>CM034541.1:1190810-1523465 GCA_020002185.1 Paraescarpia echinospica | reverse complement strand
ACAACCCTCCACAGTAAGCAGTATTGGCGGAGAGAGGGAACAACACTTCACAGTAAGCTGTATTGGCGGAGAGAGGGAACAACCCTCCACAGTAAGCTGTATTGGCGGAGAGAGGGAACAACCCTCCACAGTAAGCTGTATTGGCGGAGAGAGGGAACAACCCTCCATAGAAAGCAGTATTGGCGGAGAGAGGGAACAACCCTCCATAGTAAGCAGTATTGGCGGAGAGAGGGAACAACCCTCCACAGTAAGCTGTATTGGCGGAGAGAGGGAACAACCCTCCATAGTAAGCTGTATTGGCGGAGAGGGAACAACCCTCCATAGTAAGCAGTATTGGCGGAGAGAGGGAACAACCCTCCACAGTAAGCTGTATTGGCGGAGAGAGGGAACAACCCTCGATAGTAAGCTGTATTGGCGGAGAGAGGGAACAACCCTCCATAGTAAGCAGTATTGGCGGAGAGAGGGAACAACCCTCCACAGTAAGCTGTGTTGGCGGAGAGAGGGAACAACCCTCCATAGTAAGCTGTATTGGCGGAGAGAGGGAACAACCCTCCATAGTAAGCAGTATTGGCGGAGAGAGGGAACAACCCTCCACAGTAAGCAGTATTGGCGGAGAGAGGGAACAACCCTCCACAGTAAGCTGTATTGGCGGAGAGAGGGAACAACCCTCCATAGTAAGCTGTATTGGCGGAGAGAGGGAACAACCCTCCACAGTAAGCAGAATTGGCGGAGAGAGGGAACAACCCTCCACAGTAAGCAGTATTGGCGGAGAGAGGGAACAACCCTCCACAGTAAGCTGTATTGTTATTGTGGCCATTCTGTTGACATGTCTAGAAACAAACAAAGCTGCCATCAGTTATTTATTCATTGCCATATTAATAATCACAAAATAATTGCCCTGTTGTCTAGCAAAGGTCCATCAAATTTGGATGCTAAACGTGTGATGTGGAGTGTTCAGACTTTCCATCATATATATTTTGTTGAAATTCTGGCTCTAAATGTTTTTATAACAAAAACACCCGGCTAGTTCTTCATTAATTCAAAATATATAATTTTGACATATCCAAAAACATTTGACCCAGTAGAGGCTTTTATTAGCTTTGCATTTCTTCAGTACCTGTGATGTCATTGTTCACGTGAGGTAGATCGTAATCTCCTAGTAGACAATGAATCCAACTGAAGAATCCAACACTTATTCACTCGTTGTATCAGTGAAGCTGGGTGGAATGTTGGCTGATGTATTCACTCGTTGTTTCAGTGAAGCTGGGTGGAATGTTGGCTGATGTATTCACTCGTTGTTTCAGTGAAGCTGGGTGGAATGTTGGCTGATGTATTCACTCGTTGTTTCAGTGAAGCTGGGTGGAATGTTGGCTGATGTATTCACTCGTTGTTTCAGTGAAGCCGGGTGGAATGTTGGCTGATGTATTCACTCGTTGTTTCAGTGAAGCCGGGTGGAATGTTGGCTGATGTATTCACTCGTTGTTTCAGTGAAGCCGGGTGGAATGTTGGCTGATGTATTCACTCGTTGTTTCAGTGAAGCCGGGTGGAATGTTGGCTGATGTATTCACTCGTTGTTTCAGTGAAGCTGGGTGGAATGTTGGCTGATGTATTCACTCGTTGTTTCAGTGAAGCTGGGTGGAATGTTGGCTGATGTATTCACTCGTTGTTTCAGTGAAGCTGGGTGGAATGTTGGCTGATGTATACACTCGTTGTTTCAGTGAAGCTGGGTGGAATGTTGGCTGATGTATTCACTCGTTGTTTCAGTGAAGCTGGGTGGAATGTTGGCTGATGTATTCACTCGTCGTTTCAGTGAAGCTGGGTGGAATGTTGGCTGATGTATTCACTCGTTGTTTCAGTGAAGCTGGGTGGAATGTTGGCGTATACACCTCTGGATGAGAAGAGTATTCAGCTACTGGTGATACATGTCCACGACTTCCTCAAGTAATTGATTTATACAATATCAAAATGTAAACTTGTACATACGTAACATATTACATGAAATTTTAAGTCAAATCAAACATATACCAAATTGTCTTGTATTGAGTATTCTATTATGTCAATGTTTTACATGTCATATTGCAGTACTGTCATATTGACTATCTCAGTTTTTTTTTTATGAAAGAGGGGCATCAGTGGTTACAGCACTGGACTGTCCAACAAGGTGAACACTTAACATTCCTTCATTTACCCCATGGACTGTTGGTCCCTTCAGGCCTAGTCCAGAAGTACAAGATCATACACAGGGATTATACCTGAGATTAAGATCTGATTCTGTTTTATTGAGTAACCATCAATATTCTCATGTATCTGTCCATATTGCCGAGTATCCATTATGTCCCATCATGTCTCTCCTGGTGTTTGTTTCAGGTACATGTCTCTCCTGGTGTTTCAGGTATATGTCTCTCCTGGTGTTTCAGGTACATGTCTCTCCTGGTGTTTCAGGTACATGTCTCTCCTGGTGTTTCAGGTGTATGTCTCTCCTGGTGTTTCAGGTATATGTCTCTCCTGGTGTTTCAGGTATATGTCTCTCCTGGTGTTTCAGGTGTATGTCTCTCCTGGTGTTTCAGGTACATGTCTCTCCTGGTGTTTCAGGTACATGTCTCTCCTGGTGTTTCAGGTATATGTCTCTCCTGGTGTTTCAGGTACATGTCTCTCCTGGTGTTTCAGGTATATGTCTCTCCTGGTGTTTCAGGTATATGTCTCTCCTGGTGTTTCAGGTGTATGTCTCTCCTGGTGTTTCAGGTATATGTCACCTGGTGTATGTTTCAGGTATATGTCCCACCTGGTGTATGTTTCAGGTACATGTCTCACCTGGTGTATGTTTCAGGTACATGTCTCTCCTGGTGTATGTTTCAGGTACATGTCCCACCTGGTGTATGTTTCAGGTACATGTATCTCCTGGTGTTTGTTTCAGGTATGTGTCTCTCCTGGTGTTTGTTTCAGGTATATGTCTCTCCTGGTGTATGTTTCAGGTACATGTCTCTCCTGGTGTTTCAGGTATATGTCTCTCCTGGTGTTTCAGGTATATGTCTCTCCTGGTGTTTCAGGTATATGTCTCTCCTGGTGTTTCAGGTACATGTCTCTCCTGGTGTTTCAGGTATATGTCTCTCCTGGTGTTTCAGGTGTATGTCTCTCCTGGTGTTTCAGGTACATGTCTCTCCTGGTGTTTCAGGTACATGTCTCTCCTGGTGTTTCAGGTATATGTCTCTCCTGGTGTTTCAGGTATATGTCTCTCCTGGTGTTTCAGGTACATGTCTCTCCTGGTGTTTCAGGTATATGTCTCTCCTGGTGTTTCAGGTACATGTCTCTCCTGGTGTTTCAGGTATATGTCTCTCCTGGTGTTTCAGGTATATGTCTCTCCTGGTGTTTCAGGTGTATGTCTCTCCTGGTGTTTCAGGTATATGTCACCTGGTGTATGTTTCAGGTATATGTCCCACCTGGTGTATGTTTCAGGTACATGTCTCACCTGGTGTATGTTTCAGGTACATGTCTCTCCTGGTGTATGTTTCAGGTACATGTCCCACCTGGTGTATGTTTCAGGTACATGTCTCTCCTGGTGTATGTTTCAGGTACATGTCTCACCTGGTGTATGTTTCAGGTACATGTCTCTCCTGGTGTTTCAGGTATATGTCTCTCCTGGTGTTTCAGGTATATGTCTCTCCTGGTGTTTCAGGTACATGTCTCTCCTGGTGTTTCAGGTACATGTCTCTCCTGGTGTTTCAGGTATGTCTCTCCTGGTGTTTCAGGTATATGTCTCTCCTGGTGTTTCAGGTGTATGTCTCTCCTGGTGTTTCAGGTATATGTCTCTCCTGGTGTTTCAGGTACATGTCTCTCCTGGTGTTTCAGGTATATGTCTCTCCTGGTGTTTCAGGTGTATGTCTCCTGGTGTTTCAGGTATATGTCTCTCCTGGTGTTTCAGGTATGTCTCTCCTGGTGTTTCAGGTGTATGTCTCTCCTGGTGTTTCAGGTACATGTCTCTCCTGGTGTTTCAGGTGTATGTCTCTCCTGGTGTTTCAGGTGTATGTCTCTCCTGGTGTTTCAGGTGTATGTCTCTCCTGGTGTTTCAGGTATATGTCTCTCCTGGTGTTTCAGGTACATGTCTCCTGGTGTTTTCAGGTATATGTCTCTCCTGGTGTTTCAGGTATGTCTCCTGGTGTTTCAGGTACATGTCTCTCCTGGTGTTTCAGGTACATGTCTCTCCTGGTGTTTCAGGTATATGTCTCTCCTGGTGTTTCAGGTATATGTCTCTCCTGGTGTTTCAGGTACATGTCTCTCCTGGTGTTTCAGGTATATGTCTCTCCTGGTGTTTCAGGTACATGTCTCTCCTGGTGTTTCAGGTGTATGTCTCTCCTGGTGTTTCAGGTACATGTCTCTCCTGGTGTTTCAGGTATATGTCTCTCCTGGTGTTTCAGGTGTATGTCTCTCCTGGTGTTTCAGGTACATGTCTCTCCTGGTGTTTCAGGTATATGTCTCTCCTGGTGTTTCAGGTACATGTCTCTCCTGGTGTTTCAGGTATATGTCTCTCCTGGTGTTTCAGGTACATGTCTCTCCTGGTGTTTCAGGTGTATGTCTCTCCTGGTGTTTCAGGTACATGTCTCTCCTGGTGTTTCAGATGTATGTCTCTCCTGGTGTTTCAGGTATATGTCTCTCCTGGTGTTTCAGGTGTATGTCTCTCCTGGTGTTTCAGGTACATGTCTCTCCTGGTGTTTCAGGTATATGTCACCTGGTGTATGTTTCAGGTACATGTCCTACCTGGTGTATGTTTCAGGTACATGTCTCACCTGGTGTATGTTTCAGGTACATGTCTCACCTGGTGTATGTTTCAGGTACATGTCTCTCCTGGTGTATATTTCAGGTACATGTCTCACCTGGTGTATGTTTCAGGTACATGTCTCACCTGGTGTATGTTTCAGGTACATGTCTCTCCTGGTGTATGTTTCAGGTACATGTCTCACCTGGTGTATGTTTCAAGTACATGTCTCACCTGGTGTATGTTTCAGGTACATGTCTCACCTGGTGTATGTTTCAGGTACATGTCAAAGAACTCACACCAGTTGTTCAGCACCAATGACTACATTGTCGCCTCTCCGGAGTATCATAGGAAATCTATGTGAAGTACCACAGGAAGTCTTGTCCTGGAGTACCAAATGAACTGACCACACGGTCAAGCTGTGACAGTTGAAGCACATAGGTCTGCCTTGGTCAGCAGTGTACTTGGTCTTTGTTGATGCCAAGAACAATGTGACCTATGGTCTTTTATAGTGATGATTGTCCTAGTAGCAGTTGTCATGTAGATTCTGTATCTTGATCATTGTCTTACTGGAGGCTGACACTTTTACACTGACATAGAGTGGCAACTGGGTGGCCTGTTACCATCATCAATACATGGATGTTGTACATATGGCTGCAGATTCTGGATAGACCATTCTATGGAGTGAATGAACTTTGGTCAGACTATATGCCCTTTTTGCTATATTAGTACATGATGCCTGGGTTCACACTGGCAAATATGCAACCACTGCAAATACAGTTTGCCTACAAAAGTACAGCTGCTATTAGGGATTTACGTTAATTAAAAGTTGCTAAAGTACATGATGGATATCCTAGACTTGCCACCAGTTCACCATTCTAGTAACATTATTGTACTAATGTACAATAAAAGTCAAACAGTGTATGCCTGTTAATATTTGATTTTAATAAATGACAGAATTGTCTGAGTTATAAACCCATCGAGTCGATTCTTACAACAATACAGTGTAGAGCAAAGTCAGTCAGTTCAATCTGTTGTACGTTGACATGTAATCCCAGGTTAGATTTTGGAAAAACAGAATCTGTAACAGCTCAGCTCAAAAAATTGACAGATTAAAAACAGCCTGAGAACAAATATTGTGGACATTTCAAAGAGATTACTTTAATTGTAATGATCAAAAAGTAAACATGTACATTGTTTCATATGAATGAAATGTTAACGTCTTCAGTTTGTGCTTTCAAAGCCAATCATCAAACAGGGGACTTTTATATTAAATCACATTTGCTACTGTACAAAACACAATAACTGAAGGAAACAGTACACATATACAGTGTAGTCAGTGTTTCTACAGGTAGTTTGTGGTCATGTTGCAGTGTTTGGTTGTTGTGCAAGTGTTTTACAGAAGGGCATGGATGTATGTGTATATAACTGTGTCGTGCAAACATATACACAGTGTAGTCAGTGTTTCTACAGGTAGTTTGTGGTCATGTTGCAGTGTCTGGTTGTTGTGCAAGTGTTTTACAGAAGGGCATGGATGTATGTGTATATATACACAGTGTAGTCAGTGTTTCTACAGGTAGTTTGTGGTCATGTTGCAGTGTCTGGTTGTTGTGCAAGTGTTTTACAGAAGGGCATGGATGTATGTGTATATAACTGTCGTGCAAACATATACAGTGTAGTCAGTGTTTCTACAGGTAGTTTGTTGTCATGTTGCAGTGTCTGGTTGTTGTGCAAGTGTTTTACAGAAGGGCATGGATGTATGTGTATATATACACAGTGTAGTCAGTGTTTCTACAGGTAGTTTGTGGTCATGTTGCAGTGTCTGGTTGTTGTGCAAGTGTTTTACAGAAGGGCATGGATGTATGTGTATATAACTGTGTCGTGCAAACATATACACAGTGTAGTCAGTGTTTCTACAGGTAGTTTGTTGTCATGTTGCAGTGTCTGATTGTTGTGTAAGTGTTTTACAGAAGGGCATGGATGTATGTGTATATAACTGTGTTGTGAAAACCTGTGCATAATTATTCAAACATTATACATGCTTTGGCTACTGACGAGACTTGTGTTTCACGAATGAAAGACAATAAATATCACTTGTTCGTATTTCCAGTAGTCCTCTACGTAACATTCATTGTGTACACATCTGAGCCAACTGGAAAATCCAAATTACAACTGTTTCACTACTGCTGCATCAGAGAACAGATTGGGTACTTGTATCGCCAATAGTTGTACTATTTGTACCATTAAATCACTAGCACCAGAACAGATTTGGTTTCAGGGGAAACTAACTAACTGCATTTTTTACGAAATCACAACTCTTACTTTCAATTGAAAACATTCACTGTGCGAGGTCGTTTCAAGAACTCCCTATTGACAGCTATTTTGACCATACTTCAGGATATTCCTGGCCAGTCTGTATCATCCAACTCATCCTAATTATTTGTATTTAGCAAGCTGTCAACACCACCTCCACATTACCTGATAGCAACCCAAACTACACCTACTCAGATTGGATCTTTAGGATCAGAAATAGCTTAAAAATGTCTTCTGAATATCAGCATTTGGTTCAGTCAATTTCAATCGGGGTTGAATTGCTGGTACCTGATTTTGAGATTGCTCGATTCTCTGCTGTACTATTCGACGTCCCCTGTGATTTGGTCTGGCTATGGAACATTGAGAGCAGTGTAGGCATCACCCGACGAGGTTTAACCCTTTCCTTTCCTTTCTCCTTCCCACTGCTTTGCCCAGAGCTGGGTGGTAAAGGAAACTTTGGAAATGCCACTTGACCAACAATTTTATCAGGGTGGCTGCCCGTCGTTCCTGATTCTGATTCACTGAAATGCAGTACGAGCGAATTGTCACTGTCTTCGCACACCTGAGTCTCAGCCCGGTCACCAGATGTAGACACTTGTGGTAGTTGTGTTAAAACGGCTGACGATAAATGCGGCACAGACACCGTATTGGAAACGACCCTCTCACCAGGTGGTGTTAAGGATACAGCAGCTTTCATAACAGCCACTGTTGCCAACGGTGCACATGCATCATCATCATCGATCACAATCGGGCTTTTGCAGCCACCTGGTGACGTAATAGTTGCAGAAAACTGTGGCCTCTTTCGAACGGGGTTGACGACTGGTTTCATGTTGGGAACAGCGAACCGTTTTATCGTCGGTGTATTGCTCCGCACCGGGGTGCTTGAGTTGCGATCCCGCGGAGCCATCAGTTTCTTCTTCTTCACTGGAGCAACGTTTGGACGCGTGAGCCACTGCCACTGCGTAGGGATCGGCAGGTCGGTGAGGGAATACTTCTCCAGCAGGTGTTGGTGCACGTACCAGCAACACTTTTCGTACTTTGCACGCTTCTCGTACACGCCAAGCTTTCTGATTGTCTTATCAAGCTGCCGCTTCGAGAATGTGTACCGACACACCGTCTTTATGTCAGCGCCACCTGGTGAGCCAGTGTGGCTCGCATTAAGGCTGGCATCTGTTGGGATGATATCACCATCTTTTTCAGTCAGTGACATGTCAACATCTTTGTCAATCATTTTTGTGTTACCATCTTTGTCAGTCATCGACATGTCAGCATCTTTTTCAGTCATTGATGTGTCACCATCTTTGTCAACCATTGATACGTCACCATCTTTGTCAACCACTGACGTGTCACCGTCTTTGTCGATAATTGACATGTCACCATCGGCATCAGTCATTGACACGTCACCGTTGCTGCAACCTGCCACCGACACATTGTTTTTAGTCATGGATACGTCCCCATCTCTCTCTGCCACCGACACGTCACCACCTTTGTCTGTCATTGACATGTCACTGTCGGTGGCTGTATGTCGACTCCAGTACTCGCGGAATTCCTTGACCAACTTCTGAATGCTGGACACATTACCGTGGATGAGTTTTACCAAGTGGGGCAGAGCTGCAACAAGATGGCATGAATTGATAACAGAATTTATCTTAAAATTATAAGATATTCAAATCAAAAAGAACACATTTCATTGAAAAATTATTTAAAATTGCTGAGAATATGTTCAGTGTGACCATGAAGGTTAGATATTAGGCATCTAACTAAATCGTCACTATCCAAAACCTACACACAACTAGGCTGTTTCTTTGTTGTGTTCAAAACTGAATTAAAACTCGAGGCTGTCGAACCACAGCACAATCAGAAAACATTGGTACTTGATCCTTGCTAATAAAGAATTCTGCATATTTAAAAATTACTGTACTAACCCTTTCTACCAATGCAGTCTGGGTAATTTTATATATTTGTGCTTTCCTTTGACTTGGTAAGGAAAATGGTAGACAGACGAAATGAAACTCCACAGTAAGCAGTCTTGTTAAGTTATGCATAGAAATCAAACAGATACCACTTGTAATTTATTCATTACCATAGCAACAAATCACCAACCAATTAACCAATCCATCATGTGTGCTGTTCCATACTGATAGGGGGGGTTGGAATTAGTGAATTAGGTGAGTGATTTAGGACGACCTAGACTGTGATGATGGGAGGATGTGAAGAGACTTGGAGCGGAGAGTGTGAGGTAAGAGTGGAGACGGCAGAGCTAGAACAGCGAGGAAGAAATCAATCAACAACCAGAATTAAGTCCTGCCTCACCCCGGATATACATAGACCTGGAGAACAAAGTTTAAAAACACACTGTCCAAACATGCCTTTATACCAATAGTATAATAATTTGCACAGAAGAATAATTTTGAGCCAGATCTAGGAGCAAGAAGATAGAGAACCATCTCACCAGCCTCAGGCACAGATCGGATGGCGCAACCTTTCTTGGCAGGTTCTTTGACTTGTTCCTTTTTCTCTATCACTGGACGCTCCACGGCTATTGGAGTGGACGTCAGAAGCACAGCCTACAACATGTCTACCATCAATACTTTGTCTGCCTTCACTCAGTATTGTTTCTGAATCACTGGATACAATCGGACACCATAAAAATTTACGTTTTCGGACACCACAAATATTTTTTGTTGTACTGCATGTTTTTTGGACAGCTGAAAGTTTTATTATTTTTATGTGTCTGATGATATAGTCATAACTGAAGGAGTGATCTGATGATATAAAAATCTGGGGTTTTATCTTCACTAATTATAACATTTACATTTGGCTGTCTAAACGAGGAAGTTTATGCGGAATTTATTTTCAAAAAAAGACCGTTCATCCAAGACTAAGCAAAGACGATCATCACAAACATTCTAACTGTTCCACAAAACATTAGATTTCTAAAAGTTCCTGATAGACAGTATTTTTGCAAACTGTCCATTTCCATCCGATACCTCCAGTTAAAAATGGCAAGAATAATACAATTTTTATACCACAACTCATTTTTACCACTTCTCAAGATACAAGTATAGTTACAGTGAACTGATTTTCTGACATTAACAGTCATGTAAAAATCACACATAGACGTACGTGGAACTTAGCAAGGACCACTTGCATTGGGTCCTCCTGTGTAGCTGTGTCAGGGGACCACCAAGAGACCCCGATACACATTCGCTTCAATGCTTCGCACTTCTTGGTGCGGTCCATCTCCCACTTCTTTGTGCGAGCCAACTGCACCGCCTTCCTCTTCTCAACTGACATCTGACAAACATGCAACAATCATAAAACATTGATATCTACCTTGTTCGAGACATCATTACCAATGCTCATACTGGACATAATTTGTGATATAATATAACTGTCATTTCCACATCCAAGAAAGGTAGTCAGATTTTAGGCAAAAGCGTCTTCACGACACGGATATTTGTTCTATAATAGTAAGTACATCACTCAAAAGAAGGTTTTCTAACAATATGTTTGCATAAATTCAATGAAATAACTGTTAGAGATTTCGAATAATCTCTTGGGCATCAATTTGTTTTGTTAAAACCGCAGTTTATGTTAGGCAAATTAGAGTCCACAACTTGTAAAATATAAGATTAACCCTATGCCTCACCTCACACACCTCCCAGATTAACCCTTTGTCTGCTCTCAACTCTTCATCACTAGGCGGATTTGACTCAGTGACCCGTACAATTCAACAAAAGATTAACCCTTTGTGTCCACTCACACCTCCAATATTAACCCTTTGTTTGTCCTCACCTCTTCCTCCTCGTCCTCGCACCCTTCCCCCTCGGAGAGGTAGCCATGGGGTACAAAGAACCCGTCCTCGTCCTCGCTGTCGTTGTCTTTGTCAGCGTCGTCTCCATCCTCACCCTGCAAGCAACAAGGGGTGGACAGAGTGAAGGAATCACTTCCTGATTCCTCCAGGGTAAGTAGGTCAGTGTGCCCACTTCAGGTATAGCATTTATAAGAATATATATTTAAGGACACAGGCTCCTCATAAAATGTGGTATTTATTTATTTATTAATTCCTATCTTGAAAAACACTTGTCCTATCTTGATTAAATTTTCAAAGTATTAAATCTATATGAAAAGAAAGCAAGATTTTAAATAATAATCAATTTGTATAATGGTAATCATGGTAACAAGACAATCCTTGAAATTCTGACGGGTGTAGTTTTGTGGAAAGTCCCATTGAAAATATATAATATTAATTCCTTTCTTTACCTCAATATATTAATTAATATATATGCATATCATTTAGATCTGACAAACTGCAACACAGCGAATCCATCAATTGGAGGGTTCAAAAGTTGACCAAGGAGCTATACAAGAGTCAGAGGGGACTCGGGCAACTGTGTGGGGAGAGACATACCTCCGAGTGTGAGAGACTTTCTCCGGGTTCTTCCTCTTCCCATTCCTCATCACTGTCCACTTCGTAGTCCAGCAGGTCCTGAAACAGTCACATTGTTTAGGGATCATCTCAGGACATTGATATATATCAGACAAAATTACTTCCATTTAGTTAGAGGCAGTTTCGTCTGACATCGACACTTTACAATTTTAACTACTACTGTTAATATATTGATATCAGCATATCAAGGTTATACAAACTTTTGTGTGATATCGGACATCCCCATTCTGGGATGGTGCCTTACATATACACATTTACCATATTCATTATATTGAGCGAACATGCCATAATTAGCGAACACCCCTTTTTCAGCAGTATCTGACATTGATCTATGATTGAAACCCATCCATCATTTATTGTAATTAATTCCTTGTCAACCAGTCACAACATGAGAAAGTTTCACCTGTGCAGCATTTGCAGTGTTCCTTTGCCCCCAAAATACAGACATGTGGATGTATATATCATCAACTTACGTTTTTGGTTACATTTGAAACAGTGCAACTACATATAATTGTCACAACGTGTCACCAGAGCTGCCTACCCATCAATGCACCCACCAGTGCACCCGTCAGTGCACCAATCAGTGCACCTATCAGTAGTTATCAAGTGATTTGTCAGTAGCATTTGTATTTCAACAGTAGCAGTCACACAATATCTACACAAAGAATGAGCTTTTTTTAATCCAACAGTTTTATTCGTCAAATGAAAAAAATAGACACTCAATTTCTGTCACTGAAATGAAAAAAATGGCATTTTCAACTTTCACAGTTTCAGTTCAGTCTCCTTCCTTTTCTCCCAGTCCCAATCATTTATCCTTTTTCAGAGAAAAGGATGTTGCCCCCTTGCACTTCTTAAGGAGAGCATCAGGCAACTCTGTGTCATTGCACTTCCCTCCCTTGGTCTTCAACCATCAGAAACAATATATATCACCCCCCTCCTGACTGCAGTCTGTGACGATGATGAATAAACCACTTCTCATTGAAGAAGCTAGTGTTTACATTTTCTCGGGCGCAACACTTAAGAATGGCAGTTGTTTTCGTGTGGCAGCATCCATATTCCCGCGCAACACGGTTGTCGGGAAAATTTTTCCGACATGGTCGGCAGAGCTGATAGCAATGTTGTGTTCCACTATAAATTGGCTGAAAAATGTCTCTGCACGGATCACATCGAGATCTTGCTGTTGCTGTTTGTTCGGATTGGAGAACAATTTTGAAATTTGTTCTAGTGTCCGATTTCCCATGGTGTGGTGCTTCAATCCAACATGTCGCTTGACGCCGTTCAGCCCTCCATACAAAACAATGAAGTCCATCACGCACACGGTGCATCGTACGTGATGCTGACCGATTGCCGACCAGAAGATGCATGGGTGTGAATCCGTGTAATCTCCCCTAAAGTTATGGGTAGGAGTGCATTGTTTTTTCTGTTGTTTCGTCTCCGGTTCGTCTTCTCTCTTTCCTGTAGTGTTGAACATCTGAGCCAAACAAAATCTTTGTTCTTGTCTTCGTTTGAAAAGACTTGTAAAGGTCACATCTATTCTTAGCTACTCATTCCACATTTACTCTCGCTTTCACACGTCTTGAACAGAACTGACAGGCACAAGACAAAGTCAACAACATTATGCTCGATAGTTTTATTTCATCCGTAGCATTTTTCGTCTGACCGTAACAGCGTAGCAATAGAGTCTTGTCAGTAACATGCTACGGCGAAACCGTAGGAGTTGGCAGCTCTGTGTCATCACTGTTTTCAAACTGGTCTAACCGTAACAAATTATTTTAAGTATGCTGTGTGCTTAAGAGACTGAATATGGTATATAGCACATTTGTACTCACCCCCATTTTAAACCTATTTTCCCCAAAATGTCACTTTTTAAGTGAAAGAATAGTCGTGCAATATTTGTAGCATAGCTGTACGCTTGCCAGAGAGAGAAGTTGAGATGATGTTCAAATGAATGGGTCAGTTACGGGATGAAATGTAAAGCAATTTGAGCAAAATGTGGATAATATCCAAACCTTTACAATGACAGCTTCCTGCATAAAATACAGCATGAATATTGTTATACCTTCATAAATTCAACTCAGATACCGACTTGTACCGACTTGTACCGACTTGTACTAAATGTAGCAGTCCACAAACCTTGTCTTTCTTGAGCGGATTCCTGGGGCAAACATATTTACTCTTCTTCCTCCACGTGCCATAGTAAGCGGGGCGGTAGTTCTCACAGAACTGCAGCAGTTTCACCTTCATTGGCTTGAGGGGGGGCATCTCACAGTCAGCCTCTATGATCTCTACATCCTGGTCATTGCTAACAAAGAAGTTCACTTTGATGAGTAACCATAGCAAGAATCAGTTCTCGTCATAAGAATGCCTCATGTTAAAGGATGATCTTATAAATTTACAAAGTTAAAAGGTAGTGTAGACACGGCAGGTAGATGTGATTAATTTTTAATTTGTGCAAACTGTTCAATTTTTTTCTGGCCAACGCATGAAATGTGTCTTACTGCCGAGTAAAATATATATTGAACTTTTTTTAGCCAGACCCCCCGTTTCCATGGTAACACATAACATGGCCACAATTTTTTGCAAATATTGATAAATTTTGAAAAACTGCCATTTTTTTATTGAACTCATATATAGTTATAATTCTTGCAAATCCATGTTCTCTATACATTCTATTGTGCAAGATTAGCGCATTTAATTTTTTTTTTTATTTTAAAAATAATTTTGTTTGTAAAATACGAGAAAAAAAAATTGTTTTTTTTTTGTAACAAATATGGCTATATCTTTCAAACTATTCACAATTTAAAAAAGTGTCTGATCATTGCACACAGTAGAATATTTATATAGCATAATTATTCCAAGAGATATCCTGTTTCCAAATGCAGAAATTTGAAGAAAAATGTTTTTGAGAAAATGGCTGTCAAAGATTGCATAATAAGATTGCATGCCTGATCCATGACTAAAACTCACTTAGAGGTACGTAATTGTCATAGAAGCGAACTTTATTGATAGTATGCAGATGTAATAATAATCTGGCAGAACACCATGTGTTTCATTTTGGTTCAAACCGTCACCCACCCCCAGGGTGGACTTCTGATTTTAAGCAACCCAAAAGGGCTTTCACAGCTAACACCCACCGGATTCAACTGACGTGACGTGGTTGCCAACAACTCAGCCTTCACACTGCCCACTTTTTAAACCCACAATAACGTCAATGAGCATTACTATATAGATGGCGCCACTCGCTACCCCCCCGCAATATGTGGCCACGACCAAATCACCACCCATTCACACTTAATACCTTTTTGGGATTCAGCAAACTGAAATGATCACCCCTATCATTAACTCACACAAAAAAGAATAACTTTGAAACTGTGTTCTAGCCTGCACTGTTGTACATAAGGAATCCCAGTCGCACGTACGTAACATTGTATACATAAGGAACAGTTTGATCAACATATTCCCTAAAGCGAGAGCTCACTGTATTTCAAAAACACTTCAATTTTTGGTTTGTCACTTGGGCTGCCATAAACTAAATTTGTTTAACAAGGACTCTGTTTCTCTAAAAACATGTATCATGAACACTGTTAGAATGTTGGTCTATCGGCATGAATCAACATAGGCCACTGTTCACAACAAAAATTCAGGATTCGTTTCCGGGAAAGATCTCGATTCAGAAATATACTGGCAAACATTTTACTGATTTTTGTAACTACATTCTCAGACTTTACATCAACATTCTCAATTGATCTCCAGTTTGTTAAAAAAAAATAACACCATAAAAAGATTTCTGCCCTGCATTAGCATCAGTACCATACCTAGGCCATGTTTGTGGTGTGGACCGTGCCGGTCTAATCTTACATTCTTCAACGAATGTACGAGTAGAGTCCTGCAACAGACAGTGCATACACCAGAGCATGGAAGGTGGTGAATCTTGACTGATGATAATAATACTATTCGGACTCTATGATCAGTAGGTAATCACTGCGCTCACAAATTAAAAGTCCATTCAAAATTAACAAAAAGTTATGAAAATCCTTCAAAATAATGGTCATATGCAGAATTTTCTACATTGCCATAAACATGCTGAAACGCGAAAGCGAGGCGAGTGAGCTGATGGAAGGTTACAACATGTCCAGATTCTATGCAGGATTTGTAATTCTATACATGTATAATAATACAAACATTTTACAAAATGACCAGTGTCAGTTTGAGTCTGTGTAGTATCAGCCGATATTACCCCAGTTGTTATGCAACCATTACCCAGAATAGCAAGTATTTAACTTCAACCTTTGTTCACGTGTACAGATAGATCAAACTCAGGACAAGCTGTGTCACATGTGCAACAAAGTCAAACACTCATGATGCATTAATGTCATGCAATAGTGTCAATAACAGCAATAACCACATGAATTACAAACAATGAGACAGTTGATCAACGTACCTGTGTTTCTAAAAGTCTGTCCAGACTTGAATGACTTTCGCTGTCTAACACAGCCCGATGGAGTGGGGCCAATCTCATTTCTTTCTTTACCTCAAACGCCATGAACAGTCCTTTCTTATCCTCGACCTGCTGCGGACATATTGTTCTCAGATACACGACAGAAGGTAGTATTGTAAGTCTCGTTACTGGTTTTATAGGCACAGTCAATGTACAATGTTGTTTCTATCAGTAAAAACAAAGCTCCTTCAGTACTGATTTAGCTCTCAAAAGCATAAGATTTCTGGGGTCGGACGTTGTTCTAAATCACTTCTACAATTGGTGCAATGAAAGAATAAAAGCATAGTATTTCTGTCTTTTTATTTCGCTCGCAAACACTGGCTACCACATCTAAATGACACTTGTTTCTATTTTATAGTAATGGTTTTTAATTTCATTGTTTGAAACTGTATTTTTACACCCTAGATATTTTAACCCTTTTTACACCAAATACGCACCGATGCGTAGTTGCCGCATTTTACCAAATACGCACCGGTGCGTGTTTACCAGCGTATCCAACTATGTCGCCATTTTGTGGCCATTTTGAATTAATTAATGTCCCATAGTTCCGTCATACGATCAGAACGAGGTTATACCAAACTTCCTGCATGCCGGTCGCCATTTTATTTCAGCAATTTCAGTGATTTAGACGTATTTTTCGGAAGTTTTGTTTTGTGTTGTTTGTCGGGGGATTTAAAAATGGCGGACGAAGGTGTATCGGACGGCGAAGGTAGCGACATTTCTGGCGTACAAGAGTACATTACGGATGATTTTGAAGGCGAAATGGCGGGTGAACCTGCTGACCCACTGGATCGAGCGCAGGATGGCGGCGATGATGAGACCCAGCCCCGATGGGTGGCAAACTTGTTTGGCGAGTCCGACGAAGAATTCGAGGGGTTTCACCATGACTGGGTGACCGATTCGCGTCGCTTTCGACCAGTAACCGTCCCCGATTGTGCGTTGGATGGTGGTAGTGCCTACCAGCACCCAGAAGAGACAACAGCTGGCTACTACTTCGGGCTGATTTGGGATGACCAGGTTAGTAATGAAATGAAATGATGAAAGCGGATGCCCGACGTTCATGTGAGGGTTGTTTTTAGGTACCTGTTTTTAGTTTGTTTCATTATCATTTTGTATGCGTAGGTATGTCATAAATTATGTTTTGATGGTGCAGCCAATTTATAACCTTTGTCCTTTGCCATTATATTTTTATTTCATGTCTATTATTGAATGGACAATATACCCATATGCCCAATATTTATGTTTGTTGCAAATATATGTGCCCCATGTTGACATTATGTTTTTATATGTTATGTTTGAATTTTTGTAGATAGATAACATATTCATGTGTAAATGTGTACCTACATAGTCATAGTAAAAATAAATGCATTATGTGAAGGCAACTTTTTTGTTAGCTATACTCCATCACTGATTATGTCATTGTCTCACTTCAGATGTGGGATAGATTGACTACTGAGTCAAACCGCTACGCTGCTCAGCAGAGGACAGCGCATCCACCCGCACCGTCGGCAGCAAGATGGACCGACTTCACCAAGGACGGCATGAAGGCCTTCACCGGTCTGTGTTTCAGTATGGGGATACTGAAGTTGCCACGCCGACATCACTACTGGCGAACGACCAACTGGCTCTTCAAGACAAACTTCCCTTCCGTGATGTCACGCAACAGGTTCGACCTGATGTGGCGATATCTTCACCTGCAAGATAACACTGTGCCTGCTCCCGCTGGAGAGAAGGTCTGGAAGCTGAGGTGGTTCCTGGACCACCTGGTCACTCGCTTCCAGGGAGCATATACCCCCTACGGACATGCCACCATCGACGAGTCGATGATAAAGTTCAAGGGACGGCTGAGCTTCCGCCAGTACTTGCCTGCAAAACCCATCAAGTGGGGAATCAAGGTGTGGTCGCTGTGCGAGTCAGACACTGGGTATGCCTACAACATGCAAGTATACACAGGCAAGATCGAGGGGCAGCAGGAGAAGGGCTTGGCCCACCGGGTGTGCATGGACCTACTGGCCCCTGTACTCGGCACCAACTTGCGTGTGTACATGGACAATTTGTACACGTCAGTCGCTCTGCTATCTGATCTGCGTGTTCGTGGCATCCTAGCCTGTGGCACAGTGCGTGCAAATCGGAAGGGGCTACCTGCTGCACTTCTGCCAAAGACCATGAAATTGCAGCGGGGGGAGTACAGGCGAGCCCAGAAAGACGACCTGTCATACGCCATGTGGATGGACACCAAGCCTGTGCTTACACTGTCCAACTTCCACGACCCGGCTCAGCAAGGCACGGTGCTGCGACGCAGGAACCAGGTTCGCACCCAGGTGGCAGTGCCGAAGATGCTGGAAGACTACCAGCAGCACATGCGTGGAGTAGACTTGATGGACCAGGCCATCAGCTACTACATGCTGAATCACCGGTCAAAGAAATGGTGGCGCCGAGTTTTTTTCTATGGCATGATGGTGTCGGCACACAATGCCTATGTTGTGGCTAAAGACCAAGGCCATGCGTACCACCGACAGCAGTGGCCGACCTTCCTCGACTTTCTGGAGGACCTGGCAAGTGACCTTGTTGGGGACACAAGGGCAGACAGAGCCCCGCAGCTGCCTAGGCTTCCGGAACGCCCTCTGCAGACACATACACTGGAGCGAATGTTTGCTAAGCGTCGTGTCTGCAGGGAGTGCTCTCTCTCCACATCAGCTGGTGAGAGAGCCCAGGCAACAAACTATGGGTGCAGGGAGTGCGCTGTGCCTCTTCACCAGAAGTGTCTGGGTGCACACATCAACCGCGCCAACATTGGCTGACTGTATTTGCGAGAATTGACTCCCTTCAGTGCAGCTTGCTGTAGTTCTTTCAGACTGTAGTAGTAGTAGTTCTAAGTATACATGTTTCTGAAACACATTTTAGCAGTAGCAGAGACAGTCTAGGAAGATGATATAATGAGCCAATATTCATTGTTGTCAATTGACCTCTTACGAACTGATATTTCTGGACTGACATACCTGATGAACATTGCTCATAACATTACTTGTAGTTGTCATGCAGGCATGATTCTTACAGCAAAATGTAGCTATTATATTTTTCTACAACTTTTCAATTTGAAGTTGCCTTCTATTCACATAAAAAATAGTCGAAAACTTGTGCTGAAGTTCGGACATGTACTTTGTAAAAAAAAAATTAAATCATGCTACTAATTTCAACTTATTGTATCAAAAGTTGAATAAACAGTTATGCATTTGTGATGCACATCATTGGAATGCTGCACTTCTTAGCTTTCATTTGGTATACAACACTTGCATATATACAATGTAGTTGCTGAGAAAATCAAATTTTAAACACCACAGGTAGATTTTTTTTTAATATCCATATTTTTGTCCCAATTATCCTGGTAACATAGGCACAATTACTGGGCGGGTGTCTGGGATAAAAAGGGTTAACTTAAATTAATTGGATATTTTAGCATTTAGTCTACACATCATTTTATTCTGTGAAGTGCTTTGATTGGTATTAATTTACATAAAAAGCTGTATATTAAGAAACACAATTATTATCATTTATGGTAATGAGTCGAATGATATGAAAACACTCACTTTGGGAGGAGAGGATGTCCTCTTTATGAAAAAGTTCTGGATTGATTCTTTCTGCTTCTTCCGGTTCTGAAATAAAAACATTATTAAACTTTCATCCTGAACCCTCTTACAGAATGACAGTGGGTCATCCACACAGCAACTGTACCAATATAGGCATGTTTGAAAACATGTAAAATGCACAAGAAACTAGTTATGTATCCATTGAAATGCACACAAAGCCAATCGTGTAAGACTAAAGGAAAGTTCTTATACAGCGCAGATTCCAGTCCTCAGGACTGCTCAAAGCGCTTTACACTTTACTCCCTGGCAGACCTGTTCAACTGAACACAATCTGGACTACTTTGAGAAGCATCCAGTCATGCTGCAATTAATGCGCGAAGAATATTCGTACACAAATATCCACAACTGTCTATAGCCAGATACTCATTCAAATAACTGAGTGAACTGGAGCAACGTAGAGTGAACAAACTCATCCAAGGATTCGAACCCGGGTTCTCTCGGTCGCGAGCCCGAAGCTCTAGCAAGCTTTGACATGAAGGTTTTGTATCCACTGGCCCAGCAGGCCAGTAGATTTAAAATGTTACTGGCCCAAATTTTGCGGGAACATATATTATGCATTCAAAATAAAAAAATGCAATTTGTGACAACACGATTCAGTAGGCGGCGCCACATGAATGCGTCAACCAACTAATCAGAGGTGCTCATTCTCTCATGTGTTTTTACTCGCTGGCGTCCATATTGTTCATTTTCAATTTTGCTTCCTTCAAATGTTATTCAGTTTATTTATACTTGATAATCTGCGAGTAAAGGACGACAATAGATTTAGAGATGAGTGGTTACTGGACTGAGATAGTAAACAGTTGGGTTGGAACGGATCGCTGTGACATTCAGAACTTTGTGCAATGCAAGGAGCTATAATATCAAAATAAATATGTGAATTTCAACTGAACGTCACCCGTACTGTTTCAAGCGAGAACGCAACATCATATGCATATTTTGTTTAATTGTAACACAGGCAGTGACAAGTGATAGAAGATTTTATAATGGTGGCCATCGGATTGAAACCAGTGGCCCGCCAGGCCATTACAATATGAAAACGGCTGGCCCGACAGCATCAAAAAGGCGCCAGGCCAGTGTTAATGTTGAGGCCTGTCTAGCCACTGCACTCGACAAGACTCAGAATATTAGGTGTGTGACGTCATAGTGGGACAGCCCCTATTCCAAAATGTACATGCATCATTTGATAAGATAAGCATATAGAAATTATAAACATCGAGCTGCAACTCCAGTTTTGACCTTGGCGTAAACTCATTACCTTATCGTCCTCCATTTTCTGTTTTTCGTCTTCCTTTTTCTTTCTCTCTTCTTCCTTTTTCTTCTTTTCTTCGTTCTTTGCACTTGAAAACAAAAGGGAACAGTAACAAATTAAAGCAACTCATTTTAAAATATTTGCTTTTTGTATAAGTTCTTTACATTTTTAAAGAATATTGTGTCTTATTCTCTCAATCTGAAGATAACTGTAGGGAGTGGACAAAATGTCAATGAAGTTCTTGTCAAAATATCAATCACGGAGCTCAAATGAAAGATTTTAATGATGAAGTTTGTTTATGAAAATTTTACAACGGCAGCATAGGAAGTTCAAGAGCATGATGACAAATGATGCAGTGAGAAATTATCAATTTACTAAACCTGTTATGATTTACGAGAATAAGTACGATTTCCAAGTGAAATACACAGAGTTACGTTACTAGCATTGTAGTTATTAATCTTTCATTGGTTAATAACTACTCGGATCTTAATGCTGTGGAAATAATTTTGTATATATTCTGAAAATTTCAAGTATTTCGTTAAGACAAACTTATCTTACAATTTGTCTGCATAACATGGAATGAATATTTGGTAGGAAGTTACAATATGAATCTATTTGGAAAACATTTCTTCAGATTTTGTATGAAAATGGCATATATATTATGATGATGATTGTTGGGCGGCTCTGAAACAATCTAACAATCACAAACTAAAACAATGTATAAAATAGATTCTTGCAGTTTATCAGCGGTTGCCAAAACGTGTCAAACACTTTTCCTGATGGACGTTGACACTATGACACTCACTCTAGGATGTCTTGTTTCTTCTTGCGTTCCTCCTCTTTCTTCTTCCTTTCTTCCTCCTTCTGTCTCTGTTTCTCGTCTTTCTCCTTCTCCTTCTGTTCTTTCTGCTCCTGTTTCTCTCTCTCCTTCATCTGTTTCACCTTTGCCTTCTTCTCCTAGCAACAAACATCACAACAGCTGTACACTGATACGTCTACACTGGTACGTCTACACTGGTACGTCTACACTGGTACGTCTACACTGGTACGTCTACACTGGTACGTCTATACTGGTACGTCTATACTGGTACGTCTACACTGGTACGTCTACACTGGTACGTCTATACTGGTACGTCTACACTGATACGTCTACAACATCCATTATCAATGGTGGACATCGCCAATACTTGGTATTTCATGAAACTGGATTTACGGTTTCTCAGGCCCTTAGCCAGAAATAATTTGTTGCCAGTCTTGAATCAGAGAAGTATGCCTTTAGTGATCACGGCCATTACTGGCCAGTTTAGTTTTTAAAAACTGTTTTTTAAATTTTCAATGAGTGTTATATGAGCCATTTATTTAATTAATCCTGATCCAGTTCATTCGTTTCACCACCAGTTATACCAATGATAGTCATTAATGTTTCACCACCAGTTATACCAATGATAGTCATTAATGTTTCACCACCAGCAGCGTTCGAAATAGCACTTGTCCGTTTGTCTGGGACAAGTTATTTTTGGCCCGGACAAGTAAAATGACTCAACATGGTTATCCGGTGGACAAGTGAAAATTTACAGTAAATAGTGACCAGTACAACATTGCAAACTTTTTATTTGAGGAAATTCAAACATAGATGGAGTTCGCTAGCAGTCGAGCACGTACGTTGCAGTTTTGTTAGCGTCTTGTCGATCCACCGCCAGTGTGTTGTACGTCAGTGTTCGACCGAGTTTAGTGCCAGCGTTAACCGGGTCATCCGCTGAGCGCACCGACCTAACTCTGTTATACGCGTAGGACAGACTCCGCATCAGCCATCATTGATCTTGCTTCCATTCACGGATCATATTTGACGAACTTTGAAAATAGTAGACTTTGTATCGCTACCTGTTATTTGAATACTTATATAGTTTTAACCATTATTACGCCTAATGCACGCGGACTCGGCAGTTTTCCCAAGACAAGTCATCGAACGTTAGTCGATCCAGATCGGTAACAATTTTCAAAACTTGTAACTGGCTCTACAGTAAATCTATGGTGGTGGTTGATAACCGGAATATTAATGAAATTTAAGAAGTGTCGTTGTATCTATGTCACATTTATTTTAACCATAAATTTCGATTTCTCAAAGCCGAATTATGCAAGACGCGCGGCCGGGGCGCCAACGCAAGAGACTGATACTTGAAAATTGTGTTCTACACATTGCTCGCGCACCGCGTATGAATACCGGTAACTTTCTGCTAATCACTGGATCTTGGAAAATATACATTACCCCTGCGGGGGCACAGTATTGGCAGTCGGCCGGAAGGGAGATTACCGGTGCAAAAGGTCGTTAAGAAAGACCGCGACGTTTACCCTAGCATTACATCTATATACTATCTAGCAATAGGACAATATCTGCATAGATCGGCTGATACAACTTGCCTCAATTTATAAAGGAACACTGGCCAAATTCTTTGGCTTTGCAGATTTTGTACTCAAAATCGTAAAGTTTACTCCACTGGAATTCACTCCAATGCGTAGGCCTACAATTCGAAAAAAAATGATTTTAAAAATAATTCATTGCCATTAGATTCAACATGTGGCGAAACGATTTATTGATAGCTTGTATAAAGAAACACTGCAAAGGAAACAATTGTCATGATAACCGTAAGAAATAAATTCCTTGTTTTTTTTTTAATATGCACGTAGACGTAGATTAAAAGTGTGGGAGCATACACGAAGGAAGGAAATATACGCGGTGCTTCCTGCCTACCCTGCGCACGCACATTAAAGTGTCCTTCCGTTACAGAGGTAATGTCTAAATCCGCTAATGGGGTAAGACCACATTAAGGATTCGTCCGTCATTACCCTCCGAGAGAGTTCCCAATAGAAATGGCATTATGCAGGTTGTGTGAATTTCTGAGAGTACTTGTATAGTGTTGATTGAGTAGAACTTATGTTTTTCTGCAGCGTGGTACCAGAGCTGTCAAATTATGACAGTTGTCAAATTGTGCTTTTCTGCGTATAGACACAGGTGTCATTTGGCTATATGATGTCATTAGGGCAAATCACTGCCTGGTTCTAGCAGAAATGAAGGGGTGTCAGGTTTGAAAGTGGTTTATGGAAAATTGAGGTATGAGAATTTTACGAATTTTGCACAGCATGTGTATGAATAGAGGGTAAATATGGTGTAGAAATTTAAAGAAAACTGTTGGGTAAAATTTACAGGAAATGAAGGAAACATTATAATGGCCGCCTATGGTGAAATCTAATGTGGTCTCACCCCATTTTCAAGTATAAGAGTTTTGCGGTGCCAACCGCCATTTACATGTCGGCTTCCGCCAACTACAGCGGTCTGCGCGCGGCAGCAACGTTATGACAACTAAATCTACAAATGTAATTCGGGCACTGTTATACTGTTTTAACATAATTGAAATGGTAATAAAAAATTTAGGAAAAATACGCGCTTGTCTGCTGGTGATCAATTTAATATTATCTTCGTTTGTAAAATACAGAACTTTGTTAATAGCTTTAAAGTTAATAGAGGTTGAACAAAATAATATCAGATTATTGTGATTTTTGTGACATTTCTTGGCTTTGCATTGGACGTGTTCCTGATGGTTGAAGTGCATCTTCAATGACAAACTGATGCAACATTTTTATAGCAGTGTTATATGTTATATACCATATTAAACATAATTTTTTTGCAACATTATAACCAATAGCAAGGAAAACAATTGTCTCATTCCTAGCATCGTAATAAGGATTTGTTATTAATAAAAGCGTTCACATCAGCATCACTACAATATTGGTATACATCATGTAACGTGTCCACTTTTAATATCCATGATGAATAATAATGATAATGGACTAGAAAATAGTTGCAAATATAATTTAGCAATTTCAAAATTTGTCTTTGATCACAAGATGTACATGCAACGAAACAGCAGGAACATTGTGTTGTTGTCATAAAAATAAGACAGACTTTTTTATGTTTTTTCCGATTCTCCTTGACAACCACTCGGACAAGTTAACATTTTGGCGGACAAGTAGATTTCAAAACTTACTTGTCCGGCAGACAAGTAAATATTCTGGCTTATTTCTATCGCTGACCAGTTATACCAATGATAGTCATTAATGTTTCACCACCAGTTGTGCCAATGATAGTCATTAATGTTTCACCACCAGTTATACCAATGATAGTCATTAATGTTTCACCACCAGTTATACCAATGATAGTCATTAATGTTTCACCACCAGTTGTACCAATGATAGTCATTAATGTTTCACCACCAGTTATACCAATGACAGTCATTAATGTTTCACCACCAGTTATACCAATGACAGTCATTAATGTTTCACCACCAGTTATACCAATGATAGTCATTAATGTTTCACCACCAGTTGTACCAATGATAGTCATTAATGTTTCACCACCAGTTATACCAATGACAGTCATTAATGTTTCACCACCAGTTATACCAATGACAGTCATTAATGTTTCACCACCAGTTGTACCAATGATAGTCATTAATGTTTCACCACCAGTTATACCAATGATCATTAATGTTTCACCACCAGTTATACCAATGACAGTCATTAATGTTTCACCACCAGTTGTGCAATGATGGTCATTGTGTTTCACCACCAGTTATACCAATGACAGTCATTAATGTTTCACCACCAGTTGTACCAATGATAGTCATTAATGTTTCACCAACAGTTGTACCGATGATAGTCATTAATGTTTCACCACCAGTTATACCGATGATAGTCATTAATGTTTCACCACCAGTTGTACCAATGACAGTCATTAATGTTTCACCACCAGTTATACCAATGACAGTCATTAATGTTTCACCACCAGTTATACCAATGACAGTCATTAATGTTTCACCACCAGTTGTACCAATGACAGTCATTAATGTTTCACCACCAGTTATACCGATGATAGTCATTAATGTTTCACCACCAGTTGTACCAATGACAGTCATTAATGTTTCACCACCAGTTATACCAATGATAGTCATTAATGTTTCACCACCAGTTATACCAATGATAGTCATTAATGTTTCACCACCAGTTATACCAATGATAGTCATTAATGTTTCACCACCAGTTGTACCAATGATAGTCATTAATGTTTCACCACCAGTTATACCAATGATAGTCATTAATGTTTCACCACCAGTTATACCAATGATAGTCATTAATGTTTCACCACCAGTTGTACCAATGATAGTCATTAATGTTTCACCACCAGTTATACCAATGACAGTCATTAATGTTTCACCACCACAGTTATATACCAATGATAGTCATTAATGTTTCACCACCAGTTGTACCAATGATAGTCATTAATGTTTCACCACCAGTTATACCAATGATAGTCATTAATGTTTCACCACCAGTTATACCAATGATAGTCATTAATGTTTCACCACCAGTTGTACCAATGATAGTCATTAATGTTTCACCACCAGTTATACCAATGACAGTCATTAATGTTTCACCACCAGTTATACCAATGACAGTCATTAATGTTTCACCACCAGTTGTACCAATGATAGTCATTAATGTTTCACCACCAGTTATACCAATGATAGTCATTAATGTTTCACCACCAGTTGTGCCGATGATAGTCATTAATGTTTCACCACCAGTTATACCAATGATAGTCATTAATGTTTCACCACCAGTTATACCAATGACAGTCATTAATGTTTCACCACCAGTTATACCAATGACAGTCATTAATGTTTCACCACCAGTTATACCAATGATAGTCATTAATGTTTCACCACCAGTTATACCAATGACAGTCATTAATGTTTCACCACCAGTTATACCAATGATAGTCATTAATGTTTCACCACCAGTTATACCAATGACAGTCATTAATGTTTCACCACCAGTTGTACCAATGATAGTCATTAATGTTTCACCACCAGTTGTACCAATGATAGTCATTAATGTTTCACCACCAGTTGTACCAATGATAGTCATTAATGTTTCACCACCAGTTATACCAATGACAGTCATTAATGTTTCACCACCAGTTGTACAATGATAGTCATTAATGTTTCACCACCAGTTGTACCGATGATAGTCATTAATGTTTCACCACCAGTTATACCAATGATAGTCATTAATGTTTCACCACCAGTTATACCAATGACAGTCATTAATGTTTCACCACCAGTTGTACCAATGATAGTCATTAATGTTTCACCACCAGTTATACCAATGATAGTCATTAATGTTTCACCACCAGTTATACCAATGACAGTCATTAATGTTTCACCACCAGTTGTACCAATGATAGTCATTAATGTTTCACCACCAGTTATACCAATGATAGTCATTAATGTTTCACCACCAGTTATACCAATGATAGTCATTAATGTTTCACCACCAGTTATACCAATGACAGTCATTAATGTTTCACCACCAGTTAATGTTTCACCACCAGTTGTACCAATGATAGTCATTAATGTTTCACCACCAGTTATACCAATGACCAGTCATTACCAATGACCAGTCATTAATGTACCAATGATCAGTCATTAATGTTTCACCACCAGTTGTACCAATGATAGTCATTAATGTTTCACCACCAGTTATACCAATGATAGTCATTAATGTTTCACCACCAGTTATACCAATGACAGTCATTAATGTTTCACCACCAGTTATACCAATGACAGTCATTAATGTTTCACCACCAGTTGTACCAATGATAGTCATTAATGTTTCACCACCAGTTGTACCAATGACAGTCATTAATGTTTCACCACCAGTTGTACCAATGATAGTCATTAATGTTTCACCACCAGTTGTACCAATGATAGTCATTAATGTTTCACCACCAGTTGTACCAATGACAGTCATTAATGTTTCACCACCAGTTATACCAATGATAGTCATTAATGTTTCACCACCAGTTGTACCAATGACAGTCATTAATGTTTCACCACCAGTTATACCAATGATAGTCATTAATGTTTCACCACCAGTTATACCAATGACAGTCATTAATGTTTCACCACCAATTATACCAATGATAGTCATTAATGTTTCACCACCAGTTATACCAATGATAGTCATTAATGTTTCACCACCAGTTATACCAATGACAGTCATTAATGTTTCACCACCAATTATACCAATGATAGTCATTAATGTTTCACCACCAGTTGTACCAATGATAGTCATTAATGTTTCACCACCAATTATACCAATGATAGTCATCAATGTTTCACCACCAGTTGTACCAATGATAGTCATTAATGTTTCACCACCGTTATACCAATGATAGTCATTAATGTGGGTCTGCAAACTTGGAACTATTAGTTAATCAAGTGGCCAGCTGGCCCAGTCTAAATTCCACTTATCAGTTGTAATTACCCAATTTAGCCAGTCATCTGCCTTGAAGATAGGTCTCTGGCTATGTTTCTGCATAACTTACACAGTTATACGACTGCGCACAGGTATTGTAACTCTACGGCAATGGTCATGTTGATAACGAATCAACAAAAGTGAGAACATGAAAACGTGGGTAATTGCATTTTTAACTATGTTCTCAGTGGTGGGAATAATTGAAATTGCATAAGTTACGTTTTCCATCAAGACATATTCATCCTTTCAAAACACAATTTCCTCATTTTTATTCAAAAAAAAATGTGCTCAACACACAAATTTCATCAGCATAAGTTATTTGAGTACTAAGTAATTTATGCTTAATGGAAACCATGGAACTTATGTAATCCCAGAAACCTTTGTTCAATATACGGTCATATACCACATATTAAATTGTCACTCTGTTAACGCATATAATCACACTTCCAGTACGGGGCATGGTAGCTCGGCAGTTAACTCTTTCCTGTGTAGAGCTTTTTACAAAGTTGTCATTATGTGTGATTCCTTCCTGCATTGTCGGTGATTTTAACATAAAATATGACGTTGAAACTGAAAAACGACCACTATTTGAGTTACTCAATTCTTTCAACCTTGTCCAGCACGTCAGTGAAGCCACACATTCAGCTGGTCACACACTGGATTTCGTAATTACGCACAATGACGATAATCTTGCCACCGCAGTGCAAGTCGTTCCATTATCAATATATGATCATCACATCGTACGCTGTATCATTGATGCCAGTAGACCACCCTAGACATCAACAGAAATACTCAAGCGTAACTACCGCTCGTTTGACGATGACACATTCAACCACGACGTAAGAACAACGTGTGATTTGCTAGCCGCTGCTGCATTAACATCAAACGCTGTGGAACTTGTGTCACACTACAACGTTGACTTAATGAAAGTCATAGACAAGCACGTGCCTGTGCACCCGACTATCGTCCAAGGCCACAAACCCAATCCGTGGTATAACAGTGACATTGACGATGCGAGAAGACAACGGCGTAAAATGGAGTTGTTGTGGAGGCGTTCAAAACTGGAAGTTCATCGCCAAATGTTTGTTGCTGCACGCGATGAGTGCAATAACATTATATCTCTCACAAAGACGAAGTACTACCAGGACAAGTTGCTAAATGCTGACAACAAGAACCTCTTTAAAATCGTCAGTTCTCTCAGTGGGAAGCCACCACTTGCATACCCAGAACATACCTGCGCATTTGATTACTGCAATGCATTTTCCGTCTATTTTGAAACTAAGGTTGCCGGAATTCGCAGTGAGTTACACGTTGCCCGACAGCGCATCACGCCGCCGCACGAACCGCGTTGCTACATGACGCCAGTTGACAGTTTCACACCAACAACAGTTTGTGAAGTAACATCTATCATCAGAGCGAAGTGTAAAACGTCTACACTTGATCCTCTGTTCTCTGATCATGTAAAGCAGAACATTGACACACTTGCTATCACTGCTGCCACTATAACAACCGTGTGCCTAACAGAAGGAGAAATGCCGCTTGAATAGACGCGTGCTCTTGTGCACCCATTATTAAAGAAACCATCTCTGTGCAAAGACACGATAAGCAACTACCGCCCAGTCAGCCATCTATCGCAACTATCAAAGATAATTGAAAAGGTGGTGGCCACCAGACTGAACACTCATTTGGTCAATCAAGCACTGACTGATCCTCTTCAGTCGGCATACAAACGACACCATTCAACAGAGACCACCCTACTTTGTGTGGTAAACGAAATTAGGACGGCCCTTGACCGTAGACAAGGCATTGTCGTCACGCTCATTGACCTAAGCGCTGCGTTCGATACGATCGACCACACAATACTTCTCAATCGTCTACAACGGCGCTACGGCCTCGCCGGAGTTGTATTACGCTGGGTTGAGTCGTACCTTTGTGATCGCAGGCAAAGTGTTGTTGTCGGTAGCGCAACTTCAAGAGAAACGACTCTGCACATTGGTGTACCGCAGGGATCAGTGTTCGGTCCACTGCTGTTTTCTTTATATGTGCAGCCAATCGATGACATCATTCGTAACCATAATTTGAAGTATCACCATTATGCTGATGACTTACAATTGTTATGTCATTTTGACTTGAATGTCATTTCTCTTACTACCGCTGTGTGTCGAGCAGTGCATCGACGACATCAAATCCTGGATGACGTTCAACTACTTGCTGATGAATGATGCAAAAACCGAGGTTCTACCCAGGTCGGCATCTGATTTGGTTGCTGGACTGCATGTGTGCGTTGGATCTGAAGTCGTCTATGCCGCGGAATGTGTGAGAGATCTTGGTGTCTACTTAGATAAACATCTTGACATGACGGTGCAGGTTTCTCGTACCATTAGTACCTGTTCACTGCATTTACGTAACATCGGCCAAATTCACCGTTACCTGCCACAGTCGACAGCAGAACGTGTTGTAAAGGCAATGATCACATCACGCTTAGATTATTGCAATTCGCTTCTGTTTGGCACTTCTGCCAGACTGCAGCGACTGCAGAATGCTGCTGTTCGTCTAATAACTCGGCGTGCGCGATGCGACAGTGTGTTATCACTACTGCGCCATCTCCTCTGGCTGCCTGTCCAGCAACGGATTACCTACACAATAGCAGAACATACATATAAGGCGTTAAATGCTGAACTATTGCCACCATATATGCAGTTACTTGTGTCAGCTTATAAACCAGCCAGACATCTTCGTTCTGCTGAGGGTAATAATCTTGTCGTTGCGAGAGCCAGAACCAAAGCTGGTTACTTCCAAAACCTCCCTGCAATCCTTCAAGGCAGCCTTAAAAACTTACCTTTTCATTACTGCGTATTCTGCTTGAAAGACCACAGAAACATTTTTATTCTGTTATTCATATTTTTATCTTGATCTTCTTAACAGCCGAAAGAACATTTTAACTACTTACTTTACCATGATAATTGTTTTCTTTTTAATCTATTGATGTTTACACAGCATTACTATCTTAATTGTTTTTACTTTTATATTTAAATTTGTTTAATTTTTACTATTTATATTTTAGTTTTATGTAAAGTGCTATGAACGCTATGGATATGGCGCTATATAAAATAAAGATTATTTTTATTATTATTATAGACAGCCTTCTTATTTTATACCCTGCTGTGGGCAGACAATTTGAAGATGGTGGCCAATTGTGAATTATATTCTGTGTTGCTTGCATTAAAATTAGAATATCTTCACAACCCATGCATGAAATCACATGAAATGAATTACATTGTGACTGTACATAAAAATGAATGTGTGAATAAAATATGCAAATATGAAATTGCTGTGTTGCAATCAATTAAATTTCAGATCATGAAGCAAAGTCCAAAACTTACAAAGAAAAAATAACATGTAAACTTCCATCATGTCATCCACAAACAACCAAAGCACCTATCATAAGTTGTCCAGTGAAGCAAATGTAGCCACACATGGTAATTCTGTCCTAGTAAAACATCAAATTCTGATGGTTTGTTTTCGAATTACAACTCATTTTGTTGATGACATCAACAACCGTGAAAACATAAAATTCACAATGTACAAAATGGCTACGGATCATATTACTGACTATTAACAGTAGCAATGTGATAGTACTAAAGAAATACCGCTATAATAAACTAATCAAGCGAGGTACGGATGGTGCTCGACCAACAAGATGGCTATACCTATCGACGAAATGAAGACGCCGCCGCCGGGACATCTACTTCGTATCTCTGCATCGAAAAGTCGCACAAATAGCGTAGTTGGATGATAATAGGGTCTCTGTGTTTGTTGTCAACATTACTGATGTTGCAGACATCGACTCTGACTCGAAATTGTCGGGAAACGACCTCAATCAAAACTGCCAAATGCTGCGCAATGTCTGAATCCAACAAAAGACCTAGCAGCTACAAGTCAGCGGGTGGTTTTGGAACGGTTGCGCAGTGGAGGGGTTGGGTGGTTCTGGGCGCCCTGTGCATTAGGGTTACAATGCGGTTTTGAAACGTGGCCAATTTTGTTCACCCCACATTGTGACTGTCTTTTGGATGAGACACTAAACGTGTTGGTCCCTTCTTACCTCCTGTCAACGCCAGGGGAAGTAAGATTTCACCCAAGGGGACTACTAAAGTTCTTTAGAAATAAAAACTCCCATTCGCTTTGTTGAAACCTCAATGTCATATATCTCCCGGAGGAAGATTTAGCGATTGTAAAACTGTTAATTCCTTAACCAACAAATCATCAGCACATCTTTCACCTTTCATCTTTCCCCTAAATTAATTGTCCAACCTAACACTGTGCAGATCTTACCTTCTCTTCTACTCGTTGTTTATCTTTCTCTGCCTTCTGTCGTTCTCTCTCAGTTCTCTGCTCTTCCCGCTGGCGTTGTTTCTCAAACTTCTCTTGCTCCTGGAAAAAAAACAGGCATGGATTTACTTTTAGCTTTTCCATTCCATATCTATGGTCTGCCAAAATTCAAATTCTAGTAGGTATTCCAACCTTTGTATTGAAATTAAATAGCTACCTTTCATAAAAAACTCTAAAGACTTATTTATTTGAAATTGCTTTCTCATCTTAGCCTTGCTCTAATGAGGACTCTTGCTTATCCCTGTTCACAGTTTTGCCTAATGATTCTCTATGTTGTACCAGAGATCAGATTCTGGGGATATTGGCCCTCTAGAAGCTTATTATTACAATGCTCATTCTTTTTAAGCTAAATAATTTAACAATATTTCACTGCATGAATTTGGAACTTCACTTTTACACACCAACTTTCGGCATGTTTCATCTAACTATTTATGCAAATTATTATCAACAAATGTGAATAAATGTTGGGGACAGATGAGATATATTCCCTAGATGCCCGAAGTATCCTTGAATACGATTAAGGCCTATTTACATGAGTGATTAACTGCAGACGGTGGGCATAATTCACTGAACATTGACCTCATACGTAAATAAATAGATAATTATGAATTCCTAATGGGAATTAATGTCCGCGATGTTTAGTGTAGAAACACTTGTTAGTTGCAATGATAGCTTACCTTCTCTTGAATTTTCCTCAGTGTTTCTGGATTCCGTTTCCTGTTTGATGACTTTGGGGTCTAAAGAAAATGTTGCAAACATGTGGTAAACAGCTTCTATGGGAATACAGCACTCTCGCGATTAAGTCACCATTGGGACTGGGCAAGTGACCCGAATACTGAGTTGACCGTAACAGTGTGATTAATTTCCTATACTTGACTGTTATGAAAATAATTTGGGACCGGTGACCCTAATTGCGAGGTGGCTGTATTACCAAGGTGACCCTAATTGCAAGGTGGCTGCATTAGCAAAGTGACCCTAATTGCAAGGTGGCTGTATTACCCAGTTGACCACAAAGCGAGGTTTTACTGTATTGTATGAAAATTAGATCTAACAGCAAAAATTATCTAAATAGCTTTTCAAAAACCTGTAAACCAAACAAAGTTATTTCAAACAATATGTTCTCTTGTTTGACAAAGAAGCTGAATGGTGATTACCCATTCCAAGCAGACATGGGGTCAAATACATTTGTATTTGAAAGTATTTAACTACTTTTTAAAAAAGTATTTGTATTTGACATGAAAGTATTTGTATTTAAATACTTTCCTGAAGTATTTGAAATGTTCAAATACTTTCAAAAACTCAGGACGTGATTATAAATAAATGACAACTTAAAATTATTCTTGTTTGAATTCTTAAGAGTTGAGCAATTTTACTATGTCATTTGGCAATTCACCACTTTTCCGCTCAGAAATAATGGCAAGGTAATTCCATTATGTGAGAAGTCATTAAGATCACTGTGTGAGAAGCCAACATCACCTTACTTGTCACTGTGATGCAATTAGCAAAAAGGAGTCTCTGTTGCACTGGTCTGTCTGTCTTTTGATCATAGTTTCCAAGCCCCAGCTAACCAAACTACCTACCTGGTACCTAACCAATGTGGCAGTGGCTGCTAAGGCCAGCTATTGTGTCTAATATTTGCTTGCTGTCTGTTCTTGTTTCCAGGGATCTCACACAGCTGAAGCCATTGCAGAACTGCCACCTTTGGTATTTCCAACAAGATCTCACACATTGTCACTGACAATGCTTCAAACATGATCAAGGCTTTCTCACTCCCCGGCTTTGAGAGAGTCTCTGTGGCTGACAGCCCAGACACCAGCAATGATGAGTCTGATGATGAAGCTGATGTTTCAACACCCATGTCTGATGAGGGACTGTATGAATATGTGAATGAACATGTATCCTGCTTTGCCCACACGTTGCAATTAGTGATAAAAGATGGCTTCAAGCAAGCAGCTGGCATAACAAAGTACTTGCTAAAGCCTCAGCCATTGTGGCACATGTTCGCAAGCCAATTCATGCATCTGAATTGCTGGAATCGGAGAAACGCTTGCAGTCTGCCAACGCCACCCGGTGGAACTCGCAAATCTCCATGATGCGATCTATTCTGCGTGTTCCCGAAGAAAGACTGCGCAACACCACCACCCAGACCACCACCCAGACCTGCCTACCACAAAAACTTCCTGTCAGTAATCCATCTTCCCATTTACACTGATTTTCAGGAATATAGGCTTCCTGTCAGTAATTGTTCAGAACCATGTCAGATATTGTCACCGGGGGGGTAGGGTAGGGACGGCAAAACCATTACGTTACGCTAGTCAATAAGTCATCGACATCGTCTAGACTCTAGTCTACTCAACTCTAGTATATAAGCCTATCCCTGTATTATAGGCTGTAAATGATAGATGGGGGGGTTGTAGGGACGGCAAAACCATTACGTTACGCTAGTCATCGACATCGTCTAGACTCTAGTGACTGTATGATGGGCTGTAAATGACACTAAACTCAATAAATACACTAACTTAGTCTTAGTACAGTCAGTTGGCCTAATACTACAAGTACAACACTCACTAAATTTTTGCATTACACGTTTCTTTTTGGTTGGCGGTGGCGTCGTTTCGCTGTCAGCCATCATTTCGTGCCGCGTGACTTCATTTTGTTTGATCGTGGAAATGCAAATTTGTCATTACGCTGTTTCCTATTGGTTAGATTACGACCAGGCACAGCGAATGAAAAACCATGTCACAACATGCTGCATACATATGCTGCCACCTGTTGAATATAGTGGAAGCTAAATTGGAGGAACACGGAAGTGATTGGCGAACATGGTGACAGTCCATAATATTTTTATCCGTCGCCGTAATACCATAATTTTAGGTGACTTTCCGGAATGATGCCGGACAATCCGGAATGGTAGGCAGGTCTGCACCACCCAACAGCTGACTGCATAGGAGCGAAATGTCTTGATTTGATAGAAATCCTCACCCCGTTTGTGAGTGCAACACATTGTGTCCAGGGAAACAATGTTGTAACGGGAAGCATGGTAGTGCCGTGTGTTCGCATTCTAAAATCGGAAATGGAATCACTGAGTGAAAAGTTCAAGAGTAACGTTGTCACTCATTTAAAGGCATCTGTGGAGAAAAGGCTATCATGTTATAAGAAACATGTCGCATTTCTTACAGCGTCTGCTTTGGACCCCAGATTTAAACTGCAGTGGTGTACCCGAGCAGAACAGATGACACGTAAGGCAGACCTAATTATGAAGGCCACAGCAGCAACACCAGAAGACCCAGCAACAGTGACAGCTCACACAGATGCAGGCAGCACTGATGAATCTCCCAAGAAACGTTGTGGCTTCTTCAGTTCACTCATCAGTACTGCTGAGATTCCTGCCAGTACTTGCACTAGCACAGAGTCACAGATAGATGAGTATCTGAGTAGCCCTTGCATGGCGGAAGACTCAGACCCTCCGAGTTTCTGGAAGCCAAATGAAATGAAATATCCTGCACTAGCAAAGTTAGCCCCGACCTTTCTTTGTATCCCGGCATCATCGGCTCCTGTTAAAAGGCTATTCTGCATTGCTGGAAAGGTGTTTCATTCTGAGATATGCCGCCTCACTGACAACACCTTCCAGCAGCTTATGTTCCTGAGATGCAACTCCAAGTGAACACTGAACAATAGCCATGACATTAGTTAGAAGTCCGACGAAGCATAGGAACGTTGCAAGCAGTGTGTGCCCTTTTGAATTTGCTATAAGTATATATATATGTTGTATGAGCAAAACGCTAAGTATTTTACTATGTACATTGCACTTGCATGTCTCAGCAAGGATCTCTCTGGTGACAGATGTTGAAGCCACAAAGACCAACCTGTATACCATAACAGACTTCAGCAGCATAGGATTTGTTTCCAATGGTATAGTTTTACAGTTAATAAGCAGTATATCCAGGCTGTGAAATAAGGCCGGTCCAATCGTCCCGGACGAGTAGTTTCAGTGATCGGACTAGTCCTTATTTAGTGGAGCAGTCCCATAGGACTAGCTGTTATTATATGAATTAATTTACGCTATGTATACGCTAGTTGGGTGTTGATGGAATAAAAAAAAATAAGACAGTAGGGTAGCATTTTACCACAGACAGCTAAATATTCCGTACGACCGTCAGATGGGAAACTTGCTAAACGCAGTGAATGTAAATGGCGGCTGTTTACATCCGGTTAGCGTAGGATAGGTAGTGCCACCTAAGGACCATGAGTGATGAGCGACATGGACAAACATACATGCGCGGGTTACAGGCATCGTTACGTGCTATCCCGTCGTGATGGTAGTTGCGTTATTCCTGCATCGGGTGATTATTTTAGCAAGTTACCAAACGCCAGCAATGTTACTGATTGTTTAGTCGGCTTCGGGAAAGAAAACGCTAATGAAAAGTATAGGGCAAATGATGTAACTTAGTCCGACAATGTCGGTCCTTTGTCGCCGTCAGGCTTCAAATTCTTCTGTAATCACCTTGTCCACGACTCCTGTTTGCTGCCCCTGATTAAACTAGTCATTTCTTCTGATAACTTTGCAATTGGATCTACGAAATCACACGTATTTGTTTCTATTAATGACACATTTAGTTGAACATTTAATTGAAATGGGAAACGGCTTGTTTTCTTTATGAAATAAAGCCACTTTTACTATGTGTCACACATATATGACACAACAGTATGAATGATGGTACCAGGCACATTTATTTTTAAGGACTAGTAAAACAATATGAGGACTAGTTGTTTCTGAGTCAGCTAGTCCGACGGACTACCTGTCAACTAAATCCACTGTGCACCCCGATATCTCACCATGGTTGTATATAACATCATAAGAATGATGCCAATAAACGACATATCTCAATATAAGACTTGCTTTTTTTAAAGCTATATTGTAATGTAGTCTGAAAGTAAAAAGTATTTGAAATACTTTCCAATGTATTTGTATTTAAATACTATGCATTTCAAAATATTTGTATTTGACTTCCTCAAGGTATTTGTATACATTTCAATGTATTTTACCCCATGTCTGATTCCAAGGAATCAGATGTTATTGATCATAAAATCATTTATGGCTACAAAAACAGTTCTAAAATTCAATACATTTTATAATTTCCAATAACACAAATCGCTGGCTAACAATTTCTTATAGTTATACATACCAGAAGCATACATACCTTAAATTTTGTGCTGGAAACAGGGGTTGTGGGACCAGTTACCGACTGGGAACTTTGGCTGGTGAATGGCGAAGATTCAGTTGTGCTGCTTGAGGTAGGTGTGGCAGAATCCGTCGCGATATCCGATTTCTTTGGGGTGGCTTCATCATTGATCGAAGAATCGACCAGTGTGTCACTGTTCAGGGATTCTGAACAATCTCCAGAGGTGTCATCGGAGATTGCTGGTAGAATACCCCCTGATGACAGACTGTCACTTTGTACAGAAGCATCCATGTCAGTCAGCTGATTATCGCCTTTCTTGTCATCAGATGATTCTTCAGCCTCATTTTCATGTACATGACACACAGACGAACAAACCTCTGATTTTCCCTCCCTTTTTGTGCAATCAGATTTTGTCTTATCGTCTTTTTCACAAGGCGCACTGCCAATAGTCATAACACTGGCGACATTCTCTTTATCTTCTTCTGTTCCTTTATCGGTTACAATTTTGTTACAATCTTCATTATCAATCGCTGTCTTGCGCGAGTTGTCTGGTTTGACAGCACAGTCTACTTCTGTGTCGGTAAGATCAACAACGGTTTCATCGTCCTGCACGGACGTCGATACTTCTCGCTGTTGAGTAGTTCTCAGGTAATTATCCAGAGGGCCAGCCGATGTCCGTGACTTTGGCCCATTGTAGTTCTGCATTTTCTCACAGTCTGTGTTCTCATTCCACGAACTGGAGCTTACTTCGTTGTCAGTATTGCAGACTTTACTCGCCATTACCTTTCGACTGGAGTCGTCGTCAGACTTCTCAACCCGCTGAATTCTGGGAGATTTCTGCATGACCATGGGTACATCTGACGACCGTTTGCGCTTCTTGGCAGGCGTCACAGAAATCGGAGCAGGTTTTGAAAGCATGTTCTTAAAGGGAAGACAGGCTGCAAGATCAAAAGATCAAAGTATTCTACTGCTGTCAATATCAGAAATACCTACATGGACTCGGTCAAATACATGAGTCACCTACTAACATTTCAATCATACTGCATTAGTATCATCAGTTTCAGAAACAAAATAATAACTTTCACCAATATTTTCATTTTATAAATGGATTCAAACCACAGCCAGTTAATAGCGCATACTGAAAAAATCATGTATATTGAGTAAATACTTAGTTATTGTGAAAACTCACCCTGTTTTAACTTCTTGGGTGCTGGAGGGCTGTCGACCAGGCAACATTCGTCATCTGCAACAAAACGATACAAAATACCTTAAAACAATATTTTTTTATCACAAATAATGAATGATGCTATGACTGCTCATAGCATCATTCATTGACTGCTCATAGCATCATTCATTGACTGCTCATAGCATCATTCATTGACTGCTCATAGCATCATTCATTGACTGCTCATAGGGGCCTATTTTGGATACACCAGAATTGGCTGGTAATTGATTGAGCAATAAGTGCAGTTACTGCTCATTTGGAGAGCTGTTTGGACTGCAAACCCCCCTAAACACTTACAATTATCTGGTTTTTTAAAATCCACCTTGTAACTCAATTGATGGTTCAATTGTTGTTCTGAGAGAGGGATACATGCTTAAATTTCTTTGAGATGTTCTCGGGATGACCATGTAGCTGTGGGGTGCAGTGGTCAAATGGTTAGAATGCTCGACTGTTGTTCAGAGGGGCTGGGGTATGAATTCTGGTGCTGCTGGGCAGTGGTTCAGCTGCCGTGTCGAAACTTGGGCACTTTCGTTTACCCGTTTCGTTCACAGAATCATCAACAAATGATGTTGGTTGTATATTGGAAGAAGCAAAATTTAAGTTTGGGGATAATTCATGAAATGAGGTAAGAATTATAATAATATGCGTTAATAAAAGGATTGATAATACTGGTCCATTACAACTGCAAGTAACAAGACTATTACGTTCCTGAAGTTAATATCAGTCTGGCCCTTGCTGATACACAAATCAAAACTAATGTATAAAAAATATAGGACTTAGTCAATGGTCTCGCTACGTATAATAACTAATGGCGGACATGCCATCCCTTAAGAGTTATTATGAGTACGCCCACCATCCGTTGGCAACGATAGAAATGTCCGCCATCCGTTTATTTAGGCCGCCATACAAAGTAGTAAGTCATGCTTATTGTTTTGAACTACCTGAGTCGGCAGAGTTATTGTCTTTAGTTTGCCATTCAAAATCGCAAGCGCCACCAATGTGTTTACAAATGGCTTCCCTTCTGACGCGTCGACGGGAATTCCCATTTTCCTTGTTGCTAAGTCAATGAACATGATTCATGATATACTGATGGCATTACATTTGAATCATCCAATAGGCATTCATAACATTACAGCGTTTCCCCTGGTATATGACAAGTGAGGCCTTGCTGTTTTTCTATGCCGCCTCGCCCTAAATATGCCGAAATTGCCGCCTCATAGCTATTTCGTATGCCCATTATTAAATTTGTTTCGCGATATATTCAGTGTCGCCGAGCTTTGCGAAATAACACCACAAAGTCACTTATATTCCTGCAAAATCGCAGATTTGTAGCAACATCGTTTAGTCGCTCAGAGCGGTTAGGATTTAACTCCATTGGACAACATGAAAGATATCACTTGTCAGTTATCCAATTACGGAATATTGCTGCGGGATCCCCGGTGTCACCAATGGTGACACCTTGCAGAATTTAGACATACAAATCTAGGCATTCATGTAAAATGGCGCCCAAACGGTAACTTGTGTTTTGGTTTATGACGGTGGTGGGAGTGAAAACCGTGCACTGGCACCACGTCACTAGTTGGGCAAATCCGGACTGTTTGAAGCACAACTAAAAACCGTGCATCTTATTCACTAGTTGGCACTTGTATCGAATCCGGACCCTGTTGAAGCTCAAATAGCAACCCGGCTTGTGCTAGTCTGTGCCGCTGCGGTCGTGCGTTACCGCACAGCGCGCGTAAAATGAGAGATACAGCAGCGTATGTTGATACGCCTCAAATGGGTGTAAGACGCAATATTCTTAAAGGTAAATATGCCTAGGATAATGTTGAATGATGGAACTATCTCACTGAGGTATCAAAGTTAAGCAAAACTCAAGTTATAACGGCAGGGTGCACAGTGGATTTAGTTGACAGGTAGTCCGTCGGACTAGCTGACTCAGAAACAACTAGTCCTCATATTGTTGTACTAGTCCTTAAAAATCAATCGTACTGTTGTATCATATATGTGTGACAGTTATGGCACATAGTAAAAGTGGCTTTATTTCATAAAGAAAACAAGCCGTTTCCCATTTCAATTAAATGTTCGAATAAATGTGTCATTGATAGAAACAAATACATGTGATTTCGTAGATCCAATTGCAAAGTTATCAGAAGAAATGACTAGTTTAATCAGGGGCAGCAAACAGGAGTCGTGGACAAGGCGACGCCAGCAGAATTTGAAGCCTGACGGCGACAAAGGACCGACATTGTCGGACTAAGTTGCATCATTTGCCCTATACTTTTCATTAGCGTTTTCTTTCCCGAAGCCGACTAAACAATCAGTAACATTGCTGGCGTTTGGTAACTTGCTAAAATAATCACCCAATGCAGGAATAACGCAACTACCATCACGACGGGATAGCACGTAACCCGCGCATGTATGTTTGTCCATGTCGCTCACCACTCATGGTCGCTAGGTGGCACTACCTATCCTACGCTAACCGGATGTAAACAGCAGCCATTTACATTCACTGCGTTCAGCAAGTTTCCCATCTGACGGTCGTACGGAATATTTAGCTGCCTGTGATAAAATGCTATCTTACTGTCTGATTTTGTTTTATTCCATCACAACACCCAACTAGCGTATACATAGCGTAAATTAATTTACCTAATAACAGCTAGTCCGATGGGACTGCTCCACTAAACATGGACTAGCCCGATCACTGAAACTACTCGTCCGGGACGATCGGACTGGCCTTATTTCGCAGCCTGTAACGGCAAAATCAAGGTGGGTCCGGATTCGACGCAAATGCCCACAAGTCTATTCAATTAATGTTCTATGCCGTTTTTTTTTATAGCAAAATAAGGAATGTGATTCGTAAGATATCTTTGCTAAATATATAATACATATTCCGACAAAGTTGTGCAAACAAAATTTTGGGAAAATTTATTTGAGTGAAATAGTTACGAATATAAACCACTGAAGTTCACATCTCATAAAAGATGCCTACTGCCCAAAACCGTGTATACTAACTGGTTATCAATAACTTGGGTTAGACAATATGTTTGCACAGAAATTTGATATACTAAACATATATACTGTTTTATAAAAAGGACACAATTTGAGAAACATTCTTGCGATTAATAGAAACATACTTTTGTGGCATTCCATAAATTATTGTTTAATTAATTGCATAGCATGCTAGCAACAAATAGAATATTATCTTTGGAACATAAACCACCAATTTACCATAATATTATAATAATTTAAAGGTGATGATGAGAGTCTTCAGATGATACTACTGGATGCTTCCCAGAGAAGTCGAGATGGTGTTCGACTGAACAGGTCTGCCAGGGAGTAAGGTGTAAAGCGCTTTGAGCAGTCCTGTGCTATATAAGAACTTACCTTTTACTTTTTTACTGATTGTCAGCAAGGTAACAAGGGTTATTGCAAGAAAAACATAACCATAACCAAGTACCAGTGGTAAATTGGAAAATACACCTCAACACGATGAAACAGTCAGGGGGACATCTTTGGAGTACTTGTACCCTGCCATTTAGGTTACCATCTCTTCCGTTAATTGAAATCATATTTACTTATTAATAATATTCCCTCCATCCCTTTCTCAAATGCTGGGGAGACCACTGCTAGTACTTCAAGTACCAAATGAACAGTATTAGGTAGACCCCCCCTATATTATTATTAAAACAAACCTGAAACAATAGGCCCAGACTCTTATCCTGAATACTGTGGTAAGTCCAATACTGGGCAATATCCCACAATCAATGGGAGATGACTGGCATGAGATAAAAAATGGGATAAACACTGATAAAAACTACATTGACATTCCTAAAACTTGTCAGGTATAGACTGCAGTTTCTTAACATTCATGTTCAACAATACACAAACATTTGAACAATATGCATGGCTTGCAATTCGTTCCATTTTGTTTCAGCATCAACAATGAAGCTATTTATAACCCGCTCACACAGTACGTCATTTTGACACCACGGCGAAGTTACCATTTTGTTGACAAACTTGAAGTTTAAGTAAAATGTCTTGCACTATTCAACGTACTTTCCGGGGACTTGTGTGGTGCAACCTCCTCCATGTCGACGAGCACCAAACAGTCTCCCGACATTGACAAAACAACACTGTTTTCAAGAAAAACGCCAAATCTGTGAAATTCTCAGATGGCCCGACACCAAATCGATCACCAGTAGCTCAACTTAAAATTGGCGGGAATGAATCGGTGCCGGAAGGCAGATGACGGATTTCCGAAACCTAAATATTTTCTTTTTCTTACAATAAAAGCAATGCAATTTTTTTATTCTTTTTCATTATCATATTTTGCACTAATATTTCTGTATATAAATTTATTAATATCATTATTACTTGGGTTTGGTGTATTTAAAGAAAGTTCAAAATAAGATCATATTTTCACCAATCGCTGCTTAACAAGCTAGCCGCAGCTATTCTGACGTCAGAGGGATATCCTCATTTCTCTGTGACTGATTCGATTAATTTGTGGGTGGGAAGCGAAGGTCCTACTAGGTTTGGTAAACAGAATTGTTCATTGGATTATATTTCGGTCAACGCGTGGATACAACCATCAATATGTCTTTAGCCGGCTTCAAAAAGCAAATAAATAAAGCTAACCAGGTAGGTATTGTAGTAAAAGCTCGCCTTTTCTTTTGTAAATCGGTATCAAACTCGAACGAAGCCAAGGGACTGGCACTGATGCCGTGACGGACTGACTGGGTGGGAGTGGGAAGTTGTCAAGACTCACAGTCTGGACTGAAGACAGTGAAGAGTATTGGACTTGTCTACGGCTAGTACTGGGAGTATTGGTCGTTGGCTTTTACAGAATGACTGGCCAAAGGTTACTTTTGTAGTTTGGATGACTCATCTCAATGTAAACTCATGTTAGATACTCAGACTCAGAGTCACTCAGTCTCAGAGTCTCAGAGTCAGTCGGTCACTGAGTCAGTGTCTCAGTGTCAGTGAGTGACAGTGTAACTGTAAACTACCCGTCTTGACTCTTATCGACGTTGTATCATGTTAAATAAAGGGCATACATTATTTATATTATAAACAAACTCTTATTGACTCTTATGGCGTTATGCCTTTTGTTATGGAAATTGCCTATGGCTATGCTGCTCAAACCAATCCGGCAATAGACGCATGTCTTTTCTTTAGCCCAAGACTGTTCTGATTTCTTTCTGATACCTAGTCGTAGACAAAGCCGGTAAACCACCTAGCCAAGGGAAGGTTTTTTTTTTATAAGGAGACCTCTTCTACACTGTTAGTTCTAGTTTTAGTTGTTTCCAGCGCTTGGCAACGGTCTATTAACTGACTACTGTGGTTACAATGTTATGGTCTTATGAGGTCTCATTCAACTAGTCAGCCTTTTTCAGAACATTATTGCCAAACCGACCTTTATATGCTGGCACTGAGGGTGGGCACTGCCAGGGTGCTTGTCGTCCTCAATGGTTCTTTTACGTCCCAAATTGAGACCGGACCGACATTATTAGGATATCCAAGTCACGAGGGATACACAGTCCCCAATGTTGAGAGCCAGGTTTTTACACCAAATATCATGTCTGCCCGGTCCGGGTTTGGAACTCAGAGCACTTGCATGCCAGGCGGATGTGCTAACCACTACACTAGCTGCGCTCCGTCTAGTTTTACAAGAACATTAATCTTAATGGCTTAAAGTGGGTTACCAATATTGTCTGTAGGCCTCAATATTTATATTAACTATCTATATTACGTGTATTGGATCTGTAGCAAAATGTTTGTTTTCTTGGTTAAATTAATACAGCAGTAAGTGGAAAATTAGTTTGATTATCGCCTATGAAACTGATGTACTAAAATCTTTGGAGGCCCAGAATAGCACAATAAATGAATAATTCAGCTGTATCTCTTTTATAAAATAGAGCATACACCTACATGCCAGTGACATTGGCAGTGCAAATAGTAGGCATAGTTCAACGCTCCACCTGAGACATTATTATTGGGACATTTATCATATATCAGTGCCATCCATATATCAAAACATACCCAGGAGTATCATTGGTTAAAAAATAGGTGTGCCAAGAATTCTTGGTGGTTGTTTTGGTCATGGGCATTAGATTTGATTCCTCTGTACTGTAGTAGTAGGTATATGTATATATATGTATATATAAATATATATACTTATATATATATATATAAAGGATATGTTACATATCCTTTAGCACTGATATCAACTTGTTAGTCAGTGCTCATCATAATTATCTGGACACAATAACACTTAAACAAATTATACATTTCCAGTCTGCATTACATACAAATTCAGAAATAAATAGTCTACCCTATCTGAGCCTGGAGTAATTAAAAAAAAATGGTAATATACATACAGAATATTGTGACTGCCGTGAGGATTTTTATGTACTGTCATGTGTGCATATATGTTTATGCATAGACATGACTGGACATATCTTGAGATAATTTTAACTAAAAGTGGGTATGACACCGTTTGCAAAATTGCAGTGCAAGGTGACATCCGGGTTGGCAGGTTTCCGACAGGACAGTTTCTACCATGGTTTCTACCATCTCATCAGAAATACTTTTCTGACATTAAAATGTCAGAAACTGTCAGAACTCCATTTTGGCCATACAATTCTCAAAATAGGTGTCCTTTTATGTAACATGTGCAGATAGTAATCATAGCATTTAAAAATAACATATTTGGGTGATTTTGCGAGCATTGTTTTCAGAGGTTGTATAATTATATCCTATCTCACATAATGGAACGGTCTGCCATACGCGACGCTATATGCATTTATCTGGTCTGCGTATACTGCATTTAGGAATTTATTATCAATGAGACTGTTTCTGAAAACAAATATTTATTAAACATCTTATGAAAGTCGTAATATATTCAACCAAAACCATGTTCATTTACAATGTTTAGGGCATTCAACACCTTGTGGCATCACCAGGTACTAAGTAATTTTACTAGTAGTTTTCTTCTAATTGATACTTTCATGAGAAGACATCAAATCTTCTGTAAAATGTTACATATTGCACTGTAATTTTTTACTTTTATGTAGTGCAGTCAACAAGTGGCAGTCTATAACTGCAAACCCAGTCACACATATGTGTAAATAAATAATGGATTGGTGCAAACTCTTGTATCGTCAATAAATATGTTATAATTCTTCTAATTTCTTTGTTTAATAATTGAGTAGTAGTACCTCTATGCATGATTTTAATTATTGTGATGTTCTAGGCAAGTAGATTAAGTACAAGATTATTCATTATAATTTATATTTCCATGTTTTTACGCCAACCCTTGACGTGAGTTTATCAGGTAAACATCAGTGTGGTCATTGTGGTGTTTATCAATGATAAACTACTTGAGTGATCTTGACAACCAACTTGAGAACAGTTAACAGCTGTTATGGATTAAATAACCAACCAGAGCTTCCAGTATTACCAGTACTTGCTCAGTACACTGCCAGCAGACCCAGTGTCTGAACAAAGTCTCTCTGCTGTCATGATATTCTGCACAATTAATTCTCAAATCTTAAAGGATATGAAATGGGCAAATGTTTTTTTTATTTTGTGTTCTACATGTATAAAATATTGCTTAGAAACGATATAATCAATGGCAAGATAATTTTAAATCCAATTAATTTACCCAAAATATTGTTAGAACACTCCCCATTCTGACGCAGTTTTTCACCCCCAAGTATTGCAGGAACGAAACGATCTCTGCCACTGACGTCACACCTAGAACCCAATCTCGTATGGGAAATTAGCATGGCAAAGCCTTCTATTATCACTCAACCGGCGTGTTTCCAGTTTTGTCAATGTCGCGTGTTTTTTCCTCTGTCACAATGGTTAAGCGTTGTGTTGTTTACAGTTGTGACAACACAAACAAAAGTGGACATGCACTTCACGAATTCCCGAAGGAAGAACGTATCTGGAGGCAGTGGATACCATAAACATCAGCCTCCTACTATTGTGCAAATCCTATTGCAATTCCAGGGTCACCAAGTACATGATATGCTTGCCCATGTGCCTTAAAACTGAATGCTACATACAGTTACAATACCTAATTACCCAGATATATATACTCAAGATTATTAATCGTCTCCCCCTATGGGCTAAACGTATACACCAGGCATGTAACCAAGCATTCTCCAGTATTTGCTCAGATAGCCTACTAATAAATTGCTTTGAAAGGTAAATGCATGTGAGAATCATTATCAATAATTGTAAAACATTGACCTCCCATGTCATATTATGTTCATGAGAAATCTCTTGAAAATAAAAAAGTGAAAAGCACTCTTCCAAAGGCAAGCAATCTAATGTAAATGCTTCAAGTTCAAGGGGCTCTAAATAAAAAGTATACTTGGATCATCATGATGGACGCATGTGCTTTAATTGCAGCAGTGGTCAAGTAGTCATTAGCTGCAATGCCTTGTCAACTGCCTGTTGTGCTTCAAAATTTAAACAATGGTTCAGCAATATTCTCAGGCAGACAGATCTCTAAACTAAATAGAATATAACTTTGAAATTTCACGAGTGAATGAGTTACCACGTGTTGCGTTATTCTTAGTAATTTAGATTCCAAGTGCAAAATGATACCTTGCACAACTTTCCCTCACGGGTATAGATCTAAGATTTGAACGTCGGTCTCATTTTGGTTTTGATAACTGTGTATCGAACTTGAACAGTCAGTTTTCAGGATTGTAAATTCACTACCGGTAACTTTTAAGGAGCAATATGAGCTAGATGTTATGTTTTGGTGCTATTCCCACAAATGTTCAGAGCATTGTAATCAATACTATGTGGCTTTGTTGCATTCCAGTAATTATGAACATGCTAAATTATACTGAAGTAATAACATTGTCACTTTGGTGTAATTTAATATGACGACGTACAAATCACACTTCGGTGGTGCGTGCATTTCTAGTGTGAGAGACTGTGACCTTGTTACTGTTTGATAACAGGTTGTAAATTATTGAGATTGTATTACTATTAACCATCTCATGTTGATAAGGCTAAAGACCAGACTTAACAAGATTTAACAAGATTGCCATCCAGAAAATTACTCTGGATAGCAGGTGGACAAGCAGGTGGACATGTATCCCGCCTTTTTAAGGTGTGTGTCGATTTTATTTTTAAACATATTCATGCTACTAGCACCAACACAATCAGGAGATAATCTGTTCCATTCATTTACAGTCCTTTGTGAGAATGAGAACTTTCTTATATCTAATCTACACTGCTCCTTTACTAATGTAGCTTCATGTCCTCTGGTCCTTCTATTTTTCTTAACTGAGAAAAAAATGTTTCTATCAATATTTTCATAACCATTCAATATTTTAAACACTTCTATGTGATCTCCTCTCAATCTCCTGGTCTCTAATGTTGTTAAACCACATTCTTTTAGGCGTATTTCGTAACTAAGATCCCTCAGATTTGGTATCATTTTAGTCGCTCTCCTCTGTACTCTTTCTAGCATATCTATGTCCTTCTTGCGATATGGCCTCCATGCTTGTATACAATATTCTAAATGAGGCCTCACTATTGTTTTGTACAGCGGTACTATTAATTCTTTTTTCTTATACGCTATATTTCGCCTAATTAATCCAAGGATTTGATTTCCCTTTGACGCTGCAATTCCGCACTGCTCTGAAACCTTCATATCAGCACTAATGGTTAACCCCAAGTCCTTTTCTTTTACAGTAGTACTTAGAACAGTACCCCCCATTTTATATTTTACCTCTTCATTCCCATGACCTGTGTGGAGGCATTTACATTTCCCAAAATTGAACAGCATTTGCCACTTTTCAGACCATTTGATCAACCTATCAAGATCATCTTGTAAATGCTGTCTGTCTCCATCACTTTTAATCCTTCTAAACACTTTTGTATCATCCGCAAATTTTAACACCTTGCTTGTTATATCATCGTCCAAATCGTTGATATATATTAAGAATAATATAGGTCCTAGTACTGATCCCTGTGGTACCCCACTCAATACCGATTTCCAGTTTGAAGCCTCCCCATCAACTACTACACGTTGTCTTCTGTCATTCAGCCATTTTTCTATCCAGTTTATTATACCATTTCCTATGCCATGGGCCTTTAGCTTAAGGAGTAATCTTTGATGTGGTACTTTGTCGAAAGCTTTTTGAAAATCTAAATAGATGATATCTACTGGTGATCCCTCATCTACCCACCTAGTGATGTCTTCCAAAAAACATAACATATTTGTTAAGCATGACCTCGCTTTTAAAAACCCATGTTGAGATGGGTTTATCAAGTTATGTTTAACAAGAAAATCCACCATGTGATCTTTAATTAGTCTTTCTAATAATTTGCAAATCACTGATGTTAAACTCACTGGTCTATAGTTCTCTGACTTGTTTCTCGAACCTTTTTTAAATAACGGTATAATGTTTGCCTCTTTCCATTCTAAAGGAACCACTCCCTCTTCTAATGACAAATTGAAAACTGTTGCAAGCGGTACGCTAATTTGTTCTACAATTTCCAATAGTAGTTTGGGCGGAATCCCGTCCACTCCAGGTGATTTATTATCCTTCATAGCCCTTATTTTCTTAGCTACCATTTCCGAGGTTACAACTAACTGTCCTAAATAGTCTGAATCTGCCCCCTTGAACTTAGCCTCTGGTACTGGCAGTGAACTAATATCTTCCCTGGTAAACACTGAACTAAAATACTCATTCAGGTCTTCTGCCATTAAGAATCCCTCTGATATTGTATTTCCAGCACTATCTTCTAGAGGACCGACCTTATCCTGAACTTTCTGTTTGCTTCGAATATACGCATAAAAACTCTTACTGTCATGTTTTATATTACTAGCTAATTTTTTTTCATAGCTTCTCTTTGAATTTCTAATTTCAGCTGTAGCTTGATTAAGTGCTTCTTTATAAATGTTGTAGTCTTCATCATTTCCAGTACATCTATATGACTTCCACATCATTTGTTTATACTTAATTTTTCTAATGGCTTCTTTCGATAAGTGTTTCTTTTTAGACCGTTTCCCTTGTTTTTTGAAAGGTACAAATTTATCGACTATGCACTTAATTTCACTATTTAAGATATTCCAGCATTCGGTTGCTGTCTTATTCTTCAGTGTGTTATTCCAGTCTATCTTTGCTAAATATTTCCTCATGTCCTTATACCTTCCTTTGTGGAAATTTCTCCTATACAGTTATATCTTCTTACAGTTATATCATAGCTCTCTCTTACAGCCAGGTTATCAACAAAGCCACATTGTTGTGGTATCTGAAGTGTGAAGAGTTTCACAATTGCCGGTAAAGGCTTTGGAGTTGCAACATGGGCTAATTTTTTTCATTAAGAGTTAAATTACTTAGTACTTAATTACATTTGACATGTTGCATTGAGTCTGGAAATAACCATAAATTAGTGTTATACAATAGAACTAGGGCATTTTAATATTATTCAAAAGCTATGGTGTATTCCCAGGTGTAGCAATTGATAGTTCAGACGAACCTGTATTGTCTCCTGGGTAATATAGCCACCTCGCAATTAAGGTCACCCTAGTACAGTCCCATATTATTTTCATAGCAATGAAGTATAGAAAATTATTCCCACTAATAAGGTCACCTTGCTATTCAGGTCGCTTTCATTCAGTCCCGAGAGTGACCTTAATAATAATAGCGAGGCTCTGCTGTATATAACAAGAAACAGTAATTTGGGCTTTGTGTGTATGTATAGCATTTTGTGAAATATATCTCTCCAGAACCTTGTAACCTTGCAAGCATACGGTGCCATAATTGAGTTGCACAACCAGAGCTTTATTAAAGTTTCATCTCCACAGTCACAGATTGTCTTTAAATAATCAAAGACGTGCGACTGTGCATGAATGGGTTTTATCAGTTGATGAATCCCTTGTTGGACGCATGCCCTTAGGACCCTCCTGTGTCTAATGCTGATGCCTAGGTCATTGGTGGTTATTGATTGCGTTGGCGTTAATAGTTTATTGCCTGCTGCATTACTCCTGGTGCAAGTATCAGTGGTAGCAAGATGCCATGGGAATCATGTGATAGGAGTATGCATTAGTATTATATTTAAGAAGCTTAATGTTCTATCATATATTGGGATAATATAAACACATTGCTTGTAACTAGATGTATTTGTAAATTTATTTTCTATTCGAGCTCATAATACACTGGCAGTAAATGAGTAATGATTAATATTGGCATTTCATAATTTATAGCTTAATTTAGTATATTATCATTTCAATTTTATCTTAATGCTGGTAGTGGAAGTACAATTTTTTATTATCAGGGTAATCATGCCAAAGTGATAGTCTGCTTAATGATTAAATATACAGTATACTGGCAATGAAATATTTTATAAAGTTATAAATATTTATGAAAAAAATACGAACTATATTTTATACACGTACAACATGTGTATGTTATAAAAGTTATCTCATAATCTAGTAAACTATGAGTAATATGTACCTGTGCATAGTAATGGTAATATGGCAGCCTGTATTACCATTACAAGTATAGTGCTACAGATTACCCAATATATCCCTAGCTTTTTTGCATTGTGCTAATTCCGTGTTGTTTGGGATTTGTTTTTCCCAGAGGTGCTGTGGCCTATTGGCAGACACAGGGGAAGCTTACTGTAACACATGTTTCCTGGGTGTCAGATTCTCTGATTTTTCAGCTGGCCTTGTGTAAGGATGGATTAGTGGAGTAAGGGCTTTGTGGGAAACTAGCTTACTGACGGGAGTGACAGGTGTTTCCTGTGTTCTATTCCCAGGCATTGTCTTCATTTGAGGTCACTTTCCCTAGATGTCCTTGTAGGGTCACCAGTCAGGGCTGCCCTCCAAACATACACAGCACAGTATTTAGTATTTATTACCTCAAATTTGGCTTAGCAGCAGTCATGGGGCCATATGCCTCAATGCTCCAGTTTCCAGGTAGCAATTGGCCACCATGTCTCCTAAATAAAACTATGATTCTCTCTCAAATTGGCCATGCCTTATCAAGATGTCCCAGGCCCACAAATGTACAAAAGTTAAGGCCAACTGGGCTTGCATGCTGCCATCAGTTTGCCAAATTTGAGGCTATTATTATTGTGTTAGACTGCTAGGGCCCTGTTGCTGCTAGTGTTCTCTGTAAATACTGCTCATGTTCAATAATAGTTGCCTTGTTGTGATATACTTGTTTTGTAGAACTTTTCTATTCCAGTCAAGATACACATTTTATCCTGAATTAAACCTTTAACCATTTCAGTGTGAGACCCCGCTACAGCGGGTTGCTGTATCATGACTCTTGAATACAACAGCCTGCTAGAGCAGGGACAGCTTCATGATGATGTAAAATTTATAGGGTGTTTGTATGCAAACATTTAAAGATATTTCGAGTTTTTTGATGGGATTGTTCAACGTGCTATCATCGGCCATTGACATGCATCTTATCGGCGCGATGTTACAATATAGTGCCTTTCTTTTAGAATAATTTTTTTGTAAAAACCGACAACGTGGTGAGCAATGATAGGGGAATGTATGCATAAATGGGTTCCTTCTCTTACGATAAATGACAGTAAATCTCATTCCAGTGTGGGTGTTTCTTTCTAGTTTACAATGTTTGTTCCTCCATCTTGAATGTCCTGCTTTCCATGGCAACCAATCTCACAATTTGTGTACTTACAGTAATCTTTAATAAACCTAGATTACTAATACATATGGTGTTCCTATTATAAAAATGCACGCTTCTGGGTAAAAAGTGAAGTTAAAAAGTGTTACCCTGTTTCACTGAAAGTTCAAAAGAAACTCAGTATTCAGTGGTAATAGAATGGCCAGAAACTCAGTACCGAAAGGGTTAAGCCTAAATTATAATAAGTTGCAATATATAAATTATAATATAGTGCATCTAAATCCTCATGAATCTGACGGCTGTCAGAACTTTAGAAGGGCAATAAATCAAATCACTATTGAATTCATAATAATTTTATGATCTATATCTTGAACAGGAACTTGCAAATTCAATCTTTACATATGTACTGTATTCTGGAAAATTAATATTCATAAATAATTTGAGTCATTTAATTATCTTAATAAAAGTATGTTATTAAATACATCTGATATTATAAGCTCGTAAGCATTTTATTGATATGGTTTCCAGTTACTTCAGTGCAAATCAGCCAATTTATCCTTGCATGCATACAAAGGCTGTGGTCACGCCTCATTGCCCGCAGAGTCGCTGAAGTGTGAATGCAGGTGCACGAATTATGATTCATCAGGTGGTCCCTAGTCTGCAATGAATTACTTTTGGTTTTTGAAGCGTCCACAAGTAAACAAAGAACATTTATGATCTTATCCTGTGTATGACATCAGTTACTGCAGGAACATTTCACATGACCTAATAATGTCACATGACCTAATAATGTCACACTCACAGCACTTGGGGTCCCATAAACCTTCTATAATATATTCTATATCTATAATACTTACTAAGAATATTATGATTATATAAAAAAATAAGAATAGGCAGTAATGCGAGCAGGTGGATGATTAACCCAAATTTCTGGGAAATGGGGGTTGGGGCAATAATGAGGGTATGGGTGATAACGCTGTTAAATATGGTAATTGTGTAAAATTATAACTAGTAGACTGCTATAAAATATCAGGCATGTCAGTCATTGACAGATTTGTGAATATTCATTCATGGGATATATCAACAACCAAAAAACATAATTTATGTTCAGGTATTTTAATGAAAACATTCAACCCACAAGCTTCAATGTGTCAGTTTATCACGTAGCCGGTTACATTTACACTTACTGAATGTAGATCTGTCATTTGGAATCCTGCGTAAACTACATTCAGTGTAAAAGTCCATGAGACAAGCAGACATGTACGCAGACTGCAGAGTGACATACTAGTACTCATATATAATATTATTATATATTATAGAGTATGTTACTGGACAGCTGATCTGACCTACACAGTTCTAGACACCTCATAGTCATATGTATACTGCCATGTGTACCATAGCTTCCTGGTCCGTTGACATCGCTGTGTGCACTGTGCAGGTAAACAGCGATTCATCGATAATATCAGTGGTAGACCAGAAGATGACATAATGAAACAGTGACATTTGCACTAGTTTGTCACTAAACTTGTAGGTGACAGCCTACAGGTATATGTGCTTGTGTGATGGCATGTGCAAATGTTTCTATTTATTGTGTGACCAAAGTACCCCATAGCCTTGGTGGCTGGTGCGTGCTTTAGGTGCATAGTACACAGACTATTTCCTCTGTTTATAATACTTGCAAGTATTTTTATGTTCAAGAATAGCTTACCTGTTATATACATCAGAGTTGATGGAAGTACAGAGTGAAAAGTATGAGTCATGTTTCCTAATTTCTAAGGCCATATTCACATCTAATGCGGATCAACTAATTCGGCTCTGTTCACATACACAAAGTTAGGCGGATTAAGCACCAACCGAATTAGTGCACCAGGGGGCATGGTGTGCAGGTCATAAGCACTCATACAGTTGTCTCGCGAGTGCGGAAGTCAACTTATCAACATGGCGGGTTACCAGCTTGAAGTTATTTTCCCGATAGTTGTCCTTTTGACTGTAGTAGCTCGTGTACTTATTATCCGCGAACATGACATCATATTGAGATATCGTAGGAACCAACTGCTTCATGCAGCAAGGTTACGGAGATTCCGTATGAAGCTTGTTACATAAAAAGTGGCATGGCAAAGGTCACAACCTTCTGTCATGCAGCAGTGCCACCATCGCTGAATCAAGGCAAACGGAGCATTCACATTGGCTAATCCACATCCTAGTTCACCTGTTTTTCTGCATTAGAATTCGGGTAGCTTAATGCGGCTCAAGAGTGTTCACACTGCGCTACCTGAATTGGGATCGGCATCCTAATACGGATTAAAGTTGTATGTGAACACGGCCTAAGTAACTTTGTTGACTATTTAAATAAGAAGAAGAAGAAGAATTTGTTTTTATTTGACCCAGACATTTCAAATAACACATACAATACATCCATGTCAAAAAATACTACAAATATACAACCTTCTGGTAAACATGGTATAATGTATGATAAATAACAAAAAGTAGGGTCAGGAGACTCCTCTAAGACTATGTTAGCCACCTTTTGTAATAAAACTAACTCAATCAATACATCACCTAATCAAATTCTTTCAGAAAAAGGAGAAAAAACATAATATGTATGCATGTGTGTAGAGTGAGCAAGCTTACATGATTATTGTGTTTGTCGTTTAGGCACTGTTTTATACTGTATCGTGTTGACAGGTGGTTGTCGGTTCTTAATTTTGCATACATATATTACATATATATATAGCAATTTTGCCTTGTGCACATCCAATAGGGGCACTGAGTGATTCATTGTGTGAAAACAAAACGATGCAACAGTGTGTGTGCGTGCATGCGTGCATGTGTGTATGACTATGTAGTTATTAATAATTTGTTAAATAGTTGTTCTTTGTTATTATAATTACAAAGAGTTAGTTTAACTGTAAAAATTTTTGGTGTGGAATAATTTCACGAGTTGACTGAAGAATGTTTACCCGACAATCATTGTTTGCCCCTAGTCAAGTTGTCAGTGAGAATCTAGGTTACCCTGGTACATAGATTCTGTCCTGCAATACTACACAGAAGCAGGCTTCACTACAATAGGACCGAATGAAACTACTCTCTAAATTTATTGTTATATATTATAAATAGAGACAGAATCATGCATATATTACAATCTTGTGCACATGTAACCGCTTATGTATGATTTATTTCATGTCAGTGAAGATGTTATTGTAACATAGAATAGCTCTTCTGGTAGCTTGAATAGACCAGAGCAGTCAATTATTACCACCAAATGAGGCAGACTTGTTAGAGGACTTGCTGAGTCACACTCGGTTCAAAGCTGCCCAAAGCTGCTCCTAAGACATGTACAGTGAGTGACCAGATAGACCAAGTCAAAGTTTATTAGATCTTTGTTTAGAACTGCTGATAGCCTATCAAACCGGCTACTGCAGGTTATGTAGCAATTCCTTTTAGGAGACTGTTAGATTTCCTGTTCAGAAAGCCCACTCAAAATGTTGGGTAATAAATAGTCAAAGTAACTCCAAAGCTGTCACAAGAACTTTCTGCATCACAGCTTCAATTTATTTTAGGGGCCAACCTTTCAGGGCCTATCTATATCTCTAGGGGTGTGTGTGATGTAAAAAGTTCAGATATCAATTCCATTATAAAATCAGATTTGTTTGACTTTATCCAAGCTGTTAGTACTTATGTTATCATAATCATACTTGTAATCATGATTAAATAAAAAAGTAATAATAATCAATTACATTAATTTTCTAAGTAATGACACGTAATTATACCCATGAGTTAAATACATTTAAAGAATAATCGTAATCAATTACAGTTGTTATGTAATCATCCTACCTGTGATAGTCAGCCACCCGTGCCTTTTTAAATTAATAATAAAAAAATGATCAAATTGTTACAGTTTGGGTTCGTCAGACCAGGTGTGGTGAAAGTTAATCAATACTAGTTTCTTGTTTTGTTATAAATAAATTGGACCAGCTTAGCCTGCTCCAGACATAGAATGTCACTGATTCGACAGAGGATTCCAAGTAATTCAGTGTGAGCACCTTCTAGAACGCTGTCAGCCAACAAAGCACTACAAGTTATTTATGTAGCTGTATTGTTGATGACTGACATTTACCTATTATATTCTGAAATCAGCTATACCTCTGGGGGTGATGACTAGTCGGATCTGTTGTCATCGGTAGATGTATGCTCTACATATTATGTTTTAGCAGCCCTATGCTCTGTGGTGTTCTTGGGGTAGGGGGAAAAGGTCGATCAATGTTTCAGATATCAGGGGCTCCCATAGATTTAATTTTGTAAGCTTTACAGAGTTTGATCAAAACTGAACATTACATTCTGTCGTTTGTATTTGATACCTTGCTATCAACACCCCAACTATTGGCTTTGTGATTCTGCCATTTGTAGATGTGAATTTCAGTTGTCTTCTTTTTTCTTGCAGTACATGAGTGAAAAGATAGGTGGCGCCAAAGGTACAGAGCTCGATGAAGAATTCAGTGAAATGGAACGGGTATGTCATGTTTAATTTTTAAATGTTTTATCGTAAAACATCCAAATGATGTGCACTTAACTAAAATGTAAATGCCACTTGTTTTATGTGAAACAATGTTTTATATTATTTCTTAAAGAAACTTTTAGATTAACCCTGATTTAACCGAGCACTGTAATTTGATACAGGTTGTCAAAAATGCTGGCCGTACGTCAAATTGAACACTAGATGTTTATAGTGTCACCCATCTTTGCTCTCAAAATGCGACTTAATTTCATGATGTGTATAGATCTGCATTAACAAGAACATTTTGGTGATAACCAACATAAATAAGGAAAATGAAAGTCAGAACAACAAACCCATTTTGGGCACTGGAAATCATATTTTTTAATGTGATTTCTGCTGTTTTGTGTAAATGGATTCTGCTGCATGCAGTGTACACTTTCTAAACACTATGATCACAACATCTTGCAGATGCTGCAACCCACTCAACAGACTTGACAATATGACATGATTTAGCAGGTGAATTCGTGTCATTAGTTCAGCTGTTGATAGCCGAGATGTGTTTATTTATTTTTATGCACTGGTAGTTGTCTGTTCTTACGGTGTGGTTTCAACACCCTGTGCCGAATGACAGGAATCTAATCTGTTCTGCTTCAATTCCAGCAAAGTACTCTCAGAATCAATTGAGTGAGAACAAAGGATGAGGTGTCTTCTGCTTGTTACCATGGCAACTGCCTCTTTCTAAGTGCATCGCTGCCTGCTTGGATGAGGGTCCATTTCCAACCTGCCAGCAGCTTCTAAGCTGAATTATAAGTGATGGTTTATGAAATAGTATTATAATTTACGTGTACAAATCATTTGTAATATTCTACATGGTTAGTCGAATTTGTCTCCTATATACCTGGTAATCACATCTAGTGTCATTGCTAGTACAAACAATGAGGTACTTCTTCCACTACTGCCTTGAAATTGGAGCCTTTTTGGGTTAACACTGAGTGGGTGAAATGCAGCTGTGCTTTGCCCATGATCTGTCTCCTCCTATTGACAGACTAACATAAAACATACGTTTCCCTTCGAACCCAGGTGTCTGTAAAGCACTCTTGTTTATCAGGTGAGCCAGTCTCTGGTAATGAGGTAATGGGTAACAACACCACTCAATATTAAAAGTAACAAATTGGTGAATAAAGTGCTGTCAGGTGATGAACATCTTAGTTAATATTAATATTGTGAAATTTTTGGAAAACTTTTCTAGTATTGGTGCCATGGCAGCCATTTTAATGTTGGTGCGTGATGGACGTTACGTGGACAGGAAAGCATCATTTTTTTGTTTAATTAATAATAAAACCCAAAATTGTTAATATAGTGTTACGAAGGTCTTTGTTGTATAGTAGAACAACACATGGAATGTCAAAAGTTTGATACACGTTTACTTTGTACATTATAAAATTAGAAAATGTACAAGTGTCTTTTTTTGGTGAAGCATGATGCCCTTTATTACAGGACAGGAAATTGTTCCCTGTTACTAAAACACTTGTTCATAATTTATTACATACAAACTGAAAGAAACTGTCCATATGCCGGTGTTACGGTGAAAGTATGCAAATATGGCAGTTTTTTGTTATAAAACACAATTTTCTCCTAAAAGCAAAATAAGAACATCACAATGCTATCCTGCCTAATAGACAAAGGCATGTTGATTATATTATAGCTATACAAATTTTAGCAGGCAATTTATTTATCAACTTACGCCATTTTAAAGATTATCCACATTGGCAGCCTCTAGAATACCTCACTGCCAGAGACTGGCTCAGATACCTTGGCTGTTTGTTGATTCCCATGAACAATTTGTTTTTCGCAAGAACTAGGTGAACTCCATGGCACATGTTCATAGTGCTAAGTACTCATTGTATGAGGAGACATCTCATGTATTATTCCATCATACAAATGATGTAATTCAGTTGACGTATAAATTAAACTGTTATTAACTGATATAATAATAATAATGTTTTATTTCCGACAAAAGTCCATATGAACATACAATACAAGTAAATAAAAAATAAAATAAAGAAAAAAGTAATAAATAACTAAAATACAAAGATATAGATGCACATGAAGTCCAATATTTAAACATAGGACTTTTAAAATGTATATCAGTATAAAAATAATTCACAAAAAGTGGATTTTCAAACTTCAAGACGACATAATAAGCTATATATGGATGAATGCATACGATCATTAAAAGATTTAACACAGTTTGTAGCAAACATAAAACTTGCACTGCAGTGCGATGACAAATTGTGTAAAATTCTAAAACTGTTGTTATAGGCAACAGTAATATCTTTCAAACTCTGTTTTTAAAATTTACACCAAAGACTTGAGGTGTACATAGCACCACAGTAAGAGAGAAATAGGTAAGTTTTAATGGTAGAGCTGCAAAGACAAAATTTTCATGCTAAGATGTTGGCCTGAGCATAATAGGCATCTTTTCTGTCTGGCAATGTCATCATCGTCAGTAAGATTATTGTTAATTATATGACCCAGATATTTACATTTAATAGTGTGAGGTAACGGACGATTATTGAGAGTGACAGGATGACTATTTTTCATGTCCTGAGGTTTGTTGTCAATAACCATACAATATGATTTGTTGGCATTATATGTTATGTTAAACATTTCGCCATACTTGGCACAACAATCTGTTAGTTTTCTCAACCCAGAAACACTAGGTAAAAAAATACAGAGATCATCTGTATACATCAAATGGTTCATTATGATGCCTGCATAAAGACTTCCAATTTGTAATTTGTTAAGATTTACACTTAAGTCATCCATGTACACATTAAAAAGGTGGGGAGAAAGGATTCCACCTTGTTTAACATCATTTGAGACAGTAAAAATCTAGAAAAGCTCTGACACCATCTGACAGTAAATTTCTGGGTATTGTACCAGTGATACAGAATGCGCACAATATAACCAGGACAGCCACGGTCAATTAGTTTAGTGAATAGCTTGCTATGGTTTACTTTGTCGAAGGCCTTGGAGGCATCCAGCATAGTGACATACATAGAAGAGCCATTCACTATGTTGTGTCGAAAAAGTTCTTTTAATAGAAATATGAGCATCTCAGTTGAATGATGCTTTTTAAATCCAAATTGGTTGGCACACGTGAAGAAAATGGTAGCCCTTGATACTATTAAAGATTCAAATAATTTACTAGCAATTGTTGCAAGAGCAATAGGTCTGTAGTTATTGTTATCAGACAAATCACCAGCTTTGTTTTTAGTCCTTTGGCCGAAGGTCCAAGGACTATTGCCATCACTCTCCGTCCGCCGTCCGCCGTTAGCTGCCGTATCTCAGAAACTGTTCAGCAACTTTTTTTCTAATTTTGCATAGATGTATCTTAGGGTGCTGCCACTATATACAAAAAATCTGTATTTGATTGAATCATTCTAAGGCCACCTAAGGGGCCCCCAAAGTGCAAAGTTTTACATTATCTAGTGATGTGGTTTTGATAAGGGCCCTTGAGACCACAAAGTCAGCAGCATGACTAAACTCTGCAGCCTAGTGCTACTGTTCCATTGAGACCTTGACTAATCTTTAATTGGTCACAGTGCCCAGGCAGAGTAGATACACTTGACCCCTGCTAGACTGAACACTTCCCTAACACTTTTAAACTGTATCTTCAAAACTATTGATTTTCTATAATTGCAAGTTGTGTTTATTTTGATGTTCATTTAATTATTATAAAATGGTGTGACTGTGTTGTCTATTGGTTAAAGATGTATCGTCTGTAGAAACCTGTAGGTGACAAACATAGAAAATTAATATTCTGTCACCTGTAGGTGACAAACATAGAAAATTAATATTCTGGACAACTATACAGTGAAATATCCTACACTTTATTTATATCAAATGCATTCTACTGTTCTGTTTACGCTTGCCATGCCTTGTGTAGACATGGTACTGTGTAAGTCAATTGTATCAATATAGACTAATAATTACAGATTCACTGGATTATGATGGGCCTCTCCATTAGCTCCCTATATATTTATGTGAGATATATAATTATGTCATTAACATATTTCAGAACAGGCTAACGCTAAGCTGCAACTGTCTTTGAGTTTGTTTACATTTTGACAAACTACTATTATATAGCACTAATTTTTGAATTGGCACGACTAATGCTAATATATCCCACAAAATGACTTCTACAGGAAACATGCATGTAATATTTCCATGCAATCCATTTGCATATATAATGTAAAACTTCAACAGCTGTTTTCTTCATTTTCACTTTTTGAACCCTACCATGTTCAATGCTCCATAACTTCGCCAATTTTTGTAGCAGTCATAATTTTTGAAACCGTGTAAAGCACCCTACCCAACCTTTACAATGATGAAAGAAAACAATGTTACAATTTTTCCGACTTATCACTCATTTAGTCAGCTGGAGTCACATATAGACGTATTAGTCCAAAGGACTTCAGGGCGTCTTGGCCCATTTTTAGTCCTTTGGCCGAAGGTCCAAGGGACTATTGCCATCACTCTCCGTCTGCCGTTAGCTGCTGTATCTCAGAAACTGTTCAGCAACTTTTTCTCTAATTTTGCATAGACACATCTTAGGGCACTACCACTATGCACGAGAAATCTGTATTTGATTTAATCATTTTAAGGGCTCCCTAGGGCCTCCAAGAACCCCAAAACTGGTAAAAATGTAACATTTTGTCTATTTTTTCAAAAACTGTTCAGCAACTTTTTTTTCTAATTTTGCTTAGATGTATCTTAGGGTGCCACCACTATATACAAGAAATCTGTATTTGATTGAATGATTCTAAGGGCACCTTAGGGGCCCCCAAAGTGCAAAAGTTTTATATTATTTAGTGATGTGGTTTTGAGAAGGGCCCTTGAGACCACCCTCAACAGTAGATTTTGTTTAATGTGCCACAAAGTCAACACCATGACTAAACTCTGCAGCCTAGTGCTACTGTTCCATTGAGACCTTGACTAATCTTTAATTGGTCACTGTGCCCAGGCAGAGTAGATACGCTTGACCCCTGTTAGACTGAACACTTCCCTAACACTTTTAAACTGTATCTTCAAAACTATTGATTTTCTATAATTGCTAGTTGTGTTTATTTTGATGTTCATTTAATTATTATAAAATGGTGTGACTGTGTTGTCTATTGGTTAAAGATGTATCGTCTGTAGAAACCTGTAGGTGACAAACATAGAACATTAATATTCTGTCACCTGTAGGTGACAAACATAGAAAATTAATATTCTGGACAACTATAGAGTGAAATATCCTACACTTTATTGATATCAAATGCATTCTACTGTTCTGTTTACGCTTGCCATGCCTTGTGTAGACATGGTACTGTGTAAGTCAATTGTATCAATATAGACTAATAATTACAAATTCACAATATAGTTGACACCTGAAACAACCAAATGTCAACCATTAGAAGAGTTGACATAGTTCCGCTATACACAAGCAAGAAATTTGTATTTGATTGAATCATTCTAGTGTCATCAGCATATAGTAGAACATACATTTTCTACATCATCATCACGAAGGTTGTTGTAAATTTAACCAGCTGCCATGTCAAGTCCGTTATAATTGTGACTAACAGTGTTCAAAATTATTCAGGTAAATAGCAAATAACAAAGGACACAAGTTTTCTCCTTGCCGTACCTCTACACATGAGAAGAAGGCTGACACAGCCTGGCCCTGATTTATACATGATTTAGCATTTTTTTACATGTTGTATACAACTTCCAACACAATACCATTAATACCGCATGAAATTATCTTAGACCACAGGGAGGACCGGTCTACTAAATCAAATGCTTTCTTATAATCGATTAAGGCACAATAAAGCCTTTTGTGTCAAGACAAATACAATTCAACCAATACCCCTATCTGAACACTGCCTGTTCTTCACCTATTACATTCACTTTGTTTAGGTATGTGGTCAGTCTGGTGTTTTGAACACTCACTAAGGATTAATGAACACTTGTGCAGAATGTCACCCACTTGGCAGATTTAATTGATCTATTCAGCAATGAGGACACTGCTTAGGCTTCACTCTGGACACTGTCACTCACAGTGTTGTGTATTGTCTTGGTTGGTGCATTGAGCTAATCTACTTGACCATGAATCAGTGGTGGCTTTGGTTGTGTATTACACCCAGCTGTGGAGCTAAGATTCTCTGCCTGCTATTGTTTGATGGAAACTGTGACTAATATGTAATTGGTCACTGGCAGTAGCTTGTGTCAACAGACAGCATTAAGCCACTAGTTTTGTAATTTTGCTCATAGCCCCAAAAAATGCAAAATTGTCCTCCTATTTCTCTGCTGTTCCCTCCTGCAGACCCACTGACTCTATTTATAACAGACAGACATACAGACAGACAGACAGACAGACAGACAGTAATTTTTTGACCATCACCTACAATATAATAATCATTGTAAGGTCAGGGAGGCTCCCATTAAGACAATTATATGCAGCTATCATGGGAGCCACCTTACTTATGTAACTGGATAGTGGACTTTGTCCTGATCACTTACTAGTTTCAGTGAACAGTAAACATGTAAACATTTTACTTCCATCATAACCCTTAATGATCTGTAACTATGATTCACCAAAAAACATTTGATTAATAATTACCTACAGGGTTGTTTGATTTATGCCGGGCAGAAACTGTTTCTGCCCGGCAGAAACAGCAACAATAGGAAATACATGCCATTGATAGGCAAACGTGATCTTTTTATAGAAAATTTCAGATTCTTTCTGTACCTGTCTACGTATGATAACCATTTGTCCGCCCTGCTCACAATAAACATCACATAAATGATAAAAGGAAGATCACTGCCACTTAACGTGTGGATTATTATTATTATAAAACTGCTCTGCTACTGCTTGGTGGACAGTAAGCTGCAACTGTCTTTGAGTTTGTTTACATTTTGACAAACTACTATTATATAGCACTAATTTTTGAATGAATCACATTTTGAGAATGCATGTCATTGTTTACGGTGTAACTTTTGTATGCTTCATTTTTTGCTGCTACAAGTTGCGGTCATCTGAAAGATTATTCAGTTATCTATCCAATGATAATACATATGTTGTGGTGTTAGAAATATATAGCTTTGGTATATTGTACACGAGGGTTGTGATAGGAAACTATTGGACATTGCGACAGTGCAGAAAGACAGTACGAGATGTGTCACTCAATATATGAAGTGTGACTTTCAGATACTTCATTTTGTAGTGCTATGGATTATGATGGGCCTCTCCATTAGCTCCCTATATATTTGTAAGTTAGGTGAGTAACACCTTCGAAGTTCTGACAGCAGGACACCGCCTTCGGTGAAGTCGAGACAAAAGTTTTACAAAGGCTTCAATTTCAAACGGTCTATCACCGTCCAGCTGACCCATTTTTCTTGGTATCTGTCGCATGGCCCTCCAAACCATGTTGACAGACTATCTGTTATTTTCACCCCATGAAATAATACATTTTATTTATACTTTTTAGTCCTTTGGGCCGAATGTCCAGCGGACTATTGTCATCACTCTGCGTCCGCCGTTAGCTGCCGTATTTCAGAAACCGTTCAGCAACTTTTTCTAAAATTTTGTATAGACATATCTTAGGCCAATCATTCTAAGGGCTCCCTAGGGCCTCCAAGGGCCCCAAAACTGGTAAATTTGTACATTTTGCCTATTTAAAAAAAAACTGTTCTGTAACTTTTTATCTAATTTTGCATAGATGTTACTTAGGTTAGTGTCACTGTACACAAGAATATTACCATATAAAGATAAGAGATAAATGAGATCGTTATAAAGCCATGGGCTTACCCAGCCCCTAAGGCTAAGCTGAAACTGTCTTTGAGTTTGTTTACATTTTGACAAACTACTATTATATAGTACTAATTTTTGAATTGGCATGGCTAATGCTAATATATCCCACAAAATGACTTCTACAGGAAACAACGTTGGTGTAAATTACCATCCCATTATTCTTACTGACAAAGACCTGTAAGTTAGGTGAGTAACACCTTCAAAGTTCTGACAGCAGGGCACCGCCTTCGGTGAAGACAAAAGTTTAACAAAGGTTTCAAGTTCAAATGGTCTATCACCGTCCAGCTGACCCATTTTTTATTTTCTTTAGTCTATCTTTTGCCCTCAAATAATCTGTCTTCTTAGTTTTATACATAAAGGCATAATCTGGCAAAACTTTATAAGTTTTTGTAGCAGCACATTTGTACTTCCAGTGTACCATTGCAACATAATATACATACTGTGTGCCACATTTGAATGTCATGCATGTAATATTTCCATGCAATCCATTTGCATATATAATGTAAAACTTCAACAGCCGTTTTCTTCATTTTCACTTTTTGATCCCTACCATGTTCAATGCTCCATAACTTCGCCAATTTGTGTAGCAGTCGTATTTTTTGAAACCGTGTAAAGCACCCTACCAAACCTTTACAAGGATGTAAGAAAACAATGTTACAATTTTTCCGACTTATCACTCATTTGGTCAGCCAGGGTCACATATAGACGTATTAGTCCAAAGGACTTAGGGCCACTTGTTAATTATTGGAGCTATTAATAAAGTATTATTGTGACCATCATAGCATCAGGTAAAAACCCATGAATTAACAAGCTGCTGAATAGCAGTGACATATAAACATGCAGTTTTTCATTAGCATGCTTAAAATGTTCATTACTTATACATTCATAACCAGGAGCTTTTCCTGTAGGTATCGCCTGAATTAGTTCTTGTATTTCTTTAGCATCAACCATCATTTGGTCATTAAATTGCATATTGCTGCAATACATGTCAATCTTTTTAGTATGTGATGGAGAGCCAGGTACAGAATTAAGTAGAGACTGGTAATGATGAAGCCACATATTGTTTACATTTTCAGCACCACATGCACCGCCAACACCGCTAGGATTTGGCAACTTGGCATTGTTAATTTGTTTGATATCTTTCCAGAAGTTTTTAAAGTCATTACTACTTAGTTTTGAATCAAGTCGTTCGGCTTTAAGGGCTTCAGCATTTTTTTCATAGTCTTTTATTATATTTAAATTGAGCACGTTTGATTTTCATTATGTCATGCAAAGGATCATGTCGGGGACTCCCTGCAGACTGCCCGCCGTATGAGAAAATACTCTCTAGCAACCTGGTTGGAGTTTCTGACCACATCATTCCAACCAAGAACGGCATGCTTTGAAGACATGTTATGCATCTTAGTAGGTATTACTTCAGAGGCATCCCTGAGTGAATTAATATGTCTTCATAAAATTGGCATAGCAGTATCTGATGGGCTTCATCATTACAATTTGGGTCAGTACAGCGTAAAACATCATGAGGTACATCAATGGCAGATAAAGCACACTGGTTTTAGTGTAATAGTTGTGAAGGTCTTGGCGAGTGGCAGCCCCCACATAGGACAAGGCTGTCAAATTTGTTCCTGAGTGGATGCTTCAGAAATAGGTAAAAAGTTGACAGATATGGTAAAGCATAAGGGTAGGTGGTCCGAAGAGACACAATCATAATTAACTACCATATCAGAAATTGATGAGTGACTGGAGTGAGTGCTGAGCACATGGTCCAGCCATATTAACTTTATTATTTATAATAATTATAAATTGTATTGCCTTTTGTGACCATTGGTGTTTGCCTTATGACCAGGAGGTATTGGGTTAAAACCCCAACAAACAACCAAAAAACTAACCTCTAAAGAGCACAAGTCTGATATCATGTTAAGTTGGAAGTACAGATGGCTTTCTGATGACACTAAAGCTGTAGGTCTCCTCTGCCTGGAGTCTATGCCAGGGAAGTAAAATGTCGCACACAAAGTAAATGTGATGTTTCGTGTGCAATGACATTCATTCTTGCAAACAAAACCCACATGAGAAGAACCACATAAAAAACGATAGTAATGCATTCACCCAAGCACAGAGTGCTGTGATTTTATGCAACTGAAAGTGTCGCTATAATGATGACAAAGTCCAGCCGTGACTTTAGTGGCTAATACCACCAGGACCTACTGATGAAACAGTGGCATTTGACCTAAAGGGCAGTGGCCTGCTGATTGGCCTGCATAGCTTGACTTGCCTATAAACTACTAAATTATTACTGTCTCTCGCTATGGTCACTTGTCGATTCACTAATTAACCATTTAAGAGCATTTGTAATTACAGGACTGCTCCTATAGTGCATGGCACTATAGTGCATGGCACTATAGAGGTCTCTGGCTTATAGAGTGAGCTGCATTTGTGATAATACAAGTATATAAACCAATGAAATCATGGAAGGGCATCTAAATAGTTAAGGTGTCCATCTGAGACTGTTTGTTAAACCTTTGGACCTTACGTCATTTTACGAAACAACTCTGAATCCTTGCAACATGTGCGCAGAATCAACGTGATATGGTTGAACCTAGTTTCTTGCATTTAACTTTTTATACTTGTTTCCTAACTTTGCAAATTATGTTAATTAATTTCTTAAAGATAATTGAATAAAATGGTGCTAAATATACTAATCAACGTTTAAATTAAACGTACAAAACTTGCTCAGTTGTGTCTGGGAGTGTATGGGAGTGTATGGGAGTGTATGGAAGTGTATGGGAGTGTATGGAAGTGTATGGGAGTGTATGGGAGTGTATGGAAGTGTATGCATAGAAAGCAGTGCATATTTGCAGACTCTGTCGGTTGGTATAATTGTGCACACAGCGCTCATTCAAAACACTTCTAATACAGTCATATAAAACTACCTCTGACACACAGCAGGTACACTCAAGAATCCAGGGACACCATTTAAAATTTGCCCTCAGCGAGTGCACATTTTAAAGTGAGAACTTTCACACAGTGGAGTGAAATGGAATGTGTCTGATATTTTATCTATGTGCACATGTCCACATTGTACCAAAGAGTTTTATGGTTTTGAAATAAGCGTAAGAGATGCCTTTTAGAATCTTGGTGCTTGGCAGAGTTTTTGGGACAATCACAGTGTCATCAAAAGAAAGCTAACATTCTCGAGGTTTTAGAACTAGAAAGTATCTATATTCACTTCTTTCAGTTAGAATTTAACAGAATCTGGTTTCAACCTACTTCCTGAAATTCTTTTTGTTGCTTGGGTTTTTTGTAATAATTTCAATACAGAAGTAAACGACACGACATACACAGCTGTTGGATGTGACAATGTAAAAAACCTCCCATTCCTTTATTTGCAGCATTGTGTGATCACATTAACACCATATTTGTATTCCTTAATGATAATTCCATCACTTTCAGTGGTTTTATTTGAAAATCAATCTTCATCTGATTCAGTGTTGTAGTAGCTATCAGACATGAAATAACTGAATAAGACTAAGAGTGGTGAAACTTTGAGGCTACATGAGCCAGGTTCAGCTGTACTCTTGCTATCTGCAGCCACGTGTGTCTGGGGCTGGACACTATTGATCCATGGCCAAGTAACATGTCTGCATCGTTTACTTCCAGGCCACCGGTCATTATTGTTCTACCCAGACTCATAATTACACATTATTGACGTAATAGAGCACATGGCAATGCAGGAGGTTGATCTCTGTAGGGCTGAAGTACTCAAAGGTGTGGGTCAAAGGTTGTTGTGTATAATACTTTCAGGGTGTGGGGCCATCAGCCCTCTACAAATAAATTAGGCACACAATGCAGGGGGGTGGTAACAGAGATTGCATATAGTATATGATAATGACCATATTGTGCACACATGGGGTGTTTTTCTAGGCAATTAGTACTACATACAGTATACAAGATAGGGATACTGCATACAGAGAAAAAGGGGAGATCAGATGTGTACAGTGGGAGGGCATCAGCTCTGATGAGTACCACATGCGGAAAGAGGGGCAGACCTTATAAATGTGTATAGGTGGTGTACTTACATGGAGATCGCGTTTCCTTGATTGTATTTGTATGAGTACATAATACATGTAGATGATCCCAGCCGAAGGTTGTCATTACCACTGGCATTAGCTGATTTAGCAGTTTGGTCACCCTTGTTGTCTATCGTGCCATTTAGTGCTAATTTGAGTAGCACTATTAAACGCGTTCCTGGCATTGAGCCATCCGTGGCACTCCTGATAGGAGTGCCAGGAGAGTGATTAGCAATGTGGTTGTTAATGTTACTATTCCATGTTCTCATCAAATTAGTGAGCTAAAGAACAAGCTGAACAGATAAATCTGCATTTCCTTAAGTTTTGAAATTAGCAAAAAAATGAACTGGCCCAGATTTGTTTTGAACTGACCCAGATCAGTTTTGAACTGACCCTGCTGAATTTTAACTTGCCCGACTAATTTACAAACCACATCGACACGTTTCAATTTGTCCATAATCTTTCATCACACATGTGAATGTCTATCATTTGAATTTTACATGTAAGTACATAAGATATTAAACAGTAATAATTTTAACATTAACTATAATTACGTATACTAACATAATAGAGCTAAGTTACACTAATATAATATAACTTTGCATTGCATATATATAATTTATATATGTATGTATATGCATAAATAAATAATTAAAATTAGGCCTTGAAAAATGTATGTAAGCACACTATAATAATAAAATAATTAATATTGTTCCAAGTGTATGTCCTGATTGTTCAAACTCTGCCCAGAGATGGTACTTGTAGTTAACTGTATTAATGTTAGAGTACATTTGCCGCTTATGTCACCAGTCAAATTTGGATTTAGGCCATATTTATTTGTAGATAAAGAACAAAAAGCATGCCTGACTCCGACCTACAACCGAGGCAACTTCCAAACACCATAAAATTTACTCCAAAGGAAGCGGCAAAACGTTAGAAAAATGGTGTCCAGTCTGACTCTTGGAAAACTGCACTGCCGGTGGTGATGCCATCGTTGTTTAGACTTGGCATTCGTTGGCTTTGCTATTGAATGCAACCGTTCGCGTGATAAGAATTCAGTTTTGACGAACTATTGTTGAATTATTACCAAAGTTGCGTTTACCGTCTCCTATAACTGAGTTGGTTCTAAGAATTCTAACGAACTATGCATCGGATGCAGCCTAGCCGTCTCCGCCGAGATAAACCGGTGGCATTTGTGAACCGGTGGTGTCGGGCCTATAACTTGAGCATTTTGGCAAATTGAATCGGCGGGGCGGATTTTGAATCGGCGGCCGCCGATTCAAAGGCCTTAATTTCGAACATTGAGGTCCAGGTAAAACATTCTATTCCGAGTGCCAACAGTACTGCTATGGTGGAAGAACTAAGGCTTTTACTTCAATCTGTACAGATTCTTATCAATGATTTAGGTACAGCTTTGCAGCCAAAATCTGCCAAACCACAATTTCAAAGTTCATAAATTTTATTTACTCATTTTGAATCAAAGTTTACCACCAAACCACCTTTCATGGTAGAAAATGTACAGATTTATAGACTAGGAGGAGAATCACCCTACACACTGCATGAACCCAGCACAAAGTCCCGGCATCACCCTCACAACACGTGAAGTGGTAGATCTACCACTCTTACGCAATTTGCTTTGCACTTCTGGTTGTTTTGACAGACCTGTGGACATGGTGCCATAATCCCTTCACCCCTGCTTCCCTCTCTCCCTGCCTTACTCTCTAACTCTTCTTCCATCCCTTCCTCCCACCCACACTCTCTGGTCACCACATATTCCGTAAAAAATCCAACAATACTTTTAAATGAAATGAAATTATATTTATGGACAAAAGCTTCATGGAACAATTCGGTAATAAGCCTCCATACATTTCTGATGAATTTGTAATTTTTCATATGATTTGTTTTGCCCTGACTGGACTGCAGAATGACAACATAGAGGTGTTTGTTCCATAGTCTACTGTCTCTATCCTCCAGAGGCAGTTAGCTTGTTCATATGATGCCATCACTGCAGTATGCAACCATGTGCTGCCAGCATCCAATCTAACAGTGTCAAATTATTTGCAGCATAGAATAAATAAATCTCTGGCATTTGGGAGTCGATAAATGACACTGGCAGTTTTTAGTAGCTGTTTGTGTTTCTAAAGATCAATGAAGTCTATTGAACTGCTAAGTGATTACTAGATTGAACACTAATGAACAAATCGTTTTTGTCTAGTCTAAACTGAAATTAAAATGCTCCTATATATAAGTTTTCTGTTCACATTTTGGTAATGTTAACCCTTGTTTTCTTTTAAAAAGCATCCTGATAAGTATATATAATAACAAAAGACCCCTTAGAAATAGTGTTGATTTGCAGTACAGTGACAGTGATTTTTCTCACCTCTCTCTATATATGTATGAGAACAATGATTTATCTTCATTCATTTGAAATGCCAGCCATTTTGTAAACAGCATAAATGGCTTTAAACTGTTAAATTGTTTTATTCTACTATTATAAGTAGTCTAGGCATTCATGCCATCTTTGAATATAATCTGATTGTTTAACAATTCATGACACTGGAAGTGACTCTGGTGACAATGACAGTATTGCCACTAATCAGGCTCACACTAACCACTAGCCATTTAGCCAATGGCTAAAAATATTAAATTTGGCTAAAAAGATTGAAAATCCCACCAATTCTACTGTCCAAGGGAAAGTGTTGGCTAAGAAAAAACAGTCACTTAAAATTAGCCAAATGGCTGAAAGAAAAAAATATGTTACTTAGAGTGTGGGGCATTACCCGGCAGTTGGGGCTACAACAATATCTGGAAGAAGAAGAAGAGAGAACACAATGGTGGCAGTATTGACAGGTGACGCGTTGATGACTTGGGCCGTGTTTGTTCAGTTATTGTTGTTTGTTTCAGAAAGTGGATGTGATGGGGAAGCTGGTGGATGAACTGATGGCACGCACACATGAGTTACTGCAGCCTAATCCAGGTCGGTACACCCTCACACACCATGCACTGACACTTGGTGACATGGTCACGTAGTCACACTGGATGGTATTGTGTGACACAGCGACACTGGGTGGCGTGATGACACTGGGTGTCTTAGTGATGCTGAGTGTCATGGTGTCACTGGGTGTCATGGTGACACTAGGTGTCATGGTTACACTGGCTGTCGTTATGACATGTGTTACATGGTAACACTAAGTGTCATGGTGACAGTGGTTGGCTGGTATCACTGTATGACATGGTGGCACTACTGTGACACAAATCAGTGAATTTTTTTATATTTTGACGAGAAAGACCAATCTTGAAACTAAAATGTTGTGTTATTTTACTTCTGAGTTTATAAGTGAAATGACAGTTACTTTGAGATGGTACCAATTAAAAAACAAAAATTCCCAGAAAGGAATACCCCCCCAGTACATGTATTTTTAGACAGGAAAATTTACTTATGCAAAGATTACAGCAGATGTGATGGTGAAAGAAAGATACATTTCCAGTGGCTGACTGGAAGCATGTGGGCATGCTAATGATGGAAAGATCCTGTTTTTTGTAACATGTGACAGGAAGTTGATGTTCCCGGTAAAATTGCAGGATTTGATGTTTATCAGGAGAGTTGCATAACATGCCAGTGCTGTGTTACAATCAAAATTTTTATCTTGCATATAGTGCTAGGAAAACACTAGCGTGGTTGCCTATGGGAAATACATGCCTTATTAACGTGGTCGTCTATGGAAGAACAAATAGTGATTTGTGCCCTATTAACATGGTCATCTACGGAATAAGACAGTGATCTGTGCCCTATTAACATGGTCGTCTACGGAAGAAGACAAAGTGATCTGTGCCCTATTAACATGGTCGTCTACGGAATAAGACATAGTGATCTGTGCCCTATTAACATGGTCGTCTACGGAAGAAGACATAGTGGTCTGTGCCCTATTAACGTGGTCGTCTACGGAAGAAACATAGTGATCTGTGCCCTATTAACATGGTCATCTACGAAAGAAGAAATAGTGATCTGTGTCCTATTAACACGGTCGTCTATGGAAGAAGAAATAGACATCTGTGCCCTATTAACATGGTCGTCTACGGAAGAAGACAGTGATCTGTGCCCTATTAACATGGTCGTCTACGGAAGAAGACAGTGATCTGTGCCCTATTAACATGGTCATCTACGGAAGAAGACATAGTGATCTGTGCCCTATTAACATGGTTGTCTACGGAAGAAGACATTGATCTGTGCCCTATTAACATGGTCGTCTACGGAAGAAACATAGTGATCTGTGCCCTATTAGCATGGTCGTCTACGGAAGAAGACATAGTGATCTGTGCCCTATTAACATGGTCGTCTACGGAAGAAACATAGTGATCTGTGCCCTATTAACATGGTCAACTACGGAAGAAGAAATAGTGATCTGTGCCCTATTAACATGGTCGTCTATGGAAGAAGAAATAGACATCTGTGCCCTATTAACATAGTCGTCTACGGAAGAAGACATAGTGATCTGTGCCCTATTAACACGGTTGTCTATGGAAGAAGACATAGTGATCTGTGCCCTATTAACATGGTCGTCTACGGAAGAAGACATAGTGATCTGTGCCCTATTAACACGGTCGTCTACGGAAGAAGACATAGTGATCTGTGCCCTATTAACATGGTCGTCTACGGAAGAAGACAGTGATCTGTGCCCTATTAACATGGTCGTCTACGGAAGAAGACATAGTGATCTGTGCCCTATTAACATGGTTGTCTACGGAAGAAGACAGTGATCTGTGCCCTATTAACATGGTCGTCTACGGAAGAAACATAGTGATCTGTGCCCTATTAGCATGGTCGTCTACGGAAGAAGACATAGTGATCTGTGCCCTATTAACATGGTCGTCTACGGAAGAAACATAGTGATCTGTGCCCTATTAACATGGTCATCTACGGAAGAAGAAAAAGTGATCTGTGCCCTATTAACATGGTCGTCTATGGAAGAAGAAACAGACATCTGTGCCCTATTAACATAGTCGTCTACGGAAGAAGACATAGTGATCTGTGCCCTATTAACACGGTTCTCTAAGGAAGAAGACATAGTGATCTGTGCCCTATTAACAAGGTCGTCTACGGATGAAGACATAGTGATCTGTGCCCTATTAACGCGGTCGTCTACGGAAGAAGACATAGTGATCTGTGCCCTATTAACATAGTCGTCTACGGAAGAAGACATAGTGATCTGTGCCCTATTAACACGGTTCTCTACGGAAGAAGACATAGTGATCTGTGCCCTATTAACATGGTCGTCTACGGAAGAAGACATAGTGATCTGTGCCCTATTAACAAGGTCGTCTACGGAAGAAGACATAGTGATCTGTGCCCTATTAACACGGTCGTCTACGGAAGAAGACATAGTGATCTGTGCCCTATTAACACGGTCGTCTACGGAAGAAGACATAGTGATCTGTGCCCTATTAACATGGTCGTCTATGGAAGAACAAATAGTGATCTGTGCCCTATTAACATGGTCGTCTACGGAAGAAGACATAGTGATCTGTGCCCTATTAACATGGTCGTCTATGGAAGAAGACAGTGATTTGTGCGCTATTAACATGGTCGTCTATGGAAGAACAAATAGCGATCTGTGCCCTATTGGCACGGTCGCTATGGAAGAAGAAATAGTGATCTGTGCCCTATTAACAAGGTCCTCTATGGAAGAAGACATAGTGATCTGTGCCCTATTAACATGGTCATCTATGGAAGAAGAAATAGACATCTGTGCCCTATTAACATAGTCGTCTACGGAAGAAGACATAGTGATCTGTGCCCTATTAACACGGTTCTCTACGGAAGAAGACATAGTGATCTGTGCCCTATTAACATGGTCGTCTACGGAAGAAGACATAGTGATCTGTGCCCTATTAACAAGGTCGTCTACGGAAGAAGACATAGTGATCTGTGCCCTATTAACACGGTCGTCTACGGAAGAAGACATAGTGATCTGTGCCCTATTAACACGGTCGTCTACGGAAGAAGACATAGTGATCTGTGCCCTATTAACATGGTCGTCTATGGAAGAACAAATAGTGATCTGTGCCCTATTAACATGGTCGTCTACGGAAGAAGACATAGTGATCTGTGCTCTATTAACATGGTCGTCTATGGAAGAAGACAGTGATCTGTGCCCTATTAACATGGTCGTCTATGGAAGAACAAATAGCGATCTGTGCCCTATTGGCACGTTCGCTATGGAAGAAGAAATAGTGATCTGTGCCCTATTAACAAGGTCGTCTATGGAAGAAGACATAGTGATCTGTGCCCTATTAACATGGTCATCTATGGAAGAAGACATAGTGATTTGTGCCCTATTAACATGGTCGTCTACGGAAGAAGACATAGTGATCTGGTTCCTACTCCACCTTGTCCACATCATGCATGAGGTGCACAGAAGTAGTGGTTGCTGTAGGCAGCACATATATACCACATGCACCGCACTAAACGTGCTCACATGCCTCCCGACTATGTGTGCCATAATGATTGCGAATCTGGTGCTGCGCACTGGCTCGCTGTCTGATGTTAATCATGGTTAATGGTGAATGATGAGCGTATACACTCGTGGACTTGCTCCAAGCAGAATTCGCTCTGTTTGTTCAATGATGTTCAATGTGGGAAATAGGCATGTGGATGGATGCAGTGTTTCTGACATACCAGGGAATATTATTAATTTACCTCCATCCATAGCAAAGACTCCCACCGACAAATCAGAGTCTACTAGTCTACTAGTCTACTCCACAGACTCACAACCTGTGAAAGAGCTTGACACCCCTTCCTTGAACAGTCACCCAGTGTACATTCAATGTCATGATAATACCTCGATCGTTTCTTAATGAAAGGTCATCCTTGTGAAATTATCCATTATGTTCCCCGGGCAGTTTCCCTTTAAGGCTTTAACCCTTTGTGTGTCTGTGCCACCTCGCTTGCAGAATTTGTTGGCAGGGTTCAGTATTTTGTTGATTTCTGTGGTCATTTAGGATATCGGCATCGTTCTGTCTTGCTAGAGGAGGGTTTGCAACATTGAAGATCCTGTCCATGGTGTAGGCCTGGGTGAGGTGTATGGAGATCTTGGGTTGTCCAGTCGTCAAGATTCCCCTCTCTGCTTCATGGGTGTAGTGCAAGGGAATTCAGAGCAGTACATCTGGCAAGAAGCAGTACATCTGAAACTTAAAATTATTCCTTTAAATTAAAATATACTCAAATTGTAGAAGATGGGAGATTGTTTGAAATTACATGCATGTGCTAAATGAAGCTGGTCTAAAATAAATAAATTGGCAGTGATTATACAGGTATATGTCGTTTCTGTGTGTTCACATACTGTTATTTTTTTACTTGGAATTGGTATCGTTGAGATGGAGTTGGATTTGGGATTTATGTAAGGGAGTTGGACTTGATATAATGGGAATAGGTAGTATGATGTATTTGAATTGGAATTTATATATACTTATGAGCAGACATTCCGTGCCACACGGAAAATCTAGTCACTGAAATATTGTGTTCTAATGCTCTTAGCCTGTTTTAATTCACTGTCTGATCTCGTACCGACTCACGTGACATGTTCTGGCCTTAGAGAGTGATTTACACAGCGCAGACAGGATACACAATGTTTTATGTAGGCGTCGTACAAGATTTAGATTTTGCCAGTCTAATTTTGTAAGTAATTGGTTTATGTATTTACTGGAGATGTAGCTTAGTGAAATAGACGCAGACAAAACAACTTGAAACCAAGTCCATTACCTGTTTGTACTGGTAGCAGGGGCAGTGGTACAAATGTGAAGATATCATTGATCCCAGTCCTAAGTCTGGTCAGAGACGCAGGAAGAGGATATTGACTGGAGGATGAAAAGGTCAGCGCACGCCCATGACCCCTGCCAGTGTCTAACAATGCCTGGTGGGTTATGTGGGGTGTCTGTTTGTCCAGCAGGGCCTGCGTGGGAGGACAACAATTGATTTTCCCGCTCATGGACATTAGTTCTCTTTATGTCACAGCTCAGCTCTGTGAAAACGTGCCTGTGATTATTTTTAGTTTTCATGTAGTATTTGAAGATATTTGCTCTCTGTTGGCTACTTGTTACATGTGTCACTTCTGTCTTAGGGAAGATATTTGCTCTCTGTTGGCTACTTGTTACATGTGTCACTTCTGTCTTAGGGAATATATTTGCTCTCTGTTGGCTATCTGTTACATGTGTCACTTCTGTCTTAGGGAAGATATTTGCTCTCTGTTGGCTACCTGTTACATGTGTCACTTCTGTCTTAGGGAAGATATTTGCTCTCTGTTGGTTATCTGTTACATGTGTCACTTCTGTCTTAGGGAAGATATTTGCTCTGTTGGTTATCTGTTAATTGTGTCACTTCTGTCTTAGGGAAGATATTTGCTCTCTGTTGGCTATCTGTTACATGTGTCACTTCTGTCTTAGGGAAGATATTTGCTCTCTGTTGGTTATCTGTTAATTGTGTCACTTCTGTCTTAGGGAAGATATTTGCTCTCTGTTGGCTACCTGTTACATGTGTCACTTCTGTCTTAGGGAAGATATTTGCTCTCTGTTGGCTATCTGTTACATGTGTCACTTCTGTCTTAGGGAAGATATTTGCTCTCTGTTGGCTACTTGTTACATGTGTCACTTCTGTCTTAGGGAATATATTTGCTCTCTGTTGGTTATCTGTTACATATGTCACTTCTGTCTTAGGGAAGATATTTGCTCTCTGTTGGTTATCTGTTAATTGTGTCACTTCTGTCTTAGGGAAGATATTTGCTCTCTGTTGGCTACCTGTTACATGTGTCACTTCTGTCTTAGGGAAGATATTTGCTCTCTGTTGGTTACCTGTTAGATGTGTCACTTCTGTCTTAGGGAAGATATTTGCTCTCTCTTGGTATCTGTTACATGTGTCACTTCTGTCTTAGGGAAGATATTTGCTCTCTGTTGGCTACTTGTTACATGTGTCACTTCTGTCTTAGGGAAGATATTTGCTCTCTGTTGGTTATCTGTTACATGTGTCACTTCTGTCTTAGGGAAGATATTTGCTCTCTGTTGGTTATCTGTTAATTGTGTCACTTCTGTCTTAGGGAAGATATTTGCTCTCTGTTGGCTACCTGTTACATGTGTCACTTCTGTCTTAGGGAAGATATTTGCTCTCTGTTGGCTATCTGTTACATGTGTCACTTCTGTCTTAGGGAAGATATTTGCTCTCTGTTGGCTACTTGTTACATGTGTCACTTCTGTCTTAGGGAAGATATTTGCTCTCTGTTGGCTATCTGTTACATGTGTCACTTCTGTCTTAGGGAAGATATTTGCTCTCTGTTGGCTACCTGTTACATGTGTCACTTCTGTCTTAGGGAAGATATTTGCTCTCTGTTGGCTACATGTTACATGTGTCACTGCTGTCTTAGGGAAGATATTTACTCTCTGTTGGCTACCTGTTACATGTGTCACTTCTGTCTTAGGGAAGATATTTGCTCTCCATGGGCTACCTGTTACATGTGTCACTTCTGTCTTAGGGAAGATATTTGCTCTCTATGGGCTACCTGTTACATGTGTCACTTCTGTCTTAGGGAATATATTTGCTCTCTATGGGCTACCTGTTACATGTGTCACTTCTGTCTTAGGGAAGATATTTGCTCTCTATGGGCTACCTGTTACATGTGTCATTTCTGTCTTAGGGAAGATATTTGCTCTCTATGGGCTACCTGTTACATGTGTCACTTCTGTCTTAGGGAAGATATTTGCTCTCTATGGGCTACCTGTTACATGTGTCATTTCTGTCTTAGGGAAGATATTTGCTCTCTATGGGCTACCTGTTACATGTGTCACTTCTGTCTTAGGGAAGATATTTGCTCTCTATGGGCTACCTGTTACATGTGTCATTTCTGTCTTAGGGAAGATATTTGCTCTCTATGGGCTACCTGTTACATGTGTCACTTCTGTCTTAGGGAAGATATTTGCTCTCTATGGGCTACCTGTTACATGTGTCACTTCTGTCTTAGGGAAGATATTTGCTCTCTATGGGCTACCTGTTACATGTGTCACTTCTGTCTTAGGGAAGATATTGGGCTACCTGTTACATGTGTCAATTCTACTTCTTTCTTTTTATATTTTTTGGGGGAAGGCAAATCATAATTTAGCTTTTGCCCTCTTGTTGACGTGTGTTCATTTCTCACAATCTTCTGCTATTCTCTCTCTCTGCTATTCACACCCGCCCTTTCAACACCTCTCCTGACACTGTGTCTCCATCTTCATTTCAATCTTCTCTTTCCACCACCTTCTGTTCTCCAAGTTCACTTTGTCAGTCTCTCCTCGCACATTCTCTCTATGTACTATGTGTCCTGCCCATCTCAGTCTGCCTCCGGCTACCTTCCATTTCATGTTTTTCTTCATTCCTTTTATGTCTTGTAATTAAGTATGTATGGTACACATTTTACCTTGTCTCATGTTTTTCCATTTATAACGTTAACCTTAATAACAGTCCCTGTTTACACTGAAAACACTCAAAATTGCTTTTGATGTGTTTATCCTTTTTCTCTCACCTTTCCCTTCTGTAGTAATATATGTGATCGTAAATACACAATTCATGTCCCCTTTTGTCTAGCGAGTCACCTTCACATTCACCATTCAGTCTCTCTTTCTTTATGTTTATTCCATTTGAAATCGTATCATAAATCTTCATCACACTGTTAATCTTCCTAGAAGCTCTTCCCCAGAGCCTTTCGAATGATGGTAGCAGAACCTCTGTTAATTGCATTAATTGTGTCCGGGGCAAGATGCAGATTGTGTGTAGGGGCACAGTGGCAATGACAGTCGGAAGATTATCAGATTACTCCAAATAATAGATGCGGAAGCAGACTCGTGGAATACTGTAAGATGAATTGATGGAGGTTGAATTCATTGCCACCTCCTCACATCTGTCCTTTGGAATGTCACTGTCTTCATGTTCTGTTTGTTTGTAAGTCCACTTTTGTGTATTAAATACGATCAGTCGTTTGGTGCTGGAGTCCTGATCAGCAGGTAATGGGTTCAAACCCCACGTCAGGGCCACCCCAAATGTTTTGTAAAGCATTGGAAACAATGATGCACCTAGCAGGTTAGCTCCAGGTGTAAATGTGTGACTTATCTACGTCTCTCTTCAGTTGTGAAAGCCCACTGAAAATTATGCTTTAAAGTTGATCAATCTGAAAAATCATTTTGAAAAATGCATTCACTATATAATTCACTTTGGGATGAAACCACCCAGGTGATATTAAAATAGTGATAACATGATATGTTAATTAAGTTACAAATTGTTTACTACCAGTAATGTTAGACATTCAAGCATGCAATGTCTAAATGAGTAACAAATCTGTCAGTTGTAGGATCATGTTGAAAGTGGCAAGTGGCATGTTTGGAATGTCATTGCGTGGGATGGATTATATGTGGATCAAACAGTATTGTTGACTGCCTGTGTCCTTTCACAGATAGTGTGTAAGAATGGTATTGCGTGGGATGGATTATATGTGGATCAAAAAGTGCCGTTGACTGCCTGTGTCTTTACACAGATAGTGTGTAAGAATGGTATTGCGTGGGATGGATTATATGTGGATCAAACAGTATCGTTGACTGCCTGTGTCCTTACACAGATAGTGTGTAAGAATGGTATTGCGTGGGATGGATTATATGTGGATCAAACAGTGTCGTTGACTGCCTGTGTCCTTACACAGATAGTGTGTAAGAATGGTATTGCGTGGGATGGATTATATGTGGATCAAACAGTATCGTTGACTGCCTGTGTCCTTACACAGATAGTGTGTAAGAATGGTATTGCGTGGGATGGATTATATGTGGATCAAACAGTATCGTTGACTGCCTGTGTTCTTTCACAGATAGTGTGTAAGAATGGTATTGCGTGGGATGGATTATATGTGGATCAAACAGTATTGTTGACTGCCTGTGTCCTTACACAGATAGTGTGTAAGAATGGTATCTCGTGGGATGGATTATATGTGGATCAAACAGTATTGTTGACTGCCTGTGTCCTTACACAGATAGTGTGTAAGAATCACGTTAGTTTGTGTGTCTATTACCTACTTGGTATTACTGTACTTGTGTAACATGATGCATGTGCCTTGGGCAATAGTGGCATTTACTCTTCACTGTGTGCAAATAAAACCATGATCAGGTCTCTATCGCACTGTGTGAAAACCAAACCGGCCTGATAGAATCTTGTGAAACATTGTTTAATTTAAATTGTGTAATATTTTGACATTTGCCAAATCGTCATGTACTCGTCAGGTATTGCTACCAACTAGTGAATTTAGTGCACCAGGGGCAATGTAGTTGTCACTGTTGTGGATGAAAAAGCTTGTGGGCACCTCCATAACTAGACACGCTTTCTGTGTCCACCAATCTCCCGTGGGCACCTCCATAACTAGACACGCTTTCTGTGTCCACAAATCTCCCGAGGGCACCTCCATAACTAGACACGCTTTCTGTGTCCACAAATCTCCCGTGGGCACCTCCATAACTAGACACTCTTTCTGTGTCCACAAATCTCCCGTGGGCACCTCCATAACTAGACATGCTTTCTATGTCCATAAATCTCCCGTGGGCACCTCCATAACTAGACACGCTTTCTATGTCCACCAATCTCCCGTGGGCACCTCCATAACTAGACACGCTTTCTATGTCCACCAATCTCCCGTGGGCACCTCCATAACTAGACACTCTTTCTATGTCCACCAATCTCCTGTGGGCACCTCCATAACTAGACACGCTTTCTGTGTCCACCAATCTCCTGTGGGCACCTCCATAACAAGACACGCTTTCTGTGTCCACCAATTTCCTGTGGGCACCTCCATAACTAGACACGCTTTCTGTGTCCACCAATCTCCTGTGGACACCTCCATAACTAGACACGCTTTCTGTGTCCACCAATCTCCTGTGGGCACCTCCATAACTAGACACGCTTTCTGTGTCCACCAATCTCCTGTGGGCACCTCCATAACTAGACACGCTTTCTGTGTCCACCAATCTCCTGTGGGCACCTCCATAACTAGACACGCTTTCTGTGTCCACCAATCTCCTGTGGGCACCTCCATAACTAGACACGCTTTCTGTGTCCACCAATCTCCTGTGGGCACCTCCATAACTAGACACGCTTGCTATGTCCACCAATCTCCTGTGGGCACCTCCATAACTAGACACGCTTGCTATGTCCACCAATCTCCGTCGTCTCCTCACTTTGTACCATGACACTATCACGTGTTCACAGCTAATACACTTGAGTCAAGTAACTGCAGTAAATTATTATCATGTGGGTTGGATGTAACATTATTCATAATTTTGTTTCCAAACCCCTTTTGTCTACATGGAAGGAGCAAGTGTTTCTCACTGATTACAATGCACAAGTTCCAATAGCCTTGTAAATGCCCTTTTAAGAAGATGTCACAATATTTGTGTTCTTGTGTCACATTGTGTTTGTGACATGCCACAGCAAAGTGGATATTAAGTTCCAAAATGGTAAAATGTTGTTTTGTACTGTTTTGTTTCTACAGCTCACGAGTTATTGCTAAAATAGAGCCAAACTTTAACAAAGCAACATTTGGGAAAATTAGGTCCTTTTGGCTCAAATTGTATATTTTTTAAAATCTGGGTTCATAAATGCATGTATTGTACTAGTTTTGGATTATTTGTGGAGTACACTAAACTGGACACTGAAAGATGGGTTTATAAGCTATGGATTTCTGCCATAATCACAAAATTGATGGACATGACCGAGACAGCTATTTTGGGTTCATGCGCAGAATACGCCTGTATCCGGTTCGCTGTGGCAGGTCACATTTGCCTCCGGGGTTATTCGGCACTCCAGCAGAAATGTTGTGTTAACTTAGCTTGGCCTAGATGCAATCCGTGGCACTATTAGTATTGAGGATGACCCACATGGATCAAAGGTTGAAGTATGGAAGAGATTTTCATGCACAAATGCATGACTACACTGGCGAAATATTGGGCATGGCAATGAGGCTTGATCCATTGATTTCCAACGGAGAATCATAAATGGTGCAATAACAGTCAAAAGGTTGATGGTGTCAGATGGAAATTAAACTAGTGCAGTGGTATGTTTGGTTTGTGGACGTGTTCGTTAATGGACGGCCTGGAAGGTGACAAGCTGGTTGCTAATGCATGAGACAGAGAGACACAGAGGTGTCGGGTCAATGCAGGCAGATTGCAGTCGATTTAACATATCTTGTTACTGAGTGGCTGCTGTGTGTACTGTATAGGCACACTTTTGGAATACAAATGACTGGGGGGATTTTTAATCTTGATAACAATTGATTTATATTCTAAACTGGCTGTGTAATTAAATTCATCTTAGAAGATGTAGAGTAGGATGTTTTAATACAACTGATGCGCTGATTTTGGTAGACATCAATATAACCACATTGTATAAATATCCTCTGTGGCATGGCGTGTGGCATAATCACATTTGGTGCCTGCATTCCAGTGAAATACATAACTTTTTAGATATTTTGCAACTTAGCAGGAACATTTGATCACATATGACAGCACCATCAAATGTTTGAATTTATTTTGTAGTTGTACATTTGCAGCTAACCCATTGCAGTCATCTCTACTTTACGGCAATTGACTGACCACTAATTTCCTCTGGTTAAACTTATCTGGTGTTTCTTATGGTATTTTAAAATTAAAATGCACAGTCAGAACACAGACTACGCGTACTAGCACTAAGAGTGAGGTAAATTCTAATTATTGACAGTCTTGACCACCTCTCATATGCAGAAGCCACAGTCAAGTGACAAGTAAAAGTCCCTTCTCAGTGATGGTTTTGTTCATTTTGTTTCAAAGTCATTTCGTAAAAAATGAACTATCTACCTAGTACTATCTAGTATCCACTATGGCATCATAGTTTGTTTGTACACATTTGTTATTTGGAAGATTTAAAAAGTGGTCGTTCTTTGTCTATGGATATTATAACTTAAGTCGATTCACATTTCGATGTATGCAAGTTATGAAATCAAATAATCAAAATAATTTCTTTTGATGAATTTTGGCGAAAATAAGCCCAGTTATTTAACGAAACTACACATCTTACTTATATCCACATGTCACAAGTGTTAACATTGATCAGTCAACCTGATTCGTGAAGAGATAAATCAATTGGGGAGGGAATTTTAAGAATAATTTGTGCCCAAGTAATCATTAAGATGATATTATCTTTAGTAGTTGGGTAGCCACTAATTACTCCAATTGATCCATGGCTATGGCGTGTTAGGCAGCCCACCACATTACAAATATCAGTGATCATATTGGAAAAGTGGAGTATTTGAAGACATACCGGTATATAGTGTATTTGTGGAACAAGATTTGGAAGTGTCCATTTTGGCTCATTTTTATGAGATGTAATTCAAGTTCTATTTATCAAAGCTGCTGCCTCCATTACTACTGCTGCTGTAGCTGCTGCCTCCATTACTACTGCTGCTGTAGCTGCTGCCTCCATTACTACTGCTGCTGTAGCTGCTGCCTCCATTACTACTGCTGCTGTAGCTGCTGCCTCCATTACTACTGCTGCTGTAGCTGCTGCCTCCATTACTACTGCTGCTGTAGCTGCTGCCTCCATTACTACTGCTGCTGCAGCTGCTGCCTCCATTACTACTGCTGCTGTAGCTGCTGCCTCCATTACTACTGCTGCTGTAGCTGCTGCCTCCATTACTACTGCTGCTGCAGCTGCTGCCTCCATTACTACTGCTGCTGCAGCTGCTGCCTCCATTACTACTGCTGCTGTAGCTGCTGCCTCCATTACTACTGCTGCTGTAGCTGCTGCCTCCATTACTACTGCTGCTGTAGCTGCTGCCTCCATTACTACTGCTGCTGTAGCTGCTGCCTCCATTACTACTGCTGCTGCAGCTGCTGCCTCCATTACTACTGCTGCTGTAGCTGCTGCCTCCATTACTACTGCTGCTGTAGCTGCTGCCTCCATTACTACTGCTGCAGCTGCTGCCTCCATTACTACTGCTGCTGTAGCTGCTGCCTCCATTACTACTGCTGCTGCAGCTGCTGCCTCCATTACTACTGCTGCTGCAGCTGCTGCCTCCATTACTACTGCTGCTGCAGCTGCTGCCTCCATTACTACTGCTGCTGCAGCTGCTGCCTCCATTACTACTGCTGCTGTAGCTGCTGCCTCCATTACTACTGCTGCTGCAGCTGCTGCCTCCATTACTACTGCTGCTGTAGCTGCTGCCTCCATTACTACTGCTGCTGCAGCTGCTGCCTCCATTACTACTGCTGCTGTAGCTGCTGCCTCCATTACTACTGCTGCTGCAGCTGCTGCCTCCATTACTACTGCTGCTGCAGCTGCTGCCTCCATTACTACTGCTGCTGCAGCTGCTGCCTCCATTACTGCTGCTGCAGCTGCTGCCTCCATTACTACTGCTGCTGTAGCTGCTGCCTCCATTACTACTGCTGCTGTAGCTGCTGCCTCCATTACTACTGCTGCTGTAGCTGCTGCCTCCATTACTACTGCTGCTGCAGCTGCTGCCTCCATTACTACTGCTGCTGCAGCTGCTGCCTCCATTACTACTGCTGCTGCAGCTGCTGCCTCCATTACTACTGCTGCTGCAGCTGCTGCCTCCATTACTACTGCTGCTGCAGCTGCTGCCTCCATTACTACTGCTGCTGCAGCTGCTGCCTCCATTACTACTGCTGCTGTAGCTGCTGCCTCCATTACTACTGCTGCTGTAGCTGCTGCCTCCATTACTACTGCTGCTGTAGCTGCTGCCTCCATTACTACTGCTGCTGTAGCTGCTGCCTCCATTACTACTGCTGCTGTAGCTGCTGCCTCCATTACTACTGCTGCTGTAGCTGCTGCCTCCATTACTACTGCTGCTGTAGCTGCTGCCTCCATTGCTACTGCTGCTGTAGCTGCTGCCTCCATTACTACTGCTGCTGTAGCTGTTGAAAAGATAATAATCAGTCAGTAAATTGTGTGTGATATTATAAAGTGTCCAGCTGCTATTATTATTACAGGGTACAACGACATTGATTAGAACATTGTTTAATCCTCCTGCTGTTGTGTCGAACCTTGGGCAAGTTTGTTCACTCCACATTGCTCTAGTTCACACACACGTATAAATGAATAGACAGCGGTGGTTGCGTATATGAAAGGATGATTGCACAATAACTACGACATGGCTGAATGCTTCCCATAGTAGTCAAGTGCATTTTGGAATGAACAGGTCTGCCAGGGGTGAAGTGTAAATTACCTGAGTGGCCCTGTGGAATTGACACCAGTTGCCTTTACCATTCTCACAATGTTACTTGATTTTGTATGATATGTGTTGTTTTCCTTTCTTTCAGCATCTCGAGCAAAATTGTCGGCTGTGAATTCCATCTCCAAAATGCGCGGCCAGGCAAAGAATGCCCTCTACCCACAGCCTGAGGGCCAGCTCGGAGAATGCATGATCAGATATGGCAATGAGCTGGGCGACGAATCAGAGTTTGGTAAGTAATGTCCGTCGTTAACATACATACAAACTTCATGTCGCTGCAAAAACCGTGAGATGGAACATTTAGTTTGGTTGATAAGACTCCCTAGGTGTGTCTCAGCAAGTCTTTGTCATGACACTGTAATACTACAAAGACATCTTAAAAGGTAATCTACAGTGCAACATTCAACCTTTTGTTGATGTATTTCCACAATCTTAAATTTTTTTCTCAACACGTACAATTTTCTTTGGAGTTATATATTCTTCACACATTATAATGAATACATCATATCTGGCAAATATGCATATATAAATATATGTTGAAAGACAAATTTTAAGATTAACTGTTGCGCTGCAGAGCACCTTTCAAGAAGTCCTCGTTGTAGTTCAGTGTAAAGACAAAGGCTTCCTGAGGCACCCATGTGGAGTTTTAGTTGATTGAATGCATGCATGCTGATGTAAAGTGTAAAGTGTTTTCAGCAGTCCCAAGGACAGGATACTGCGCTATATAAAAACTTACCTTTAAAAAGAAATTGTTTGAGTAAAAATGAACTATTCTAAAGAATGTTTAGTATTGAAAGCAATAAACCTTGGAGTGTGTGAGAATGGTGGGTAATACTCTGAAGGTAAACTGTGTGTTCTCTCTAGGGAAGGCCCTCATGGAAACAGGCGAGAGTTACCGTGAGATGGCAGACATCAAATACTCGCTTGAGGACAACGTGAAGCAGAACTTCATTGAGCCACTGCTGCACCTGCAGACAAAGGATCTCAAGGAAGTCAACGTATGTGTCTTGCAGCAGATGGATAGTTCTGTTTGTAGGGTACTTTAGTATGAATGTAACATCACACTCTCAGTCGAGAGAATCTGGGTTCAAATATTCGTGCAGCTATTTTAAAGTTTGTGCAATTTCATTCACTCCACTCCACCCAGCTGAGTATCTGGCGATAGAGTATAGGCAGTGGTGGGTGTACATGAAGGAGAAGTCTTTGTGATAGAGTATAGGCAGTGGTGGGTGTACATGAAGGAGAAGTCTTTGTGATAGAGTAAAAGGCAGTGGTGGGTGTACATGAAAGAGAAGTCTTTGTGATAGAGTATAGGCAGTGGTGGGTGTACATTAAAGAGAAGTCTTTGTGATAGAGTATAGGCAGTGGTGGGTGTACATGAAGGAGAAGTCTTTGTGATAGACTATAGGCAGTGGTGGGTGTACATGAAAGAGAAGTCTTTGTGATAGAGTATAGGCAGTGGTGGGTGTACATGAAAGAGAAGTCTTTGTGATAGAGTATAGGCAGTGGTGGGTGTACATGAAGGAGAAGTCTTTGTGATAGAGTATAGGCAGTGGTGGGTGTACATGAAAGAGAAGTCTTTGTGATAGAGTATAGGCAGTGGTGGGTGTACATGAAAGAGAAGTCTTTGTGATAGAGTATAGGCAGTGGTGGGTGTACATGAAGGAGAAGTCTTTGTGATAGAGTATAGGCAGTGGTGGGTGTACATGAAGGAGAAGTCTTTGTGATAGAGTATAGGCAGTGGTGGGTGTACATGAAGGAGAAGTCTGTGATAGAGTATAGGCAGTGGTGGGTGTACATGAAGGAGAAGTCTTTGTGATAGAGTATAGCCAGTGGTGGGTGTACATGAAGGAGAAGTCTTTGTGATAGAGTATAGGCAGTGGTGGGTGTACATGAAGGAGAAGTCTTTGTGATAGAGTATAGGCAGTGGTGGGTGTACATGAAGGAGAAGTCTTTGTGATAGAGTATAGGCAGTGGTGGGTGTACATGAAGGAGAAGTCTTTGTGATAGAGTATAGGCAGTGGTGGGTGTACATGAAAGAGAAGTCTTTGTGATAGAGTATAGGCAGTGGTGGGTGTACATGAAGGAGAAGTCTTTGTGATAGAGTATAGGCAGTGGTGGGTGTACATGAAGGAGAAGTCTTTGTGATAGACTATAGGCAGTGGTGGGTGTACATGAAGGAGAAGTCTTTGTGATAGAGTATAGGCAGTGGTGGGTGTACATGAAGGAGAAGTCTTTGTGATAGAGTATAGGCAGTGGTGGGTGTACATGAAGGAGGCAGTGGTGGGTGTACATGAAGGAGAAGTCTTTGTGATAGAGTATAGGCAGTGGTGGGTGTACATGAAAGAGAAGTCTTTGTGATAGAGTATAGGCAGTGGTGGGTGTACATGAAAGAGAAGTCTTTGTGATAGAGTATAGGCAGTGGTGGGTGTACGTGAAAGAGAAGTCTTTGTGATAGAGTATAGGCAGTGGTGGGTGTACATGAAGGAGAAGTCTTTGTGATAGAGTATAGGCAGTGGTGGGTGTACATGAAGGAGAAGTCTTTGTGATAGAGTATAGGCAGTGGTGGGTGTACATGAAAGAGAAGTCTTTGTGATAGAGTATAGGCAGTGGTGGGTGTACATGAAAGAGAAGTCTTTGTGATAGAGTATAGGCAGTGGTGGGTGTACATGAAGGAGAAGTCTTTGTGATAGAGTATAGGCAGTGGTGGGTGTACATGAAGGAGAAGTCTTTGTGATAGAGTATAGGCAGTGGTGGGTGTACATGAAGGAGAAGTCTTTGTGATAGAGTATAGGCAGTGGTGGGTGTACATGAAGGAGAAGTCTTTGTGATAGAGTATAGGCAGTGGTGGGTGTACATGAAAGAGAAGTCTTTGTGATAGAGTATAGGCAGTGGTGGGTGTACATGAAAGAGAAGTCTTTGTGATAGAGTATAGGCAGTGGTGGGTGTACGTGAAAGAGAAGTCTTTGTGATAGAGTATAGGCAGTGGTGGGTGTACATGAAGGAGAAGTCTTTGTGATAGAGTATAGGCAGTGGTGGGTGTACATGAAGGAGAAGTCTTTGTGATAGAGTATAGCCAGTGGTGGGTGTACATGAAAGAGAAGTCTTTGTGATAGAGTATAAGGCAGTGGTGGGTGTACATGAAGGAGAAGTCTTTGTGATAGAGTATAGGCAGTGGTGGGTGTACATGAAAGAGAAGTCTTTGTGATAGACTATAGGCAGTGGTGGGTGTACATGAAAGAGAAGTCTTTGTGATAGAGTATAGGCAGTGGTGGGTGTACATGAAAGAGAAGTCTTTGTGATAGAGTATAGGCAGTGGTGGGTGTACATGAAAGAGAAGTCTTTGTGATAGAGTATAAGGCAGAGGTGGGTGTACATGAAGGAGAAGTCTTTGTGATAGAGTATAGGCAGTGGTGGGTGTACATGAAAGAGAAGTCTTTGTGATAGACTATAGGCAGTGGTGGGTGTACATGAAAGAGAAGTCTTTGTGATAGAGTATAGGCAGTGGTGGGTGTACATGAAAGAGAAGTCTTTGTGATAGAGTATAGGCAGTGGTGGGTGTACATGAAAGAGAAGTCTTTGTGATAGAGTATAGGCAGTGGTGGGTGTACATAAAAGAGAAGTCTTTGTGATAGAGTATAGGTAGTGGTGGGTGTACATGAAAGAGAAGTCTTTGTGATAGAGTATAGGTAGTGGTGGGTGGACATGAAGGAGAAGTCTTTGTGATAGAGTATAGGCAGTGGTGGGTGTACATGAAAGAGAAGTCTTTGTGATAGAGTATAGGCAGTGGTGGGTGTACGTGAAAGAGAAGTCTTTGTGATAGAGTATAGGCAGTGGTGGGTGTACATGAAGGAGAAGTCTTTGTGATAGAGTATAGGCAGTGGTTGGTGTACGTGAAAGAGAAGTCTTTGTGATAGAGTATAGGCAGTGGTGGGTGTACATGAAGGAGAAGTCTTTGTGATAGAGTATAGGCATTGGTGGGTGTACATAAAGGAGAAGTCTTTGTGATAGAGTATAGGCAGTGGTGGGTGTACATGAAAGAGAAGTCTTTGTGATGGACTATAGGCAGTGGTGGGTGTACATGAAGGAGAAGTCTTTGTGATAGAGTATAGGCAGTGGTGGGTGTACATGAAAGAGAAGTCTTTGTGATAGACTATAGGCAGTGGTGGGTGTACATGAAAGAGAAGTCTTTGTGATAGAGTATAGGCAGTGGTGGGTGTACATGAAGGAGAAGTCTTTGTGATAGAGTATAGGAAGTGGTGGGTGTACATAAAGGAGAAGTCTTTGTGATAGAGTATAGGCAGTGGTGGGTGTACATGAAAGAGAAGTCTTTGTGATGGACTATAGGCAGTGGTGGGTGTACATGAAGGAGAAGTTTTTGTGATAGAGTATAGGCAGTGGTGGGTGTACATGAAAGAGAAATCTTTGTGATAGAGTATAGGCAGTGGTGGGTGTACATGAAAGAGAAGTCTTTGTGATAGAGTATAGGCAGTGGTGGGTGTACATGAAAGAGAAGTCTTTGTGATGGACTATAGGCAGTGGTGGGTGTACATGAAGGAGAAGTTTTGTGATAGAGTATAGGCAGTGGTGGGTGTACATGAAAGAGAAATCTTTGTGATAGAGTATAGGCAGTGGTGGGTGTACATGAAAGAGAAGTCTTTGTGATAGAGTATAGGCAGTGGTGGGTGTACATGAAGGAGAAGTGTGATAGAGTATAGGCAGTGGTGGGTGTACATGAAAGAGAAGTCTTTGTGATAGACAGGCAGTGGTGGGTGTACAGTCAGGGTGGTACATGAAGAGAAGTCTTTGTGATAGAGTATAGGCAGTGGTGGGTGTACATGAAGGAGAAGTCTTTGTGATAGAGTATAGGCAGTGGTGGGTGTACATGAAGGAGAAGTCTTTGTGATAGAGTATAGGCAGTGGTGGGTGTACATGAAAGAGAAGTCTTTGTGATAGAGTATAGGCAGTGGTGGGTGTACATGAAAGAGAAGTCTTTGTGATAGAGTATAGGTAGTGGTGGGTGGACATGAAGGAGAAGTCTTTGTGATAGAGTATAGGCAGTGGTGGGTGTACATGAAAGAGAAGTCTTTGTGATAGAGTATAGGCAGTGGTGGGTGTACATGAAGGAGAAGTCTTTGTGATAGAGTATAGGCAGTGGTGGGTGTACATGAAAGAGAAGTCTTTGTGATAGAGTATAGGCAGTGGTGGGTGTACATGAAGGAGAAGTCTTTGTGATAGAGTATAGGCAGTGGTGGGTGTACATGAAAGAGAAGTCTTTGTGATAGAGTATAGGCAGTGGTGGGTGTACATGAAAGATAAGTCTTTGATAGAGTATAGGCAGTGGTGGGTGTACACGAAGGAGAAGTCTTTGTGATAGAGTATAGGCAGTGGTGGGTGTACATGAAGGAGAAGTCTTTGTGATAGAGTATAGGCAGTGGTGGGTGTACATGAAGGAGAAGTCTTTGTGATAGAGTATAGGCAGTGGTGGGTGTACATGAAGGAGAAGTCTTTGGGATAGAATATAGGCAGTGGTGGGTGTACATGAAGGAGAAGTCTTTGTGATAGAGTATAGGCAGTGGTGGGTGTACATGAAAGAGAAGTCTTTGTGATAGAGTATAGGCAGTGGTGGGTGTACATGAAAGAGAAGTCTTTGTGATAGAGTATAGGCAGTGGTGGGTGTACATGAAGGAGAAGTCATTGTGTAGACATTGTAGCATGGTTGAATGTTTCAGCTCGACTGAATGCCATTTTACATGGGAACTTACATTTTTATGTCCTTGTGTCATAACTTGTGACATTTGTACGATTCTGATATGGATTGTTGGACTGGATGCCGTGTTGTATAAGACCTTACCTTTCTATATTCTTGTGACATAACTTGTGACATTTTTATGATTCTAATATGGATTGATGGACTGGATGCCGTGTTGTATAAGACCTTACCTTTCTATATTCTTGTGACATAACTTGTGACATTTGTACAATTCTGATATGGATTGGTGGACTGGATGCCGTGTTGTATAGGAACTTACATTTCTATGTCCTTGTGTCATAACTTGTGACATTTGTACAGTTCTGATATGGATTGGTGGACTGGATGCCATGTTGTATAGGAACTTACATTTCTATGTCCTTGTGTCATAACTTGTGACATTTGTACAATTCTGATATGGATTGATGGACTGGATGCCATGTTGTATAGGAACTTACATTTCTATGTCCTTGTGTCATAACTTGTGACATTTGTACAATTCTGATATGGATTGGTGGACTGGATGCCGTGTTGTATAAGAACTTACCTTTTTATTTCCTGATGTCGACATATGGCTGCATTTCATTAAAAGGAATATACAGCCTGTAGCTGCTTAAAATTACACAACTACATATACAGCCCCATGTATGTCTTTAGAATAGGTACTTCTTAAGAACATAAACTGGCTTAGTGCCAGTCCTTCTACAGCTCACACTGGCTTAGTGCCAGTCCTTCTACAGCTTACACTGGCATATGGGAAAGACCTTCTGTCATTTGGATAGCACACTAAAGGCCACACATTTGTTCCACATCTTGTCTCTGCTAAAGAAGTGAAACATACTATGTGGGGGGGGGGTAATGTTTAATGGTAGACAGACATTTTGGTCAGGGATGTTTTATAACACAACATAATCTGGTACAAGTCGAGTTGTATTGTACTTTTTGTGTGTATTTCTATTTACTGAAATTGTACTCTGGTGTCAGGTGCAACGAAAATCTCGGTGAAATTGGTTGTGTGTCAACATTTCTTGGAAGAGGCTGATTGCAGTTAGAAAAGGTCACCAACAGATACTCCCACTGAGCAGCTCTCACTCGAAATGACCACTGACTGCAGCTAACATCACTCACAACACATAACCTTTAAGACAGGATTACAAGTTATGGTCAAAATGTCCTCTCTGGTCATTCCCCATTGTCAAAATATTTTGCTTTTTCACATAACCTGTAACCTACCATGGGTGGGGGTGTTTATATTTACCCACTTTAGTAGCATGGATGGGGGTGTTTATGTTGAGTTACAGTTGAAAGCGCAATGAGATACTTTTAATGCATACAAATTCCGCTTTCTTGGCAAGTTCCATTAGATATTATTTAGCTGAAAATAATCTTGAGTTTAACATGCAAATGTGTTGGTCATATCTCCGGCGTCACGAGGGGTGTGCAGTCATTGTGGTCACATGACACACCGATAGTGAAGTGTACTAGGCTATGAGAAACAGCAAAACATTTGGAGGTTAGACTCAACTCAAAGTTATTTTCAGCTAAATACTACCTAATGAAGCCATGATATGGCTTCAAATTTAGCCAAGAAAGAACTAAATTTCGCTTGAGCTTAACTGCATTTAGTGTGTTGTATTGTGTATCTCAAACATTGTAGTGTGTTGTATTGTGTATCTCAAACATTGTAGTGTGTTGTATTGTGTATCTCAAACATTGTAGTGTGTTGTATTGTGTATCTCAAACATTGTAGTGTGTTGTATTGTGTATCTCAAACATTGTAGTGTGTTGTATTGTGTATCTCAAACATTGTAGTGTGTTGTATTGTGTATCTCAAACATTGTAGTGTGTTGTATTGTGTATCTCAAACATTGTAGTGTGTTGTATTGTGTATCTCAAACATTTCTCTTGCATTAATGCATTGTAAAGTTTGATCATGATTGCTTTTTCAACAATTTATCCAAACATAAATTATTTCTTACCAAAATATTCTTATCAATTTTATTTGGGCCAGAATTAATTTTCTGGTATTTCCAGAGGGCCAGAATTAATTATCTGTATTTCCAGAGACCTGTTTTCTTCAATAGAAAGACCAGCCCCAAGACCTTTCGTTGCAGCTCTGTCTCCGTCCATGACTCAAATAATGTTGGTTAAGAAGTCTTCAGTATGGCTGTCATAAATATATTTTATACTTGATCTTCAGCCAATATATATTCCTGCTTCCAGCGCTCCTTTTCCACCTAATGTCAATATTTGTAGTGTGGTAGACAAGAAGTATACGTATTCTACCGCTGCCAGACGTCCAGGAACTAGCTGTCAGAAATTGTGCCAAGATGATGTTAAATAACATAAAATAAATCTGTTGTAGTATCTTCGGAAGAAGTTATCGGGGAGACGTCTTGATTACGACTGTAAGAAGAGGAAAAAGGACAAAGGTAGCGCACACTAACTGTGCTACTGCGAGAAACTAAAGCCACATGTAGCTACTCTGTGTGTTTTATAATATAAGGCACAATAGGTGTGCGATCTGTTTGTGTTGGCACTAGAGTTTAGATAATAGTTGTGTAGTATTGATAAAAGACATTTATTAAATGGCCTGTGATATTTATTACTAACTTCCAACATGCTAAAAGTCCAATGTCTGAATGTTTTGTCATAAAATCATGTTACCTGATATCTGTTCTAACACCTTCTCTGCCCAAGTCTGTTCTAACACCTTCACTGCCCAAGTCTGTTCTAACACCTTCACTGCCCAAGTCTGTTCGAATGAACCATACTGTTTTCTTTAAAATTTCACTGTTTGTTTAATTTTAATGTTTTGACTGGAATAATAATCCTTCTGTTTCATTCATATAGCTTGATTTAAATAAATTATTACCAGTCAAGGCGCTTCACATAGTAACATTATGTGTAGACTAAATGCCTAAATATAAAATAAAAGTATCATATCTATATTGCATGTTGAATGACAGGAGCAACATTCAGATCACAGTTCAGTTATTTAATTATATTCTAAATTGCAGTTGATTAAAACACTCTTGGGTGGCCAGGTTGTGAAAATGGACATAGTTAATACTATTCAAACATTATTGTTTAATAAAAATAATCCGACTCTGCCCTCAAATGACAACTTTTCTAGAACCAACAGATATATTGGATATTAGAAAATAATGCAGCAGTGCAGTTGGTTGACTGGTGACTAAAGGCATTATGCACTATACAATGCCAGTCATTTCATTTTTAAGCAGTGTAATAAAATTCACAATTTGAATTAGCTGATGCATGGTTCCGACTATGCTTAAAGCGTCCTGCCTGGTTTTCACTAACTAATCAGCTCAGTGGTCCTGTGCATTTTAACAAAGTTCACTGTAATACGCACACTACAGAAATATTATACTAGTTCTCATCTGTCCTACGTTGTGCCCCAATGCTGGAACAACTTCCTCTCTCAGGCATTGAACTAACACATTAGTGCCAGTGCATGTTCGTGATGGTGCATATAGTAAATACTGTACTATGATTAATGTTGTTCCATATTTTTTATAATTTATGTTTATGTGAACCATTTTTTGTGTTACTGCGGAAATATCAAGAAACATATGCAAATTCGCAAAAAGTTTGTCACGTTTAAAATACACATATTTTCTGTGCAGTGTCATAGTTTGAAGGTTTGACAGCAGTTGCCACATAACCAGACTTACAACAATGGTAGTGTACTGATGTTGAAAGACTTCTTTCTAAAGTTTCACTAAATGATTAACGACATTTGTATAATACAAGTAAAATGTTTTGCCGATTTCACTTACATTTAGATTATATTGTTGCTCTAAAGTTAAGTGGAAAGAATTTGTGTGATTCTGCACTAACGCTGTGAATTGATTGCTGTATAATGTTACCATTAACAACAGTTGCCATTAGCAACAACCGTCTTACTTCTAATCTAATCTTTCATTAATACATTTCAGCGGGTAAGCCTATGTGATATGCATTTGACTACTTCGCATCATCTCAAGTATTTCCTTTGTTTGCATGCTCTTATTTTCACACCAGCAAAGCTTTCGCTTAAATGCATTTAATAACTTCAGGTGGTGACACCTTTTGGTTGGGTGCATCCTGAATCCTGGTTTGGATTGTGCAAATCTCAGGATTTTTGGAATAGTTTTGTGTAGTGTAGTGTAGTGCATTGGTAGATAAGTAATGTATTTATATAGATATCTGGCTATACAGATGTAAATTTGCATGCTTCATTTGCTTTGGGAACAGTTTGCTCTTTAGGGGTTTATGTATCGTAATGTACAAAATGTATGTGATGTTTAAAATGTGGAAATCTTCAAAACCATAGACTCTGGCATGACAAATTTCAACAGAAAATGTAGAAATGTGCTTGATTGTTTAATCTGAATTGACCTGGTGTTTTAAGTTAAGAAATGAAATGTCATACCTAGAAACGATTTGTTCTGTTAGACAGGTTTATCTTGAATAACTCAACAACTGTAAATTGTTTTTCAAAATAGAATCTTAGTGGACTTATTTGGCTGATCAAGTGGAGGAACCGTAGGGTGTGGGCCCTTTCCCCTGGTGGTGGGTAGGAGGATGGTTCTAAAAGGGTAAAATGGATGTAGGCTGTGTATCCTGGTACTGAGATAACATTGTGGAAGTTGATTAATTACCCAAATGTGTCACCTTTAAATGGAATTCAGAAACAGCTAAATATGATCGTGCATTATATCTGAAATGTAACAATCTAGATTCATGTTTCAAAATTCGTCCTCTCTGTTCACCTCATTTAAACTGTTTAATGAATTGATGATCACATGCACAAATAATATTTCATATGATCACATCGAGAATGTCAACACCCACCGGTAGTGCTGGTTCGATATTCGATATATCGAAGTATCGCAATACTTGTGAAGGTTCGATACCGATACTTCGTGGTATCGCGATACTTCGATATATTTGGTATCGAACGGCCACAGTTCGATACCTTCGATACGTAGATATTTCGATACCTTCGATATTTCGATACCTTCGATACTTTGTCGATACCTATACTTTGATATCGAGTCCATTCGACGTCGATGCGAAGACGTAACATCGTTTTCGAAGACAAAGTTACGGCCGGATGTACGGAAAGTACAGCTACTCTGCTGCGGGCTTCGCTTCCTAACTTGACAGGGTTGACTATGCTGTATGTATTAGGCCGCTTAGGTGTGGTTCTTTTTAAAAAAACATTATAAAATGTAACATCTCAGTGGTTTTATAAAGCTTTATTTTGTGGAGTCAGTTTCCAAAAAAGTCTGTATATAAATAATTATTTGAGTGCGATCTCAGCTTTGCCTCGATTATTCAAGCCTCATTACGACGTTAGGTGGCACTACAGTTTGCTTCACCACTTTACCTCACCCACTCTACTGCGTACCAAAAACACACAACATTCCAGTCATTTTTGTAGAGTGTTTATTGCACACATTAGTATTCATGAATCTAGTTTAATATAATAATAATAATATAAATAATTATTCAAGCACGACACACTAGACTCGTTTACCCAGGTTCCGTTTGGCGGTGCTATGGTTTGTTGTTTGATGGTGCCACCGTTTGCCGTACTCACTCAACCAAGATGAACGACAAAATGTCAAAACGCACATCACCAATTTGGCAGTTTTTTTTAACAAATACGGAAACACTGTAGAGTGTCTACTATGCCAGAAATGCTCCCCCCAAACTAGTGGGGGAAATACATCAAATTTGACGAAACATGTCACTGTCCATCATCCAAGAGACTACAAAAACATGATGATTTAAGGAAGTCGTGGTAACAACGTCAACGAGAACGACGTGTTCCATCAAAATTTTCGTCAGAAACCAAGCAATGGACATTTAGTAGTAGTTTCAGTCGAAGCGAATCGCCATCGGTTGCAGAGTCTACTGCGGCGACAGCGTCAAGAAGTGGCGTACGCGATGTGACTACCAGTTTTATTTATTTATTATTACTAGGTATTCTATTGCTATTGTCTGTAATACTGTATTGTTTTAATGTCACATTACAATTACTTTTACAACATTAATAAATTAGAATTAAACAATTACAATTTACAACTGTTATTTGGTTATTGAAATAAAATGAAAATTGCATATTAATCGTTGTTTGCATAACTATATCAATTAGTATGTATCAATGGTTAAGTTGAAAATTGAATAGGTGTACCGTGTAGACTACTATAGTTCCCAATAGACGCTCAGAACGTGAGCTAAGACTTTGGTGCACGACTATTTGTTTCTCAAAAGTGGTACCAGGCAACACTTTTTGAAACACACATAGTCAGCAGTGCACATCTACCAAACTGACTGATGCAACATGACAAGAATGCAACATGTTGCAGCTAACGGCACACACACGCGCATGCGCACGCACACGCACACATGCACACTATGAATGACCTATCAAGCATCTGCAAGGTGGCGCTAGCAACAGTATTGCCATCAGTTATGTCTAGCATGCATTCATTCATGAAAAATCTACTTGTATACATGTTTCCCTAATGAAAAACAGTGTGTGCTTCTATGCCATTAGTCTAGATGTATAGTGTGTTTCTATTGGGACCTATACTGTATATGAATTATACTTGCAACGTAAGTATCGAGTATCGAACAAAATTCTGGTATCGATCGATATCGAAGAATTCTGGTATCGAACCAGCACTACCCACCGGTTATAATTACTATACTTTAGTTCAGATTATGAAGATGCTATTTATATGGAAATATCGGTTTTGCTGTCAATAGTCAGTTCATACGAGAACTTGACTGAATGACAATGTAGTCCTGAATCAGTCATTCCTGGACGTGACATTCCTGGCAAGCTGCCAGCCTGGGACACCTGTCCATGTTGACCACAGTTTCTGATGTTACTCAGGATTAAATTACCTGATTCATAAATACAATGAAACTCCACTTGCTAATACAGCCACCTTGTAAGTAAACTCACCCTAGATCAGTCTGAAATTATTTCCGCAAAACTGTGAAGTGTAGGTACTATAGGAAATTAGTTCTGCTAGTCAACATGGTCACCTCGCTGTTCAGGTCACATTGATCCGGGGAGGGTGACCTTAATAACAAGGTCTGATAGGGAGGGTGACCATAATAGCAAGGTCTGATAGGGAGGGTGACCTTAATAGCAAGGTATGATAGGGAGGGTGACCCTAATAGCAAGACAACTATAAATTGTCTAGAATGTTGCCCTTGATCATGTGGCCAAAACTGACATCCCATATCAAGGATGATCTCTCAGATTTGGCCAAAACTGTTGACATTCCAAGTCACTAGTCTATCAAGGATGATGTTTCCCAATTTTGACAAGAGATTGCTCTCTCATGAATTGGTCTTTTGAGAGCATTCGGGTTGTTTGTAATTAGTATGACTGGTGTAGAAAGAGATGACATAAGTCGGTCTAGACATGAGATCAGGGCTCCGGACTGTAACATACGTTAAGCTGTGGCAACATGAAATGTCACATTGGGACTACTGTGGTTGTGGGTTCATTACACCGGTGTATGGCACAGGCAGGTCACAAAAGTCTAGGTTGAAGTATGCACATAAACAGTGAATCTGTTGAACTTTTTGTGCATGTTTCTGATTGCTTTCAAGAATAAACTGACTGTTGCTGTTCAAGAGTAAGTAATGATTTACTAGGAAGGAGCTTAGAGAAATATAATGATCTGGTTTCTCATTTGAGTGTCCCATCGCTGTTTCTTGTCACCTTCACTGCTTATGCAAATTCATACTAACATTGTATTGGGTGCTTTTGGGGGTCTTCTTAAGGTACCCATCATCATGAATTAATATGCGCATAAACGTCTCTGTTTTAGATACAGTAATTTTTTTATATTAAACATGTAGCATAAGTTTTCAATTTTTAATTGCCAGTCTGGCAGATACTCATAACCTCTGGAAATGTATCTTCTGTTGTAGTTTTTAAATGTATGCATTTGGAGATAAAAACATTAAATGAAACCTGCACTTTGCACAGTCAGATGCAATGTTGTTCATCTTGCAGGATGTTATTGTGAAATTGGTTGATTTAAAGTGACAGTGTGTTAATGACAATACTAATTGTCAACTGTGTTTGTTCATGCTTCATGATGTCATCCTCACTGTGATATTGATGTACGTGGTAATTAATAATTGCTCAAATGTACTCACTTCTTTATAGTACCTATCCAGCAATCACTTATCATTATCTATTTATTCAAATGTGAGCTGTCCTATGTGTGTCACTGATATTCAGCATGTGTTATTCAATATGTGTTGCTAATGTATTATACTAAGCAAGGAATCTTAATTTTGATTATGTAAAAGTATTTTGAGCTTGCTCTTGACTTATGCTCTGTTGTATAAATTGTGCACATGGATTCATAAGTAACTTTGAGGTGATGCATCGGTGAATCCTGTGTGACTTGGGATGAATCCGAGTGGTGATATAGTAGATGAAGAAATGATGCACGTGCAATTTGGTGAATTGTGATGTCTTCGTTGTGGCATGATTGCATGGATGAAGGCATGTGGCGAAGAAGGGCGTGTTAGATGCATTAGTGATCTCTGTTGTCCTCGGTGTGGTACTGCAATCGATGTGACGCAAATGATTAGCAGAGCATGACGTGTGTAACGTACTGCGTGATGCAAGTTATGTACTTTGTGTGATGCCAATGATGGGCTGTGTTTGATAATGTAGATGTTATGTTACGCTATACACAGCTGTATATGTTGTCCAGTGTATGTTCTGTGTAAGATGCAATGTGAGTAGTGTGATACAAGTCACAGTGCACCATGTGATACACGTCACAGTACGCCATGTGATACACGTCACAGTACGCCATGTGATACAAGTCACAGTACGCCATGTGATACACGTCACAGTACGCCATGTGATACAAGTCACAGTGCGCCATGTGATACAAGTCACAGTACGCCATGTGATACAAGTCACAGTACGCCATGTGATACAAGTCACAGTACGCCATGTGATACAAGTCACAGTACGCCATGTGATACAAGTCACAGTACGCCATGTGATACACGTCACAGTACGCCATGTGATACAAGTCACAGTGCGCCATGTGATACACGTCACAGTACGCCATGTGATACAAGTCACAGTATGCCATGTGATACACAGTACGCCATGTGATACACGTCACAGTACGCCATGTGATACACGTCACAGTACGCCATGTGATACAAGTCACAGTGCGCCATGTGATACACGTCACAGTACGCCATGTGATACAAGTCACAGTGCACCATGTGATACAAGTCACAGTGCACCATGTGATACAAGTCACAGTATGAAGTGTACTATGAGTGATGTGAGTGGTGTGTTATGAGTGAAGTGATGTGTTCAGTGTGCTGCATGTGATGCTGGCTATGTGCTGCATGTGATGCTGACGGTGTGCTGCTCCAGGTGCCCATGTACCAGAGTCGGAGCTCCATGAGGCCCAGGAGAAGTTTATTGAGAGTAAAGATCTCGCAGAGACCGCCATGTTCAACCTGCTCGAGAATGATGTCAGTACCATTGTCTGTCTCTCTGTTTCTCTCTCTCTCTCTTTCTCTCTCTCATTCTCTCTCTCATTTTCTCTGTCTGTCTGTCTCTCTGTCTGTCTCTCTGTCTGTCTCTCTGTCTGCCTGTCTGTCGGTCGGTTGGTCGGTCTGTTGCAGTCAATGTATTTATTGGTGGTCAGTTGATCAAATTCTGCACAAAATAAGTGTGTCAATAATGCAACATGACAGGCTCCCCCTCTCTGGCACTCACCTCCCCTTCTCTTGCTCTCACCTCCCCCTCTCTCTTGCTCTCACCTCCCCCTCTCTCTTGCTCTCACCTCCCCCTCTCTTGCTATCCGTCCCCTCTGCCTCCTCATCCCCTCTCTTGCTCACCTCCCCTCTCTTGCTCTCATCTTCCCCTCTCTCTTGCTCACCTCCCCTCTCTTTCTCATGTCCCTCTCTACCCTCTCACCTCCCCTCTTGTCTCACCTCCCCTCTCTCTCAGCTCCCTCCCCCTCTCTTCCTCCTCTCTTTGCTCTCATCTTCCCCTCTCTTGTTCCTCACCTCCCCTCTCTCTTGCTCTCACCTTCCCTCTCTTGTTCTCCCTCCCCTCTCTCTTGCTCTCACCTCCCCCTCTCTCTTGCTCTCACCTCCCCCTCTCACTTGCTCTCACCTCCCCCTCTCTCACTCTCACCTCCCCCTCCTCTCCTCTCTCTCTCTCTCTCTTCCTCGATCCATCCCCTTCTTTCCATCTCCCCCTCTTTCTTGCCCTCAATTGTCTTCAGAGTCAGGTGTACTGTGCCATCAGACTGAACAGACTGTTAAATATATAGGGAGAGTAATGTTATACAATGTTCTTCCCCTATTGTTCTCTTTATGCTATTATACATCAGACTGTTAAATATATAGGGAGAGTAATGTTATACAATGTTCTTCCCCTATTGTTCTCTTTACGCTATTATACATCAGACTGTTAAATATATAGGGAGAGTAATGTTATACAATGTTCTTCCCCTATTGTTCTCTTTATGCTACTATACATCAGACTGTTAAATATATAGGGAGAGTAATGTTATACAATGTTCTTCCCCTATTGTTCTCTTTACGCTATTATACATCAGACTGTTAAATATATAAGGAGAGTAATGTTATACAATGTTTTTCCCCTATTGTTCTCTTTACGCTATTATACATCAGACTGTTAAATATATAGGGTGAGTAATGTTATACAATGTTCTTCCCCTATTGTTCTCTTTACGCTATTATACATCAGACTGTTAAATATATAGGGAGAGTAATGTTATACAATGTTCTTCCCCTATTGTTCTCTTTATGCTATTATACATCAGACTGTTAAATATATAGGGAGAGTAATGTTATACAATGTTCTTCCCCTATTGTTCTCTTTACGCTATTATACATCAGACTGTTAAATATATAGGGAGAGTAATGTAAATATATACAATGTTATACAATGTTCTTCCCCTATTGTTCTCTTTATGCTACTATACATCAGACTGTTAAATATATAGGGAGAGTAATGTTATACAATGTTCTTCCCCTATTGTTCTCTTTACGCTATTATACATCAGACTGTTAAATATATAGGGAGAGTAATGTTATACAATGTTCTTCCCCTATTGTTCTCTTTACGCTATTATACATCAGACTGTTAAATATATAGGGTGAGTAATGTTATACAATGTTCTTCCCCTATTGTTCTCTTTACGCTATTATACATCAGACTGTTAAATATATAGGGAGAGTAATGTTATACAATGTTCTTCCCCTATTGTTCTCTTTATGCTATTATACATCAGACTGTTAAATATATAGGGAGAGTAATGTTATACAATGTTCTTCCCCTATTGTTCTCTTTACGCTATTATACATCAGACTGTTAAATATATAGGGAGAGTAATGTTATACAATGTTCTTCCCCTATTGTTCTCTTTATGCTATTATACATCAGACTGTTAAATATATAGGGAGAGTAATGTTATACAATGTTCTTCCCCTATTGTTCTCTTTATGCTACTATACATCAGACTGTTAAATATATAGGGAGAGCAATGTTATACAATGTTTTCCCCTATTGTTCTCTTTACGCTATTATACATCAGACTGTTAAATATATAGGGAGAGTAATGTTATACAATGTTCTTCCCCTATTGTTCTCTTTACGCTATTATACATCAGACTGTTAAATATATAGGGAGAGTAATGTTATACAATGTTCTTCCCCTATTGTTCTCTTTATGCTATTATACATCAGACTGTTAAATATATAGGGAGAGTAATGTTATACAATGTTCTTCCCCTATTGTTCTCTTTATGCTATTATACATCAGACTGTTAAATATATAGGGAGAGTAATGTTATACAATGTTCTTCCCCTATTGTTCTCTTTACGCTATTATACATCAGACTGTTAAATATATAGGGAGAGTAATGTTATACAATGTTTTTCCCCTATTGTTCTCTTTACGCTATTATACATCAGACTGTTAAATATATAGGGAGAGTAATGTTATACAATGTTCTTCCCCTATTGTTCTCTTTACGCTATTATACATCAGACTGTTAAATATATAGGGAGAGTAATGTTATACAATGTTCTTCCCCTATTGTTCTCTTTACGCTATTATACATCAGACTGTTAAATATGTAGGGAGAGTAATGTTATACAATGTTCTTCCCCTATTGTTCTATTTACGCTGTTATATACAGTTTGCCTTCATTTGATTTGAGTGTATTGTAGAGTTACAATTTCTTGATTTGAAATGCATGGTTGACAGCCACGTTGTATTCTGATTGACAACTGCATGATTCACAGTTGTGTGAATGACAGGTGCTTCATTGACATCTGTTTGATTGACACATTTCCAGGTGTGTGATTGAGAGTTTTGTGATTGACTGCTGTATGACTGACAGCGTCATTGTACAAGCTATATATACATTTGTACTGTTGGTGTGACAGGTGGAGCAGATCTCCCAACTGTCTGCCTTCCTGGATGCTGAGTATGAGTTTCATCGACAGACGGCAGACATCCTGCAAACAATGTCAGAAATGATGCACCAGAGGTACACCCTTCTTGAACCAAATTAAACTAATGCATCCCCAGTATGATTTTTAACTTGTCTTGTTTTAGTTTCATTTCGCAAATACATGTAGTTGAATCTACCATGACAAGTTTGTGTAATTTTTTTATTCATTTTTATTAAATCGTTTGACAAATTAGATTTGTTACTAATAAATAAAAAAAGACAAACGTGGCAAGGTAATTTGTATTAAAATATGTCAACTCTAAACCTACGTAACAAATGAAGTCATTATTTCATTTATATCTGCTGTGTTCATTGCATCTGTTTTACTTATATATTTTCATCCACGTGACCTGATATGTGATCACACAATTCTTCCATATCTTCCAGCCAAATTATATAATATGTCTAATTGTTACACAAGTGACCTAGCCATCATGTGACCTGTTGCATAGCAAAAGCTCTGTCAAGCCATCAAAAACTGGATGCTATACACATGAAGTGTGTAAACATTCCGTTGTATATTTTGTTTAAATTCTGGCCACCAGAGATTTTTGTTACGACAAAAACATAAGGCAAAGTTTTTTAAAGTGTGGGAATATTTCATTTATGAGATGCCATGCTGCAGTAGGATTGTAAGTCACATATATGGAGAGGTCACGTGTATGGAGAGGTCACGTGTATGGAGAGGTCACGTATATGGAGAGATCACGTGTATGGAGAGGTCACGTGTATGGAGAGGTCACATATATGGAGAGGTCACGTGTATGGAGAGGTCACGTGTATGGAGAGGTCACGTGTATGGAGAGGTCACGTGTATGGAGAGGTCACGTGTATGGAGAGGTCACGTGCGTAATTTGGATTGTGACGTAATGAATCCGTCAGTTAGTTTGCCCGGTGTTTATTAGAAGCGTTCCACTATCCGCAGGCTGGAAGAAGTTGCTGCCAAGCCACGGCGTGAACACGTGCCACAACGAATAGCTTCATTCTCAGGGTACGACCGCGCGCCGTCACCAATGCATGATGCGAATAGTTACAACCTTGTTGAGTCGACCGGCTACAGTCTGTCGCCAGCCCCGCCTGCATACAGCTCTGTGACATCTTCTAAAGGTTAGTGTCATTCACATGTGATACGTACTAGCTTTTCATGGAGTTTTACATGATTTTACAAGGTCAAACATACAATTATCAAATTGTATAATAAAATGTTACACAGCTAGGTTTGGCTCCAGATTGAAAAACTCCTAATGTCCAACGAGGAGCTGTTGATGGTTGCTATTCTGCAGGGTTGGCATTTGCAATCTACCACAGTTGCATCAACAGAAATAATTTATTTAAATTACCCAAGACGATGATTTCCCATTAGTTAGTAGTATTTTGAATATTTATATTGTATATTAGTTGAAATTATATTAACATGTGTTGTTAAAATATTTATTACAAATAAAATAACTAGTAGGTTTGTTAGATTTTAAATATGTTCGTTACCATTTCGTATAGAAATATTACATACGGTTATATTGTCATGGTGATTGTTTGATTAAACATATTTTTTTCTTGATTCTACTACAGAAGATCTTTCAAAAGGTAATGGAGATGTCTTGATATCATTGTTCTTTGCATGGCATGGATTCTTCTTCTTTGATTTAAGGAGAGACATTGCAGCTAAAATGACAATTTTTGACAAAAATCCTCAAAATGTGATTCTTCTGTATTCTGATAGCATTTTATGTTTACTAGTAATAAAAATATCTTTTATAACATTTAAATACCTCTAAGTAACTTATATTCATGGATAAAGTATGCTTCTGTCATGTGATTAATCCCATTACCAAATCTTTGACAGCCGTTTAAACCATTGTTTTAGAAGTAATGATGCTACATTAATGACATTTTGACTGATGTGTTCCTTGCTAACTTCTCTATTCAATGTTGAGGAGATATTTTAAATTTTCTTTTTAGTTATATGCTGAACCATATCCATATTTTTATTATGATCAGTATGATCGTGATAAAAATATGGATTTTTTACCAACAAAATTTAAACATATTTTTTTAATATGAAATAATGACAATACATAAAATATCTCTTCAACATTGCATAGAATGAGGTGTTGTAAATAAGAACTAGAAAAAATTACATTGACTACTACATTATTGGAGGAGCTACAATGTTTCAAAATGATGCTATATTTTCCCTCTCTGGTGGCCATCTTTGGGGGTCTGGCAGAAAAATTCAATATATTTTATTCAAAAAGACATACTATACAACTTGGGCACAAAACATTGCATTAATTGTGCATTTAAAAATATAGCTGCCATATCTCTCTTTAATGACTGTCTTTTGTGTGTAGCAGAAACAGCTGACTTGAGAAACAAATGTCTTAAAGCCAGAATAGTTTCTCGATAAGATTTTAAAAGCTTTAACAAGATTGCAATCCAGAGCAGAAAGCTAACCTGCCAGGTGGACTATTGACAGTCCAACATTTGTTGTACCTATGCGTAACCTTCCCGCTGAGATAGTAGTCAGGTTTTAAAAACATATTTGCACTACAGGCAACAGCCAGCAGATGGTTTGTGAAAATGTTTAATGTGGAAACAACTTCAATTCAACAGTTCTAAGATAAGCAAGAATTACAAGTTCAGTTGTATAATATTAATTTGATATATTTTGAACAAGAGGTCGTCATTTTACTCATTTGTTGCAATTGTGAGCATTTACTAAGTCTAAAAGAATCTTATTAAATGTGGATAAAGATTAAAATGTACAGAAATTCAACTGGAACTGTTATTAGAAATGTTGTGATGTTTGTGTTCTTGCTTTGGCTATATATATGTATATATATATATATATACTATGTACGTCTTCAGAATGTTCAGTTTAACCCTGGTGAAATAGAAGCAGGCAGAATAATGAGTTTTATTCGTGACCACATCTGTGGAGAAAAAGTAGAATGTGGTATATCAGTATTTGCGTAGAAATTATAACCATTATAGTGTGTTGTATCACTGGTAACACTAATATTTAGATGATTCATTAGAAAACATGTTATTTTATTGTTGTTTATTTGGCATAAATTCCATTTGTTGAACATGTAATGTTTTTGTTTGGCTGACTGCATAAAGGTAAAATATTTGCGAAGGTCACTCTTCGGATTTGTATTTTGAACCATTGATCTGTTAGTTGACAAATGTGAGCCATATCGTGTGATACAACTAAAGCCTTGGATACAGTGCAAAACTATACTAAATGTCTCCTCACACGTCTCCTTGCATGACCATCCAGTTTCAGATTATGGCATTTGTCATAGAAATTAACGGATCTATGACAGGCGATGCATTCACTGTGTGTGTGTGTGTGTGTGCATGTGTGTATGTGCATGTATGAATCTGGAGCGCAGTGGTGCATTAGCTAGAGCTTCGGACTCTCGACCGAGAGAACCCGGGTTCGAATCCTGTGCTGCGGTGTCGAAGTTTGGGCAAGTTCGTTTACTCTATGTTGCTCCAGTTTACTCATTTGTATGAATGAGTACCTGGCTATAGACAATGGTGGATATTTGTGTACGAATAGTCTTTGTACATTAATTTCAGCATGGTTGGATGCTTCCCAGAGAAGTCGAGATGTTTGATTGAACAGGTCTGCCGAGGAGTAAAATGTACAGCGCTTTGAGCATTCCTGACAACTGGATACTGCGCTGTATAAGAACTTACCTTTACCTTTACTGTAACGCTGTGCATGAGGGTGAACTTGGGTTATATTATTACATTTATTTGCAGGGGGCAAGCCTTGCTGTGAGGCCCTGTACGACTTTGACCCCGAGAATGAGGGTGAACTGGGGTTCGCCGAGGGTGACATAATCAACCTGATCAGCCGCATTGATGAGAACTGGTACGAGGGTTCTGTGAACGGCCAGACTGGATATTTCCCAGTCAACTACGTCAAGGTGATTGTCGACGTTCAATGATCAACACTGAGCGAACTGTCATGTATAAAGTTTGCCTGACGACGGCATAAGTGGTGACGGGAACAATCTATCATAGTGACACTGGTATCGCTGCTAGCATCTTATAAAGTCACCTGATGGCTGTGTGCCAATGGCAACTACTGGCCGCACGTTTACCGTGGAGCGATCACACCATCATGCTGGTAGTACACTATTTCTTTGGTTAACTGACAGAATTCACATCGCTAGGAAATACTATGTTAGACAGTTTCGTTAAAATGATCACGGAAGTAGACCTGGTGGTTGCAGAGAAATATGGAGTGTTAGTTCTGACATAGAGAATTGTCAGAGAAATATGGAGTGTTAGTTCTGACATAGAGAATTGTCAGAGAAATATGGAGTGTTAGTTCTGACATAGAGAATTGTCAGAGAAATATGGAGTGTTAGTTCTGACATAGAGAATTGTCAGAAAGGTGCAACTTGTAAGGAAGTTTCATCTTATTTTTGTGGTCTCGTGGTTGAGGGAATGTTCTTGGGAAGCTGTGCGACTGGTACCTCATAGTTTACGTAGAATACGGGCATCACACAGATGGGTGTATGGGAGGGTCAGTTTACTGTTCTAAATACATCTTTCTTTTGCCTGGTGGAGAGTATACAGTAGTCTGTGGTTGTGCTTGTACATAGATTGTTGTGAGGATACAGTGTACAGCCCAGTAGTTGTATACATTGTGTACACGTGTACATTTGCCAGTCAGGTATGAGTAGAACTATTCAACATTGTCATCTTAAAATTCAGATTTAGTCAGTCATACACACCCACACACACATACACACAGTGTACATACATACATACATGTGTATACATACTACAAGTTTGAGAAAGTGTATATAAATTTCTGTGTCTGATCAGTTATTGGGACGTTGATGACTGTAGCTTACAGTGCCACCGTCTTGTGAGCAGTTATTGGGACGTTGATGACTGTAGCTTACAGTGCCACCGTCTTGTGAGCAGTTATTGGGACGTTGATGACTGTAGCTTACAGTGCCACCGTCTTGTGAGCAGTTATTGGGACGTTGATGACTGTAGCTTACAGTGCCACCGTCTTGTGAGCAGTTATTGGGACGTTGATGACTGTAGCTTACAGTGCCACCGTCTTGTGAGCAGTTATTGGGACGTTGATGACTGTAGCTTACAGTGCCACCGTCTTGTGAGCAGTTATTGGGACGTTGATGACTGTAGCTTACAGTGCCACCGTCTTGTGAGCAGTTATTGGGACGTTGATGACTGTAGCTTACAGTGCCACCGTCTTGTGAGCAGTTATTGGGACGTTGATGACTGTAGCTTACAGTGCCACCGTCTTGTGAGCAGTTTGGTTGAACTGACAACATTGCCACCTGGTGAACATTTCATTTGATCTACCGTTAATTTGGATATTGCTGTTTTGTGTTAGTACGTGGTCGACTCACTAGATGGAGTGCAAGGTTGTTACTGTAGTAACACTTCCATGTTACACTCGGTTGCTTTAAACATTTTAAACACAACCCCAATATCAAACTCCAGAACAGAAATTAATCCTAATAATCTACTAATTTCTAAGTACTGCCACCTTCATTAACGTAGTATGTTGTAAAAATACAGGATCAATGTAACAATTGATCTTTATCTATATATATTATATTAAAACCCAACATTTGAAGTATTTGTAAGTCTGTCTCCTCCCAGTTGCCAAGGTTCACGAAACTCAAAAACACAAAGACAGTTATTTAAGGTTTTCTGTTTTCAGCGGATAAAGTGAATTGCCAGTCATTTCCCAGGTGGTGTATTGTGTTAATATTTTTATTATTGAATTATGTTAATATTATCTGCTGCATACATTGACAAAATTGGCGCCAGTGGAAATTAAATGGTCATCAAAGCGAGTTTAAGTTCAAAATACTGTAACGGTGACAATTGCTGCCCATGGTCTGTTGCTCCGCGGGTGTTTTCATAACATCGCAAGTTGAGATCTCATGCCCAGTGCGAGTACTACATAAAAATGTTACAGTAAAAAATAAAACCTAGCATGCCACCTGGTGGGAATGTCTAGCAAATTCCTGCACTTGTCAATGAAGTCAGCGAGGATGATGTCAAAAATATTGTTTTCCCGCGGTTATGTGGGAATGGTAAAGAAAGGGGTGGTGGTTCTGTTTACCTGATCAGTTGCCAGATGGACCTGATCTCTACTCAAACAATTCCCGTTTTGTTTCTGGTTGTTTAGTTTAATACAATCCTGTTCATCACATTCAGTTTAGGATATCACTTTTTGACACAAATCAAAAGAGATGACAACATAAAGCTGTGCCAATTATGCCAGAACTGCAAGTTTGAAGCAAACTTTAAAAGCTGGAAAAATTAGTTAGCCATTTCATGATTGTTACGGCTGGCACTGAGGCCAACATGAGCTAATGGCAAGCCGCTATAACCTATGCAGTTTCTCATTTTTATATTGATACAGTCATGTCTGTTCAGTTTGTCCCCCTAAGTATTAACAAGTTGATCTCGTGCAGTATTGCTTGGTTGGGTGGCATTATTACACTGTTGACCCAAGGTATCTTCAAATCATTGAAATATGCAAACTACTGACATGTAATTAATTCATCTCGAACTTTCTAGTTTGTAAAATACAAAGGCTGCTTCTAATTTCCATGACATTCCAGACAAATTAGCAGGTAAATCCCTAAATTTAATTTGGGCAAACAGAATTGCTTAATTTTTAAAGATGACTAGTTTTTCTAACAGTGTCACTTACTTGTATAGTTGGTACAGCTGTTGCACTGTACTTGTGACCTCAGACTTGGATGTGACGAGGGTAGGCAGGTAGAGTGTAGGATATCATGTGACGAGGGTAGGCAGGTAGAGTGTAGGATATCATGTGACGAGGGTAGGCAGGTAGAGTGTAGGATATCATCCATCTGGAAAAAACCCTATAGGGTCCCTTTATATATGAGAACTGTTCCTGTTTTTCGTAAAATTCTGGATGAAATCCACCTGGATCGTTGAAAGTCATTATGTTGTGCCATCTTTGGAAACACTGTCACACACGGTTTGTTTGTTTTGAAGTCTGACTGCACTTTGTGTTTACAATGTTTCAACTGTCTGTTTGGCAGGATTGTTCATGCATGACGTGACAGTGTTGTAACTTATATTATAACTTACATTATATTTAGTAATTTGTACATGTATCGCTGGACTGGCATAATAACTGCTGTACTCCTTTGAGATCCAATATAGGCCCAATTGTGCTGGCTGCTTTGGACACATTTAAGGAAATGGATAATTATGCAAGTAGAGAAATAACAGTAGCGCCGTCTACCAGACCGCATTGGAATCGGCATTGAAAGAACTGCATGCGTGTATGGCTTGCTGAGAAAATGCATTATTAATCATGGAAATATTTAGTGGGACATAGTCATCAGTAACTGGTAGATGAAATTAGCATTGAAGACTATATGCAAAATTGTCAGGATTGCGGTTACATGATATTTTATGTTACCACGGCAACCGTCGTATGTGTTGTTGCTGACGTTCTCGAATTAAGTTTTGAGCATAGGAAAAACGATCTCTTGGTTTGATCTTTGGTAGAATTTGCTCATCTGTCTTGACGTTTTATAAAGTGTCTGTGCATTACTGAATAACATTCCGTCTTTGTGGTTAGATACTTTATGTTCGGAACTGAGAACCGAGAGAAAATAAAACGTTAGATGAAACTTTTGTTAGGTGTCATTTGTTGATCATTCAGTGTTACTTTACTCATCTGGAACTTTTTTGGTTTAAATCCATGTTTGACTTCAAATGCTATAATTCATCTCAGAATGTTGAAGTCTGATATGAGATAAAATTACCTTCATATGGGAGAAGGGGTCTGAGGTAGTTCTGTCTGGCATTGGACATCAGTGGGAGAAGGGGTCTGAGGTAGTTCTGTCTGGCATTGGACATCAATGGAAGAAGGGGTCTGAGGTAGTTCTGTCTGGCATTGGACATTAATGGGAGAAGGGGTCTGAGGTAGTTCTGTCTGGCATTGGACATCAATGGGAGACGGGGTCTGAGGTAGTTCTGTCTTGCATTGGACATCAATGGGAGAAGGGGACCGAGGTAGTTCTGTCTGGCATTGGACATCAATGGGAGAAGGGGTCTGAGGTAGTTCTGTCTGGCATTGGACATCAATGGGAGAAGGGGTCTGAGGTAGTTCTGTCTGGCATTGGACATCAATGGGAGACGGGGTCTGAGGTAGTTCTGTCTTGCATTGGACATCAATGGGAGAAGGGGACTGAGGTAGTTCTGTCTGGCATTGGACATCAATATTTTACACTCCTGACCGATATTATTAATATATTGGTATCATCTATCAATGTTTACACACTTTCGTCTGAGGGGAGGGGGGGTTGAGATCAGATGAAAGTAATTTTGTCTGATATCAGACATCAATGTTCTGAGATGATCCATAAAATATGTATAATTCATTGGACAGTATACCGACTGTGATCGAGTGCTGCCATCTGTCAAGCTATGAAATGTTACATCAAATGAAATCTTCTACGTTCCACAAGAAATCACCCTAACATTACAAATAGTAATGTTTCAGCTTCTGTAAGTTCAAGGAACATAACAAAATACCTACTTTATGAAGACTTTGATTTTTTAAAATCTGTCATAAAAAAAAATTGCAGGACTGTGTACCTGCCAGAAATTGACATTGTATAGGGGAAATTGATGCTGCATAACAGGGCTACCACAGTGTAGTAGTTTGTGAATGTACCTGTGATAACCAGACATTACAAATGCATGAAATTTCCTTTATTGATGACAGTATGGCATTGTTCACAGTGACAGAATTATTCAACGCAGGTCATTGTAAAGTGTCCATGAGTAGAGGTAAATTTTGTACAACGTACAGCGATACCCTCTCTAACAACCAGCCTGGTTTTACGACCAACTCAAAAATGAGACAGTTTTATCCGTTCCAAAGAAATTCCTGATGACAAATAAAAATGATGGAAGTAGATTTTCTTGTTTTGGAAGTTAAATTTAACAGCATGGATCTTTAGCCTTGTCACCATTTGATGGGTCCATTATGTCACGGTTTGTGTAGCAAACAGGTCCAACAAGCTTACTAAAATGGCCGCTGTAAATATAAAGATACATGATATTTTTATTGAAATTATTCAATAGGTGGTCAGAGTAATCAGGGTCCACCATAGAAATTTGTTCAAACATTGAAACCCCAATTGTTAGATTGGAATTTGCAGTCTCTTGATGAGGTGAATTTCAAACGAGTTTTATTACATTCATATAATGCTGGTTTGTAGCCTTCTTCATTTACTGTGTTAGCTTGCACAGTATATTTCGCTTTTACAATTATACAAAGTTATCACAAAGTACCCATGTAGAAGAAAGAAAGTACACATTATTTAAACATAAACAAACCATAGTTGTTTCTGAATATTAGTTTCCTCAAGACGCAATTAAAAACTACATGCATTCCTCCAAACTACCCACTACTGCACAATCAGATTATACAAAATTATTATCCATAACAAATTTTGTCAGTGCAGGCTGTATGACAAAATACCCATTTCGTACACACAAAATACTAATAAATTGGAAACAAATCCAACATTCTGGTTACATGCAAACTTATACATTTATCATCATAATTGCTGTTTTGGAAATCCTAATACATTATTGTTTCATGCATTAAAAACCATCAGTATACAATGAAATCCTTCGTGGGACAATCAGCTGAACAAAATTACACTCCTAAATGTGACCACATTGTAGCCTGGTACTGATTTATACAGTTGAGTGAACTGGGGCAGTGGAGGGTGAACAAAATTGCCCATGTTTCAAACAAAAGTAATAGATTTAAATCTGGGTAATGTAGACCAACAGTATTGTTACGACATGTTTCCAAACAGTGTAACAACCTCGCAACATCAATAGCTGCCTCTGCCAGAATTGCGTCAGTATAGGCATATTATATTATACTTTTCCTGCACCCTTCTAGGCCAGTTACCACCACTGTAAACTACACAAGGAATAGGGATTTTGTGAATCCTGCTATACTCAAAGAAGGATGCAAATACATTTAAATAATTTCCTAAACAAATTATTCCGGACTATCCAATACCTTTGAAAAACCCACACAATGTTCTGAAACAGCTGTTACCATACACATTTTAAAACAAACTATGAAACAAGATTTAAATACAGCAACAAGGGTTACCATAAAAAAGAAAATGAACCTGTCTAGTCTTGTCCACGCTTTGAAGGTTCCGATTCAGTATGACAATTTATGCTTTATTTTCTCAAAATATAGCATTTTGTAACCCTAAATTAGCAGAAAAAGGCCTTAAAATGTGGATAAACATGGAAAGCTACCCCTCAATAAAAATCCCTGAGATGTTAAAACAAGGGTTTACAAGTGTTTATGGTTCCCTCTGTAATTAAGACACTGGCCTGTATCGATAGTCCTATACCCGTTTGCATATGTATCAAATTGTGCGCATCTATATGCAACTGTCACCTGTATCGATTCATAAGTGTAATAGGACCAAGCTTACGTAACATAGATTCATAAGTGTAATAGGACCAAGCTTACATAACATCGATTCATAAGTGTAATAGGACCAAGCTTACGTAACATCGATTCGTAAGTGTTATAGGAACAAGCTTACGTAACATGGATTCATATGTGTAATAGGACCAAGCTTTGGCAACATTTGACATTTTAAGTGATATTTGCATTTGAATGTGACCCCCAAATATTTCAATTTTCAAATGCATAATCAAATACAGATGCAATTGTTTGGATAATTATTACTGTTAGACTCTGCATGTTTTAGACCACTGCATTGTACCGTGGATAGTTGTTTGTTTGTTATTGATCACGAAAATTAATTCAAATGCACTTGCAAATGCATAACCAATGCAACTGCATTTTTATGTGACCACAAAACATTTGCATTTTAAAGTGATCCTGGAAATTGTACTTGCACTTACAAGTGAATATTAAACAAATTGCATTTGTTGACAAGCCTGCCTACACCAAGGTAAATATTTATGGTGTGGACCGACTGCAGTTGATCCAACAACCTTGAGAAATGCTTACGCTTCTTTGATTGATAAAATCACACTTGCAGAAAATATGTTATTTAAAAATATCACATCTCCATCACTTTGAATTAGAATGCAATCCACGTAAATTCAGTTTGTTTGATGTAAAACTGAAATTACCATGAATGTATAAAAATATGACAACAGATTATAGCATAAGTAGTATTTCAAGCATAATTATACGGGTCATGTTTCTGACGTTGTCTCTGTACTGAATCTAACATAAATCATCATACATATCATATCAAAATACTTGCACCCATAAATTAAACCCATTCTGAAACCGCACTCACCAGCCAATAACTACACTGGTACCTACTATAAACAATTATGGAGTTTTCTAAATATTTTGGCAATAGACCAAAATGTTTACCCATATACAAACTACTTGCAAATTGTAATGAAATGTATTCTCAGATATACAATAGAAGTTGATCATGCTGATATACAAATAACCCATGAAAGATGAACAATAATTTCTTAAATTTTGCTGTTAATATCAATAACGTTACACTGAAATCAACCGTAGCAGGTAATATGCAGCCACTGGTCTAGACAGAGAAGACTAGCAGGTAATCTGCAGCCACTGGCCTAGACAGAGTAGACTAGCAGGTAATCTGCAGCCACTGGTCTAGACCGAGAAGACTAGCAGGTAATATGCAGCCACTGGTCTAGACAGAGAAGACTAGCACGTAATCTGCAGCCACTGGTCTAGACAGAGAAGACTAGCAGGTAATCTGCAGCCACTGGTGTAGACAGAGAAGACTAGCAGGTAATCTGCAGCCACTGGTGTAGACAGAGAAGACTAGCAGGTAATCTGCAGCCACTGGTCTAGACCGAGAAGACTAGCAGGTAATCTGCAGCCACTGGTCTAGACAGAGAAGACTAGCAGGTAATCTGCAGCCACTGGTGTAGACAGAGAAGACTAGCAGGTAATCTGCAGCCACTGGTCTAGACAGAACTTTGTGCCAGTGCTCACTCGCTCAATATCAATAGTTGCATCTGTCATTCGATTCAGCAACACTGAAGTCTTAAGCTGAGTCTCGACTGGGTGTCCAGCATCATCTAGTGTTGTCGCACTGAAATTACAAAAATTATTGTTTTACACCCAACCATGAAGCAACAAACCACTCGGTCACAGTGGCATCGTTTGGAGAATTGTTCTCCCCTAAATTGTCTCCGGAAGAAGACAGAAATATATCACAGACACAGAAGTAAGTAACCCTAAATAAATTGTGTTTTTCAAATACATCACCAATTGCTAGAACATAGATGAGTGGTCTAAGGAAGCGAAAGAAAGGGGTGAGTGGACTTCAACTTCTCAGAGGAGATACTGTTAGAATACACCAAAGTTACATACATGTATTAATAAATAAATATCCTTAATAAAACAATGTCAAACATAGGCGGATCCAGGGGAGGCCTGGGGGCAAATGCCCCCTCAGACATTAGACATTAAGTGCCCGCAGACCTTTTATAACGGGCCCACGTGACCATGTCCCTCACTCCCTTGGAAATGTATCTCCGTTCAGGTTATAATAAGCTGAAGTTATGGTGACAAAATTTTTTGAACATCACCCGTCCAGCCAAGAAAATTGCTACTACACCATTTGGTTCGGCTGCCTATGGAGGTTTTTGTGTCCCCCCCAGACTCGCTTTCTGAATCTACTCCTGTCAAGAACCTTTATGTGACTTTCTTTCACAAAGTTAGATTTACTTAAAATGCGAAAGTTAAAATCAAATGTAATATCAACCGATGCAGTGGCGACATCAGCGGAAGGACAGTGGGAGAGGGAGAACAAGACCACAAGTTGAGGGTCAGTATCGAGGCTAGACTCACCCCAGACATAAAGGAAAAGATGAGAAGAACAATATAGTGAATGCACCTACCTGATATTGTCTGTTAATACACGTAGCTAAGATTCAGTATCATTGTGCTAACATGGTCTTGTATTATAAGTGGTAAGCAATTTGGAATTTTCACATCTGTGTTTCTAAGATTAGGATTGTATATGATACATTTTGGACATAAGGTTTTATGAGTTTGTAAATTGACATGATGATCAGCATGATTACTTTATGATTACTTTATAATTACCAACAACACCATTTAATGTTCCTAACGAATGTGTCAATGAACAAATTAAAATATGACTACCTTATGTGTTGAGGTAGGTGACTTAAATCCACTGATGGGTCATCACGGAATTCTGATGTGGCCACTATGGCATCCACTAGCGCCCTCTGTAGCCACACGAAAGCAGCAACTTCGCCAGGATCCATCTTCAAGCGAGAGTTGAGCATGGTTGATGAGAATGGAGGTTTGAGTCGTGCGTAGAGGTAGACAACCATATGGTGTCTCTTGGGAAGTCCAATAGACAACATCGTGGGGAAGACTGACTGCAAACATGTAGGAAACACACATTAAACGGTGGTTAATTCTATTCTTTATTTCCAATTGAACAAAGTAGATGCATACAACATAATTAACTGGTCACATAAGTTTGCAAGTTCAAAAAACATACTTCATTACATATGATTTTAACCACTTTTAAGCAAACATATCAGACCAGAGGGACATTTTTCAAAATGACAATGTCAGTAACGTGGTCTTGTTACAGTAGAAATACTACCGGTAATACTAATAAACTGCTCAGCTTTTCAAACAGCTGCAGGTGGTGTAAAATTACAGAAAAAAAACCATCACAGCTAGTGGGAATGTGTAGGAGTGACCCACCTCCCATAGGGCTATCACTGGCATGACATTGTCCACACAGTTGTCCACTGTGATGTCCAGTCCGGTCTCCTCCTTCAACTCTCTCAAGGCTGCTGTCTCCAGCTACAACAACGCACTCAGTCAAACCAGTACACGATACAGTTGACGTGGTTTTTCTGTGACGGCACCATGCCTTTTGGAATGATCTGCCTTTATATATGTCCTTGACTCTCTTAAACTGCTCAAGTCTCAACTTAAGATACTTCTTTTTAAGATAGCATTTGAAGATTATGTTTAATAACTATTACATATCATTATTAAATGGTTTATTTTGTATTGCATTTTTAATTCATGATTGATTGTTATTACTTGAATGATTTTAAAGCAATAAATAGTTTAGTTTTAGTTAGTTAAGTGTTGTATTTATTTTACATAAGTTATTTATTTACAAATGTATATTAAATTACATATTATATTCTTACTCTTCTTTTTAAGAATTATTTGTACTACAGTGATTATGTTTTAACAATGTTGTATTTCAAGCGCCTCTGAACAGGTTTTTATATCCAGATACATATTTTATTATTATTACAAGCCAAAAGCATCCACATTTTTTAAATAAATTTTATCTTAAAACAACATTCACAACTGAATGTTTTATTTTGTCTTATTCCAGCCTCAATTCACACAAAAAAGCACCTGCAAATGTGTTACTTAGTTTTTATAAAAAATAAATAATCTTAGAAACTATTAAATTAATTCTGGATCAGGCGAACCAAAATATGGAAAGAGGAAAAAATGGTTAATAACATCCATCCTTGATAAGCATTAACAAAATCGACAGAATATTAACATGTATTATTAAGTGTGTTTTGTAGTGCCCTTTTTTGTAGCATCTTTGGAAAAACAGGTTTCCAGCTTCCTTCCCACATGCTAGATACCCCAACCAACTCCAAAAGTTGTACAGGTCACTGTAATCAGGTCACTTTTGCCCTGTCCCAAGGGAGACCATAATAGGGAAGTTCCACTGTACCAGATTAAATTTTAAAGTATTTCCTGGTCATGTGACAAGCATCAAACAATTATGCCAAGTTGGTTCCACTTTGTTGAGGAAATATATAAATTTGACACAGCCCCTCAGAAAATGTCACCCGAGGTCTGACATTGATACTCACAGTTTCTTCAAGTTCAACATGTCCCCCTGAAACAGACAGCAGTGAATATACAGCAAGGACAACTGCATGAATATCAGGATAACATATACCAATAAACTCTTTGTCAAACATATGTGTGATTACTATCAAAGTTAGTTATTGTTGCTATAACATGTAACAAACCTTTACTATAAAATCAAACTAAAATAAATATTTATTTAAATGTCAATGGCACCATTATTTTATGTCTGACATAAATATACTATTAAACATAACATATTATGACCAACAGTTTTATTCTAAAATCGTTTTAGCGCATAAAAACATTTTGAGTAGATGGCTCTAATTCTGTTCCATGGCATAGTTCACTCCAGTATTGTCTTTTCCTGTGCCCAATGCGGCCAATATCTAGGTATAGGCTCTTGAATAAAACTGCACAGTCAGTATTCGGTATATACACAGCATGCTCAACAGCCTTATACAAGTTACTACAACCCTTGATGTGTTGAATAGAATAAAGTAGTGTCATCAACATATATCAAAACTCATATATTCATCATATGCACCATCCTTGATTCCTTTAATGTTGTCCGTATTTATTCTAAACTTTCGCATTCATTTGCAAAACACAAAGCCAGTCAGTTATTCAGCTGTTTGCTGTAAAATGCTTCCATTTGTGGCATGATTTTTTTTCAAATCACATATGCCGCCTAACTGAAGCTCAACAGTTAACTAGACCGAATGTCTTTTGTGTAATCCATGAAGCATGAGAATTGTGGATGATTATACTCTGGACATTTCTGATAATCAGTTGTAGATGAATTTGTCATGACAAAAACCAGCCTGAGCCAAACTGACAATAACCATACAAGGTATAAGAATGCACTGTCATTGCTTTAATCAAATTAAATGCTGTGTAAAGGGAAAAGATGATTTCTCGTAAGAAAGTCGCCCACATCGAATGATTTCAAGTCATTTAAACTCGATGACCGAGCACTTGTCACACTCAGTATGTTTACTATTATTACATAATTAAGTACTCGATATATAAATAATACTTTAGAAACAAATCGTACTTCGGTAAAAATAAACCCAAATGCATGCTCACACACACTGTGTCAACTACCGCAGCAAAATGGGGAATTAAGTTGCAAATTTATTAAATTGAGTTTTGTACCATTTTAGAATCCACTTTATAATACCTCATTTGTTGAAATATCTTCATAAATGTTTAATTTATTGCTAAAATTGAAACAAACTTTCAAGAAATTACGTATTGAAAAATGAAGTTATTTTGACTCATATTGTTAATTTTTGTAATTTGTGGGTTCATAGACAGGCCTGAGGTCAATTACATCACAACATAATCTATTACTATTACTTAGTTTCCTTCCTATTACTGTTACATGCTGAATTTGATATATTACTATTGCTATTACATTTGAAGCAATTACTATTACATTTGAAGCAATTACTATTACATTTGTCATCAAAACTATTTATAGTATAATACACAGTATGCATAAATATGTACCACAAAATAGAACTATCATATTTAGCATTATCTACTAACTACACTGTTTATTAATAGAACATATTTTTCATTTTATATTTTAGTATTATACAGAAATGAAAGACAAAAACAATGTCACTATCACTTAACTTGGTGAATTATTCGTGCAATATTTCATACCAAAAATAAATATGAAGATTATGCTGTATTGTCACATACTTCATTGTATACTATGTAATACTTCATTGTATACTATGTAATACTTCATTGTATACTATGTAATACCTCAAGAAACTTTTTCAGGGGTGTACAACTATAAGAACTTTCTTCAGTATACCCCTTTTTCTGACATAATACGTATTTATGTGCCACAAACATTGTATATATATATTATCGTTATGTTGGAAAATAAAACGTCTTATTATTATAATCAGTGTAATTAAACCATGCAGCACTACTGATGCTTGGTGGACAGTTGATTATTGGGACAAGTACAAATACATCAGAATGTTTTCACACCTCTCTTGTTTAGGCCCAGTAGGGTGCAAACAAACAGCCATTAAACCCATATAGGCTTGTGTGAAAAGGATAGTTGGCAAGAGAGCCAACTTTAAAGAACTATTGAATCCCTTTAGCCATGCAGCTGTCACACTGTCCCAGTATCTGCTAATGCTATGTAAGCTCTCTCATAACCTCCAGGGTGAAACTGACTGAGGGCCGTGATTCACAGAGGGGCAATCATAAAACCTGGTGAAACTAGTGGAATATTCTTTTCCTTGTAAATAATTAAATAACCAGACTGCAAATAATCGCAAATGAAATTGAATTTTGAAATGTCCAATAGTAAATATAAAAGTAATTGGTCAATTACTATTACACAGCTTCCTATTACTATTACATTGTGTTTTTATTCAACCTATTACTATTACTTCAATATCTGTATTCATTACTATTACATATTACTATTACCCCAGGCCTGTTCATAGATCTATGTATGTATTTTAGTAGTTTTTTATTATTTGTAGAGGAAAACAAAACGGACATTGAAAGACGACATTATAAGGAGGCGTTTCTACCAAAATAACAAAATTGTTTGGACATGACCGAGACAGCTATTTTTGGCTCATGTGCAACTGAATACCCTGTTCGCAATAGCACGTCAAATATTACTATTATCTTAGAATTGTTAATACTTTAGAAAGAAATTGTATAAAATAAATACAACTGCACAGGTATATGCATTCTCACACATACACACCTGGTGCACTCACCTGGGGGCACCCAGACTCCCGGGAATATGCTGAGGTGACTGGCCCGACGGGTAAGCAGTAACTTCCCATCAGAACTCTCCAAGAGGGTGACCGCCCCCACGTCTATCCCGCGGGAACGAACTGCCTGGGGAAGCTGCAGGACTTCATCATGGCACAGGTTGTGAATCGGGCAGAAGGATGGTCTCTGGAAGTAGAGGGTAAAGTGTATTTTGAGAATAGCGAGTGAAGAATTTCATTTGCTGATTAACTGGCCATGGGTGGTTGGAAATATTATTTGCAAAGTCAAAAAGCATCTACCATTATTGATAGGTGGGAGGTGGGATGATTGTCACCACGTCTAAATATAAATATCACTGATGGTGCCACCTAAAGGGTGAAGCTTACATAAATTCAGAGCACACCGATGCTGTTGCGGATATCGGGTATATCAAAGTGAAGTCACATCAGTTAAATTGTATTAAGCTGTCTTACTTAAACTCTGAGAACACATCAGACCATTCCTATGTCACAGTGACAGCCATGACATTCTACTTAATAGAATGTACAGTGAATAGTTGTTCATATGTTGCCCTGAAATCCTATCATTTCACTTACAGGTGTATGTGAACTATTAATAATACTATAACAATAATGCAGAGCCCTGCATTGACATAACTCTAACTCACACTAACATGACCCTGAGAGACACCATCGAGAGGGACACCAGCCTCAGTGGGACTTGTCTGGCTGTCACGATGTCAGACACCAATGAGAGGGACACCAGCCTCAGTGGGACTTGCCTGGCTGTCACAATGACAGACACCATCGAGAGGGAGACCGGCCTCAGTGGGACTTGTCTGGCTGTCACAATGACAGACACCATCGAGAGGGACACCGGCCTCAGTGGGACTTGTCTGGCTGTCACAATGACAGACACCATCGAGAGGGAGACCGGCCTCAGTGGGACTTGTCTGGCTGTCACAATGACAGACACCATCGAGAGGGAGACCGGCCTCAGTGGGACTTGTCTGGCTGTCACAATGACAGACACCATCGAGAGGGAGACCGGCCTCAGTGAGACTTGTCTGGCTGCCACAATGACAGACACCATCGAGAGGGAGACCGGCCTCAGTGGGACATGTCTGGCTGTCACAATGACAGACACCATCGAGAGGGAGACCGGCCTCAGTGGGACTTGTCTGGCTGTCACAATGACAGACACCATCGAGAGGGACACCGGCCTCAGTGGGACTTGTCTGGCTGCCACAATGACAGACACCATCGAGAGGGACACCGGCCTCAGTGGGACTTGTCTGGCTGCCACAATGACAGACACCATCGAGAGGGACACCGGCCTCAGTGGCACTTGTCTGGCTGTCACAATGACAGACACCATCGTGAGGGACACCGGCCTCAGTGGGACTTGTCTGGCTGTCACAATGACAGACACCACTGAGAGGGACACCGGCCTCAGTGGGACTTATCTGGCTGCCACAATGACAGACACCATCGAGAGGGAGACCGGCCTCAATGGGACTTGTCTGGCTGCCACAATGACAGACACGACTGAGAGAGACACCGGCCTCATTGACACTTGTCTGGCTGCCACAATGACAGACACCACTGAGAGGGACACCGGTCTCAGTGGGACTTATCTGGCTGCCACAATGACAGACACCATCGAGAGGGAGACCGGCCTCAATGGAACTTGTCTGGCTGTCACAATGACAGACACCATCGAGAGGCACACCGTCCTCAATGGGACTTGTCTGGCTGCCACAATGACAGACACGACTGAGAGAGACACCGGCTTCATTGACACTTGTCTGGCTGTCACAATGACAGACACCATCGAGAGGGACACCGGCCTCAGTGGGACTTGTCTGGCTGTCACAATGACAGACAGCATCGAGAGGGAGACCGGCCTCAGTGGGACTTGTCTGGCTGTCACAATGACAGACACCATCGAGAGGGAGACCGGCCTCAGTGGGACTTGTCTGGCTGTCACAATGACAGACACCATCAAAGGGGCACCGGCCTCAGTGGGACTTGTCTGGCTGTCACAATGACAGACAGAAAACTGTGGAAACAACTGATAATGTCACCTCGTTAAGTGGATGACATAAGTAAGTAAATCACGCTTTTGTGGATACACTGTACATCATAAAAGTATTCTCTTGCAAATAAACCGTTCAGACTTACACATGTTCTAACAATACTACTTTTCAATTAGTCTACCATTCATAAAACATTCAGTAGGCATATATTGTTCAGTGTTGAAGCAGGAACGGTTGACTTTTAAGTTGACTTTTAATACATTTGCATTAATTATTGATTATACACACCTTAAGTTTGACAGATTTCTTTAAGTCGCAAAACTGTGTAGCAGATATCAGCAATTTATTTTCTTTTAGCTTCGAAAACACGTTCATTTCATCATTGCTGCCACTGCCGAGTGCATCTAAAACAGACTGTAAACAACCATGCTTGATGTCATTATTATAGAAGAAATTTAAATAGTGAACACAAGGGGGGGTCCATTATTATACAAGTATTACCAGGGTTCCCTGTATTTGTGTACCTAGATGCTATATTGCATATTCTTAAACAACATATTGTACATTCCTAAATATTTTATTCTAAAACTGTTCCACTGTGTGAATGTGTACTTAATACCTTATCATCATTGAAAAAATGTCAACCCAATTATTTAATATTAAAAGCCATTTTATATATATTTTGACAAATTTCTAAATAATTTGGTTAACATAGTTTTAAAGAAGGCGAGTACACTGTACACATTTTCACAGTGGAAAAATTTAACATGTTTAGGATTGTACAATATATTGTTGCAAAGCACGCATTTATATACACAAACTTAGGGAACTCTAGTATATAATTGGCCTCATATTCACTCGGTGGTAAAAGGTGGATCAGAATATATGTAAATATTACAGAATTTGGAGAAACGTGTTGCTGCAATATGAATACATATATTTCAGGCAAAACCCATACACAATTGGTATACATAAATAGGTACAAAAATGCATAGCTTTTAAAAGTAAATAAGTTAGAAATATAAATAGATAAAATTAAATAAGGCAATTAGTTTTAAAAGTTAATCAATAAATAAGTTATACAAAAATTATCAGACATAATTAGCAATCATTACATCACAGATATCATCTCAACAATGAAACATTTCAGTAGCACAACTTGGAGGAATAAATGACTAAAATAAGGATAACATATAATTTTATGGCTTGATCTCGGTCCACTTTTGGCAGCCTAGCACTACACTGCGTAAGTTCTTATATTGCACAGTATCCAGTCATCAGGATGTTCAGAGCGCTTTACACTTTACTCCTTAGCAGACCTGTTCAATCGAACACCATCCTGACTTCTCTGGGAAGCATTCAGCAACCGCTTCAATTAATGCACGAAGACTATTCGTACACAAATAACCACCACTGTCTATAGCCAGGTACTCATTCACAGAGCTGAGTGAACTGAAGTAATGTAGAGTAAACAACCTTGCCCAAGGTTCGACACCGCCGCACAGGATTTGAACCCGCGTTCTCTCAGTCGAGAGTCCGGAGCTCTTACCACCGCGCTACTGCTCTCCACACCTAAATACTACGTGTTCCTGTCTGTGACTTGTAAAATGTTTTTTTAGAAGTTAAAAAAATATGTCAGTTTATTAGTTTTCAACTTTATAAATACCCTTTGTCAAAAAGGAATGTAAGGTGGATAAGGCTGAAGCCACTGACTGACTTAATATATTTGTTACTGAAATTAGATTTTGTTTTGCCTGCTGTGTGTTCAACGCGATTTCATTTTAAAAATAGAGCCTCTATAAAAATACTACACGAATCCAAATGTAAAATAGCCACATATTAGATTTAATACAGGCTCCGGATTTTTTTTATGCAGACACCGTGTGACTTTTTAAGTTGAACAGGGACGAGTTGGTAGAGGAATGTTTACAAAAAATCTGGTGGCACCGTATGTTTCGATTCCTTTCGAAATATCTTTTGCACATTCAACCCATATGAAAGTCTTCAAAATTAACAACCTGTGTAAAACTGGCAGGAGTTGCACTACTTTCAGAAGCTCGTTTGATGTAAACCAAAACACGCTGTAAAGTTTCCGAAGTTGCCATGATTTTATACAATTTCGCCATCTGTCGGATAGTGTTTGAACCACTAGCGGGTAAACCGCAACACGTCTTTTCTGTTTCGGGGGTTGACCCAAAACAAGCCACAGTTAGGGTAATGTGGGATGGCAACTAGCGTGTGTATCTCGTTGATTACAAATGTGTCACAACTGAAACAACAGTCGTAATATCAATCTTACTAACACAAACTCACCTCCGGAAACGAAACTGTAATCGACATGTTGCGATCGAACCTTTCCTAGACGATCAATCCGGTAGATGGCGAAATAAAGCTGTTTGTTGAAGATTAATGAAAGCTTTCTAACAAATATGTGTCCCATTGTTTGCTGACAATTTACTCACTTGACCTTTTTGCAACTCGTCAAGCATGATCACAATAATTATTATTTGCGCTCACGGAACGTCTTGAACTTACAATGTTATGCAAGATGTTTGTGGAAATTTTTTTTTACATAGTGCCCAAATGAGTTAGTACCTCATGGACATAATATAACATTATTACAATTACCATTCTACATGTATATCATGAAGTATGTGATATTCTATACGTTTTTGTGGATGGGTTTCTTTATAATATTTTGTACTATGCATTTCTATATAATGTCTATGTAATTCTATAAAAATTAAAGTTGCCACAACATTACATAGACTTTTGCATACATAAATGGAATATTCTAGATAATGCAATACAAATTGAAACGGCCATAAGCCCATGATATAACACTTGTATAACTCTATGGACTATATTCTACATCCTGTAATTCTATAGACAATTGAAATGGTCACGAGTTTACCTAAAGAATATTTAGAAGAAAAACTAACTGCAAATGACCTCATCCAGAAATTTCTTGCCAACTGCAGTCTTAGTTTTAATCGCGCGTATCGACAGCCCGTACGCGGACCACGTTTTCGGTGTCAACATGGAAATAGGGTCATAATGTTATACTGTGAAATATCTTTAATGGCTGCGGCCTGTTTCACGTGTATCAAGTTTTGACGAACAAAATGTCAACAAACGAAATAAATTTATGTTCCTCTATACTAAAGGAATACCATGGCCCAGTTGCCGAAAAAGTCGGAGTGTATTTATTGAAGAAGGGAGCCATGCCGCTTCGGATGATTGCACAAGACCTCTCTCTGAAATTGAGCCAGGTGCTCCTAAAAATGTCATACTCATAGCCGTAGCCGTAGGACCAGGAGCAGGGCTAGGCCTAATATCATAGGCGGATCCAGAGGGACCTGGGGGCATGTGCCCACCTAGACCTTTGGAATTTGGCGTGCCTTCTAGACCTTTTTGAATGTGTCCGCGTTACGTGCCGCCTAGACTTCTCGAATGTGCCCCGACCCCTTTTAGACTTAGTCTTTATAATAGAAGAAGCTGGAGTTAACTTTTAAGCGGCACGGCAGAGAACACTACATTTTAAACAGTGATCCAACAGTGCAACAGTAGAGTTGTCGTGCTGAAGCTCCGGCTCAGATCACTGAATATGAATTTGGTTCTGCCATCAGTGGAGGTTTTTCTGCCCCCCTCCTAGACTAACCTCTCTGGATCCGCTTGTGGATGGTTTGTGTTTTGAAATACAAATTAGAGGAAAAGGGAAGATAGTGATACAAGCATGCAAATTAAATTCTACAGGGCAAAATGTTAATCAGAAGTTAGTGGAATTTTGCAACTGGTTCTAGGTTTATGTGACAAGTAAAACAACCTACTAATATTACTATAACTCAGCTCTGCTTGGAAATTAATAGTCCACTTCCAATTCTTTCATTTGATTCTAAATATGATCATATACATCTGAAAAATAAATCATTTGCGTTTGGTATTTCGCCTTGGATGTGACTGGATGTCTCCTGTTGGCCAATGATGTTATCTAAGTTCATTCACAGCAGTTCAACCCACCAGTGGGTAGCATTAAAAGTCATTAACACATGATGTTTTTAATAGCACATGGATATATGTCTGTTCAGAAATATCTACAAAACACTTGGTCATTCTAAGGAAATAATTATAATAATGTTTATTTCTAGATAGAGCTACATATCTGTGTGGCAATTTTGTTGTTTAAAAAAAATGGTCAATAAATAAATAGCTCAATGACATCACATTGATATCAGAGTGTCATCATGCAAGATTAGTACACTAAGTAAAGTAAAAAGTAAAGGTAAGTTATTATATATATATAGCGCAGTATCCAGTCCTCAGGACTGCTTAAAGTGCTTTACACTTTACTCCCTGGCAGGCCTGTTCAATCAAACACCATCTCGACTTCTCTGGAAAGCATCCAGCCATGCTGCAATTAATGCATGAAGACTTTTCATACCAAAACTTGCCCAAGGTTTGACACCGCCGCACAAGATTCTAAGCTGGGTTCTCTCGGTCGAGAGTCTGAAACTCTAGTCACTGTACCACTGTGCTCCACAAGTACAAGAAACAGCAAACAATTTGTTTATATCCTTCACTTAATGGTTAAGCTATATTTGATCTCTGGCAACCAGACTAAGTGTGGATTGTTCAAATGTAAAAAGTGTTGTCAGTGTGAATGTGATTGTTTAAGCAAGAATCCATGGTCTAACTTGTTGATTAGATTTCCTCTCCACATTATCAGGAGCTTGATGTTTAGATTGGCAATCTTGTACATTTTCATTTTATATATATATATATATATAAAAGTAACATTTAACAGTTTAAGACAATATATAAATACAGACAAAACCAAAAGATATGAATGTTGTACTGGTGATATTCAACTTCAATAATAATTTCCACTGGTGATGATGAAAAGGAGTTTCAAACATATCTTTTGAATTATGTAAAATGGCCGCAACGTGTAAGGATAACATTGTTAATGACATGTTACAGACAAAGAAGACACTGTACACTCTTATGCAGCACAATATGGTGGATTATGAATTACACAAGCGAGGCTTTGTTGAGTACCGACTCAATATCGAAAATGTGCTCGTGCGACTTCGTTTTCCTCGCTTTATCTATTCCGCCAAGATGTTGTATGGTGACACCGCTGAGCTGCTCATGGAGGAACTACTTCACCATGGACAGATCGAGCTGAGCCGCCTACTGGACAAAGTGACAGAGAGACTGAATCAGTCGACAGAAGGTAGGTTCATGGATAGAAAGTCATAGAACTGTCAAGTTACTGTTAACGTTTTCTCTTTGAGTAGGTTTTATTTGAAGCCATGTTCAGGGTTGTGTTTCTGACTGTCAAAAAGTCCTCGATTTTGTTTGTTACCGTTTCTGACATTGTCTCATCAGAAAGGTATTTCTGATGATACAATGTGAGAAACTGTCAGAAACTAGTTCAGATGGGTTGCTGATGTCAGAAACCCTCCAGGAACTGTCATAATCTAATAATATTACATAAATTTATTATTTTGCTCACCACAACCTATGATATGGAAAACATAATATACACCATTCTTGCATAAAAAGAGCACCACCTTCACGAGGTGGAAAGCAATGAACCATCTAGCTTATCCATCAACTCTTCTAGCAGATTTTGAAAATATCACCCTGTACTTCATTGGTGGCCATGTTAAATAGAAACAAATCTGCGAGTTGCAGGGGGTGAGGTGCGGAGCGAGACGGTGAGGGAGCAGTTTGTGACTCTGGTCCACACTCGGTTCATTCGGCGCTGTCCGGCTGTCGCTACACATACAACCGACCATCCACAACCCATTCCTTCCTTCAGCACTGAAGAGCAGGACGTATATACCGTGCCAACATCAGTGCTAAATGGTAGGTTTATATACATAACAGTGTCAACAATCATTTCAGAACTTGTGTTCTGTTAAATTAAAATCTGTTAGCACCTTAGAGATTTTCCACTAATATAATTTGCTAGGGTAGTTAATGCCTGCACAAATTGGGTTGCCTTTCTTCCTAAATCATGACCCATGTTTACAAACCCAACTTGATATTTCAATATCTGTCCCCTCAACACGGCTACCCCAATCAAATCTCTAGTACTGTCTAGTCAGTATGTGCAATTTTTGTGTGAAAGCAAGGTCTGTTACGCTATCTACAATCATCCTCTGAGCAGTCTCTCAGGAGTAGTAATTATTAGCAGGAAGTATGCTAAATGTGCGGGAACAAAATGAACGTTCCCTATATTAAAGGACAGTAGACTTAGCAATGCCGGCCTCCATAATACTACCAATTATGGGTGTTTACACTATTAGTGTTTTATTTACGTTTTGAACATTTCACAGGGACAACATTAATATTGTGAATAATTTTTTAGGTTTATCAAACACATTTTGGTAGGCATCGTATCAAAACATATTTATTCTACAGTTAACAGTTATATTAAAAAAAACGAGGAAAAGACAACCTCAGGTTAAATATAGTATTCTAACTATTTACACTGAATGTTTTTGCCTCAGCTGTTGGGAGTCGGAAGAGAAAGCGATCGGTGGACGACTCAAACCAGGCCTCAAAGAAACAAAGAACCGATTCACCAGAGGAGGTGAGATCAAGAGAATTTCTTGTAAAAGAGTTGTTTGTTTCTAAACATTGTGAAATTTCTAAACATCATAACTGAACACCCAGTAATCATGTTCTTTATTTTAAGGCTTAGTGTAAAATCCCATGGAAATAGTATTTGCCCGTCTTAGTGTATGCTGGGCATACGTAGCACAACAAATCAAACTGAAATAAATTTTTACACGTGTGCTTTTGGGATTCCAGGAAATAAAAAAAAAAAAAAAAAGTTAATAGTGATAATCATGGCGCATCTTAGCCTGTTTAATAAACTATTACTTAGTAGTAAGTTTGAATGTCAATATTTTTCATGAATGTGTGATGAAGCCTTTTTATCTGGTTGCTGAAATTCAACCGTTTTACAATTTGCATAAAATGAACTGTTGCCTTGTGTTTCAGTTGCCTGACAGAGGAGTGTTCTGGCAGATTGACTACCAGCGCTTTAATCTCTACCTCCGAGACCAACACATCATTAATGCTATTGGAGAAAGAGTTGATGAGGTTAGCTATGTTCATGTTGCTCTTCTCTTTCTCTGGGGTCAGACTGACCTCGGTACGGGTCCTCAATTTTGTTTGTTTTCCTTCCACCATCACTATAATGATAATACTGCCTTCTCCGCCACCTGTCTCTCTCTCTCTCTCTCTCTCTCTCTCTCTCTCTCTCTCTCTCTCTCTCTCTCTCTCTCTCTCTCTCTCTCTCTCTCTCTCTCTCTCTCTCTCTCTCTCTCTCTCTCTCTCTCTCTCTCTCTCTCTCTCTCTCTCACACACACACATAATCTCACACAGTCTTCCCATCTCAGTCGTGGGCTTCTCTTCTCTTGCTCTCCATTCTACTCTGTATTGATAAATACTCTATCACATGTTTGTATTGTAAATTGGCATTTCCTGTGTTTTTAAAAATATATTACAACATTTGTTCTTGGTGAACCAGTAAGTTCAATAAGTCTGGTGTGAAAATATAGAATATGTTTTTTGCCATCAAAATTTAAAATTTTGAATTAGTTTGCAAGTTTTGCATTCCTTCTGTACAATGGTTAGAAATTACCAAATGGAAGGTACTTACACGCACCTACACTGATGAATGAACTAAGGCAATGAAAAGTGAATGAAATATCACATGAGTAAGTGCAGTTTGAAACTTGGTCACCACCATAATTCAAGCAAGGAGGTTATTCATGTATTAGTCCTTACCGAGTGCTAAAATGACCCCTGCACACTTTGGTGACAACCCAATGCACCCTAGAAAAAAACAAACAGCATAAGAAGATTGAACTGTTTTGTTTAGAACAAATACTAATCCGACGTCATGATTTCAGCGCGCTGCGGAGACAGTTCGTACCATCTTACGGCTCTGTGAGTTGAGCATGGACTTCAGAGTTTCAACAACAAATCCCGTGTCTTACCACGAGGTAATAATTAAACTGCCATAACTCCATGTCTTACCATGAGTTAAATATTTTCTTTTGATGCACAACATAAACTATTCTGCACATACTGATGTAATTGATAATGTTATGTCTTTGTAACACATAAACACTACCAATACTATCACCATGGTTACCACATATATGCTTTGTCTTCTAGATAATGCAGGCTTTGCCGAAGGAACTTGGAGTGAACACAGAGGCCCTGGACCAGTATCTCAAGATACTTGTTGATGATTCAGTGCGTATGTTTGTGCATTTAGTTGGCTCACCTTATAAGTTGCTTATCTCAAATCAAATTTGTTCAAGTTTGAAAATTACATTTTCATAAAACTGGTGAAGTGAATAAAATTTGTTCTATAAACATTATCCTCGCATGCCAGGGGGTGCTGCTGATTACATCAGTCTCGATACCCCCTGGCCAGTGTTGAACGGTTTTAACCGCCTGGTTTTAACAGCCCGGTTTTAACCTGATTAAAACCTGGTTAAAATTGGGCTCATTTTCCCTGAAAAGTGGTCAAAACCTAATTTAGTGATAATTGTAATATTTCTGTAATTAATTGTTAATCACTATAAAAACAATGCAAGTGTCAAAATATATTTTCAGTATGAATAAGAAACAAGATGTCTTTAGGTATTATTGCTCATTGTATACAAATCAAGCTCATGCAGTAAATAGACTGTATTTTCAACAATACTTGTAAACATGTCGGCCTATATAAAGCATAAAAACTAAAAAGTATTACATGGTCCCTGTTGTTGGTCCTGTTTTATTCTTTAGATTAACCAATTGAATTTGTATTTTAAAAAGTAGCCTAGCTATGTTCTCATGATTGGTGATTACAGGTACATGGAATATTTACCCTTACTATTATTGTATAATTTTTAATTAACTAGTTTTATTTACATTAAGTGATAATTAATGACACTGCGAAAATTGACACCAGACAACGTATTCGGCGTAGCCAAGCCGTTTCCGTAGCATAGATTTAGGGCCAGGCTGCAGTCTATGTGAATTATTCAAGAACACGGCCACCTTTTTTTTGCGAAAATAGTTTCTAGAATATTTGTGCATATAAAGAAGTTTGTAACTAGTGAATACTTTGCAATAATTAATAAGTGTTATACACATGCTTATATTTATTAAGCATGTGTGTCAATTAGGAAGAGTGCAACCCTGCCCCTGGCAGATCGCATTGGCTCACCTTATAAGTTGCTTATCAAGAATCAAATTTGTTCAAGTCTGAAAATGACATTTTCATAAAACCGGTGAAATGAATAAATTTTTTTTTAATAAACATCCTCGCATGCCAGGGGGCACTGCTGATTACATCAGTCTCGTTACCCTCTGGCCAGGGGGCTCTACTGATTACATCAGTCTCGGTACCCACCTGGCCAGGGGGCGCTGCTGGTTACATCAGTCTCGGTACCCCCTGGCCAGGGGGGCGCTGCTGATTACATCAGTCTCGGTACCCTCTTGCCAAGGGGCGCTGCTGGTTATATCAGTCGGTACCCCCTGGCCAAGGGGCACTGCTGGTTACACCAGTCTCGGTACCCCCTGGCTAGGGGGGCACTGCTGATTACATCAGTCTCGGTACCCTCTTGCCAGGGGGCGCTGCTGGTTACATCAGTCTCGGTACTCCCTGGCCAAGGGGCACTGCTGGTTACACCAGTCTCGGTACCCCCTGGCCAAGGGGGCGCTGCTGATTACATCAGTCTCGGTACCCTCTTGCCAGGGGGCGCTGCTGGTTACATCAGTCTCGGTACCCCCTGGCCAAGGGGCACTGCTGGTTACACCAGTATCGGTACCCCCGGCCAGGGGGGGCTGCTGATTACATCAGTCTCGGTACCCTCTTGCCAGGGGGCGCTGCTGGTTACACCAGTCTCGGTGACCCCTGGCAGATCGCCTTGGGAATCTCTGAAGATAAGCTCAGCCAATAGTATGCTAGCAAGTTCCGGAGGTCTTTGTGGTCATCCACATGCTTGCTCTACACGCATGTGACATTTGGGACGTAGACATTAGTTATTTGTATAAACAATACTGCTCAGCGGCTCGTGAGAATGGTCAAACAGGTAACTATACGGGGATTTACGGAAGTTGAGGACTTCGTCTTGGAATTGGAGCGCGGGTCGTACATGTGTCTGCACTGTTCTCATGGGTGGTACAGTTGTGACCGGCGAAGACAAGAGTTAGATTCAGCTGATACAATGCGTAGGAGATCTGCCAGGAGTAGTGTCCGTAGTCACACCCCTTGCTTGTGAGGGTATCTGCCAGGGGTAGTGTCCGTAGTCACACCCCTGGCTTGCAAGGGTGATAAACATGATATTGTTGCATGATGTGTTATGGGGATGTGGTCTTTGACAGATGGGGTTTATCCTGAAGGCAGATGACAGTGGAGGTGGCATGTATGTCATACGTATCCTTTGTCCCTGCTCTCGTTGCTAGTAGCAACCTACTGGTCAACTTGTGAGCTACTTGCCATCACTGACCGCTACTGACCAATGTCTTCCTGACCAGTGATCACCTGACCAATTACCCGTTGTTCTATGACATGTTCAAATCTCAACAATACAGGATATGCATCTGCCAAGTCTGCCATTCAGTTTTGAACTTCCTAACTAAACCAAGCAGTTTGTATAAACTTCTTTTCTTTTGAGGACACATTTATAAGTGACAACCAGTAAGTTGGTGTTGGTAAAGACTCCTAAATGTGATTATCATGTATGTGTCAGAAACAATTTACTAATGCAGTTTAGTAATCACCTTTATAATTTTATCTGCAGCTATTTTATTTATATTCACAACAGTACTTTCGCAATGTGAGGGCTGCTTTGATGTGGTATTTATTGATATGTTGTTGACAAACTAAATCGCTATGACCTTTGACCTATGTGGTTAGACCTGAAGCGAGCCCTGACCACGATCTGTCAGGCACACATTGAATCGGTTGTACGGGAGAGGTAAGTTTTAAGGTCAAATAGTGTTTTTAAAAAAAAAACCTCAAAAAGGGTTCTGCCAGATTATGATACCTTTGTATGCACACTATCAATAAAATTCACTTCTATGACAATTACATACCTCTAAGTAAGTTTTAGTCATGGATCAAACATGTCAATATCAAGCAATCAAAATCATGCAATTGTTGATTTTATCACAACATTTTTTTCTCAAATTTCAGCTTTTGGAAAAAAGGATATCTCAGGGAGTAATTACGCTATACAAATAAGGTTTTCAGTCTTGTATTCAGCATATTCTGCTCTGTGGAATGAGCAGACACTTTTTTAAATCGTCAATAGATTAACAGATATTTTTGCCAAAAACAAGCTTTTCTTTTCACACTTTACCAAAAAAATTAAAAATTAAAACAAAAAATGCTCTGATCATTTAACCACAGAATGTATACAGAATGTAGATTTGCAAGAATTATAATTAAATATATGCTCAAACAAAAATGGCAGTGTTTGTAAATTTACCAGTATTGGGTCAAAATGGTGGCCATTTTGTTTGTTACCGTGAAAATGGAGGTCTGGCCGAAAAAGGTTTGATGTATTTTTTACTCAGTATGATGTATTCCATACTTTGAGCAGAAAAAAAGTGCACAATTTGCACAAATAAAAAAAGTAATCCTATCTATGGTACCTGTCATGTTTGGCCTTAAATAATTTAACTCTTGTAAATATTGCTATTTAAACTGGATTTTATGTGTACTGGTTTATTGGAAATATATGTCAAGAAAATATATCACTCATCCAGGTCCACCAAATGTTGCTTGTAATGTGGGTACTTGGGTGTGAATGAAATAGGTATAATTTGAATTGGAAGATGACTTTCTATTACTGCAAATAAGCTCAATCCATTGCATTGTGGAAAAGCCCAGCTAACCACACAGGGATTATAGTGGAAGTAAAATTGTAACTTTTGCATGGGCTTTAAAATTGATTCAAAATATGGTAATGTTTATATATGCATTTTTCATTCAATCAGTTTATTGTGTTGTTAAATAAATTCCAGAATAAAAATGTTTCCGGAGAAAATCTGAGTTGAAATGAGAGTTTTAGAAGTACTTTATGTTACCATTAGAAATATAGTGTATCATGTGTACATGTATAGATATTTTATGTGGTTGGAAAGATGTTTTTGTTGCCGACAACCAACTATGTTATTGGATGTTGTCATGGGCATGTACCATAGGGACATTGTTTGCATGGTCATTGCTTGTTTAGGTTTGGATCAAAGTATTTTCGAATCTTCAAGCTTCTGATGCTCAAAAAACAGTTGGAACAAAAGCAGGTGAAGTATAAAATAGTCTTGACTAATATATTATAAATAGACAAATTTCACTTACTGTATACAATTGTTTCACTTTTCTCTGCTCATCGGTGTGTGTATATATATATATATATACTATTTTATTGACTCTCTTCTACTCTAAGCTGCTAAATGTTTTCTTTGTGATGTCATATTTTTGATCTTTAGTCAATGACCTTGTTGTTTGAATCTGTTAAAAATATGATCTTGATGCTATCTGTACCTTACTAACATTGAAGATTAATTTTTTTTTTCCTTATTCTGGATGACACTGAAACTCTCTGACATCGACACACAGAGCACATCAACACGGAGATAGTAACCTTGTTAGAAGTGGTACAATAATCGTAATTTGACCAATCATTGGCCTAGGTGCCAGTTTCTGCAGTATGTGTCTTCTGGTGGTGCAGATTGAGGAGTTTGCCATGATCCCTGCCAAGGAAGCCAAGGACATGCTGTACCGGATGTTTGGGGAGCAGTTTGTCACCATAACAGTGAGTGGTTGCCCTTAAGAGATATGTTGTAGGGATAATTGTGACTCATGTGATATGACTGATTAATTGGAGAGCAAGGTATTATTCAGGGAATTAAAGAACTTTTTGATGTCAGTGTAAAAGGAAGATCCAGTTGTGAATGTCTGAATGATTGCATATTTAAATTGACACATTTAAATGATCAAAAATGTGTTGAACATGTATCCAAGAAACAGAGCCTTGAGAGTAGGCAAGATGAACATAACAATATTAGTTTGATGGAATACAATGAACAGATTTATTGTTGACTGTTGCAGTTTACCAGTGTGATAAGTTGCAGTGCTGTTTAACTTAGTTTTTTATTAATGGATATTGAACTTGCTTTTGGAGTAACTGACAATGTTTGGTTTTGTGATAATTTTATTTAATCTGCAAACTGGTGGTGATCACTAAATATAATACTACCTTCAGTTAATATTTGAATAAATGGCATTGGAAGTAATAACAATATATTTTAACACAATGTTTACCTGTTTGTCTGTCACTTGTGTGTATCACATGTGTTTGTGCGTGCATGCATGTGTGCCTGTGTGTTTTCTTGTGTGTGCATGAGTGTGCTTGTATGTGTGCATGATTGTATGTGGATGTATGTTTTTGCATGAATGCGTGTGCATGTGTCATCTGTTTTTGTGCTTGTGTATGTATGTGTGTCTGTCGATCTTTCACCTATCTGTTGCCCCCGTCACTGTGTCATCCATCTCCGGACTGTGTGTCATTGGTTACTGTCACCTAGCAACAGTTCACCACTCAGCTAATTGTCTATCTGTCACCTGTCTGTCTGTCTATCACCTGTTTGTCACCTGTCTGTCTGTCTGTCACCTGTTTGTCACCTGTTTGTCTGTCTGTCATCTGTCTGTCTGTCACCAGTCCATGTGTCTGTAGGAAGTGCCGCGTACCCCGGATCACGCCCCGTCCAGAACATTCTTCCTCTTCTCAGTGAACACGAGCTACGTGGCACGCATGCTCATAGAGCAGTCTCACAAGGTAGACTCCTCTCACACTGACACTCAGTTATAGCCATTGATCATCCGCAGAATCTTGCCCGATCTCGCCACTAGATATGAGTGCTGTCTGTTTGCGATTTACATGAGTGAGCATGACTTCCAAGCAGTTATGTTCATTAATTAATTTCCGCCCAGACACTTAAAGCTGTGGATATGATTTAGTGGGATGGTGACTTTTTGCAAGTATTATACTAAAACCAACTTTTGTAACAATTTGCTTCCATTACGTGGAATAAATAAGTGGTAGGAAGTTACAATAAGGATCTACTTCGCAAATGTTTCTTCAGACTTTTATGAAAATGGCATATTTATATTGAGGGGGACGATTGTCAGATGACCCAATATATTACATGCCACCTTTTTCAATCTAAGTTTTTCCTTGTCTTGTTTATTCCATTTAAATATACATTCTGAATGCTGTCGTTCATGATTATTGTCTTCATGTAATAGAAGTAATTGTTGGAATGTTTAGTTCATATGTTTGCAAACATACAGATACACCGTTTTTTATGGATTACCCATATTCAGTATGGATTACCCATATTCAGTATGGATTACCCATATTCAGCATGGATTACCCATATTCAGTATGGATTTCGGGAGGAATGCAGCCATATTTCGTATTTCATGGGCTCGGGATGACAACTATTTTGTAGAATCATATATTGGCAAGATCGGAAGCATCCCCATTTCCCCCCGTACTGCCTGTGTGATTCATCTACTTAATGGCATCAAATGGCTCTGGCTGAAGTGATTATAATTTGATTTGTTTAAGCAGGCAATACTAAAATGATTTAATGAGAATTTTTCTGTGGCTTTATTAAAAAATTGTGAAGTTATTGTGTTTGATTTCAGGCGATGTTCAACCTGGTCATGCGAAGAGATCATGAAACCAAAGAAAATAAGTAAGTGTACATTGTGAGTTGCCCCCATAACCCAACAGCAAGTTGTGACTGAGATGGGCCCTCTCATTACTCTGTCGGGGCATTGATATGATCCCTTTCAGCCTAATTTTTATTGCAACATTTCTGAAGATTCCCTCCGCATTTTTATTGCCCCGATATATTTTGTAGGTTTTTTCCCTGCTTGTTAGACAATATATTTTATGATTGTTTCTGAAGACTGCATACTGCACACAACCCATGTTATTTGTAACATGTTTCAAATCTACTTTGAACTCATCCTTTTGCTTGTTCATCTTGAAATTGAAACATTACTATATACTTTAATGTTGTATAATCATATTCTCCATGAATTATTTTGTTGCCAATGGGACAGATGAACATTTCCTGATCCTGAAAGGCGATCTGAAATTTTGACATCTCATTCCCACAATGCTTTAGTAACATAAGATATTTACATTGTATTTTACAATGTGTTGTATATCCAGCTCAAAAGTAGTAACTAGCCAGGTGGGGTAAGACCACATTTAAATTTTACATAGGCGGCCATTATAACGTTTCCGTCATTTCCTGCTAAATTTGACGCATATTTAACCTCCATTGACACAAGTGCTGGGGAAAACTCGTAAAATTCTTACCTCAGTTTTCAGAAAAATCCACCCAAACCTGACACCCCTCAATTTCCCCCCAATCTGGTGACGGATTTTGAAATATTGGTGCGTTCTGCAAAATAGCCACTGTGCGAATACGCGAGCGACTGGCGTATGTTTATTGCTACCTCGTGAAAGATCTAATGTAGTAGTACATTCAGTATTCACTGGACTGACATGTGCCATGCCAAAGTGCTTGAACAAAATTCACACGACACCAAAACTGTATTTTCAAGGGCACTCTTTCGGTGGGTAATGGCGGACGAATCCTTAATGTGGTCTTACCCCAAATAGATCTCCTGAATCTTGCAAATCTTCATGAAAGTTATCAAGCTATACATATAACTAGATTAACCACAAAGGGAAATTTACACTGTCTCAATAACAATTAAAATATGCGTCATCAAACTGTGCACACCTCCAAGGTAAACAGCGCCTTGAGTTGGTTTAAACATGCTTATTCGGTACTTTAAATTACATACGACGTTTGCCTGGTATGAATGGTACTGAGCACAGCATACAGGCCAACACAGTATCTTACCGATATGGGAGTCAAATATATAGAATATTAACGAAATATATTTTTTTGTAATTTTTCATAAAATGTATCCTTTTGAAAAAAAATACACAAAATCATTATTTTAAGCAGCATTTTATTGGACATGCACTTTGCAAATCTTCACGAATTTTTGTATTATGTAATGCCCACAAACTATGCTAAATAATCTGATGCAATCATGAACTATATGTCACTCGTGTACGACACCAGTAGGTGTCAAAAGCACAAGCCAGGCATTTCAACAATATTCACAATATTGAAAGGCACAGAGGCGTCTTTTGATGGTAACTACAATTATATTGTAGATAACGGGCTAAAATGCTGGGTGTAAATTGAGGTATATACATAGTACATTATGAAACCAAAACTGAGATGCCCAGTGGAACGTGTATCTTGCATCACACAAATTGTTGTCCTAACCCCCCTTAAAATAGCCATACTTTTACACAGGCACAGATCTCTGCTTGATACAGAGTGTCCAAACATCGCCACACGTCAATTACTTGGCCACGATATATTTTGCTGATGTACACACATTATTGGAAACAAGAGATACTACTGGCAAAATAGTTAATTTCAGAAAGAAACAAACGTTTGACAATGACATCCAAGACACGTGATAAAGGTTGTTGACATTTGTGGCACCCAGTATCTCTCCAAGTACATCAACGAGTCCATTGTCCTAATCATATTTTATTCAAACATCGCCAAATTCTTACAAGGGTACTAACAAACATTTCTGATGTTAAATATACGGATATAACGTACAAAATACCAGTGGTAAAAACAGCTTCTTGTCAGAGTAGTTGACGTCAGCCTACAATTAGTTTAAGCTGCCTTGCCTTGTGCAAACTTCGGTATGATTCAGTTATATTACAGCTGAAAAGCACATGATCATTGAAAATGATAGCATGCCAGTCCATGTACACAATTTCAACATATGACCCTTCTCTTAGGTGACCAGTTTTAATTTTTATGGCTAAAAATGAACTAATTTGGATCATTGCGGTCGCTGCACATTTGGAGAGTCACACACTGCTATAATATTCTCTGTTACATTCGTGGTATATTTATGTAGATTCTCAATTGTTCTTCTTGTCTCAGTTAGTGTATGGATGTTGCTATAAAAATAGGTGCTAGATGCCTGATTAGTAGAAGTGTGTGGACAACTTGCTTCCTATGGTGGCCAACATTTCACTAAAATTAGGGCCGCGTTAGGGGGGGGGGGTGGAATCAAAATGTTGCCTGCTTGCCCATTATTGCTTATTGTGCGATCCAAGTATGATATATATAAGTGCCATATAATTAGGAAGGACAAGTTGGAACAGCAGAAACACCCACGTTAGTATTGGGGTTATGAAACACGCATTTATAGATGTCGCTTACAAAAATATAAATGATATAACTAAGGCGAAATTCATCCTACTGGAAATATGTCAATATTGTTGCACATGATGTAGATTTAAAAGAAACTCCACACCCTGACACATATACACTTTTTACACAAGCTTTCGTGGTACTCAGTATCATAGAACATGCTTGGAATGTACTTTTTAACTTTCACGCCACCAAAATTATCACTTTATTTTCCATGCATATCACATAATAACTGGCTTATTAATTACTTTTAAAACTTCTTTTAGATGTAATACTAACAGTATGCAATAGCTGCACGATATTCTGGTCTACACCAGCTTCCAAATACAGCCGAAAAACCAACACCCGTCGCTCAAATCACATTTTGGCAGTTTTTGTGATAAAACGGGTGTATTTCTAATTTGGGGTAAGACCACATTTAAATTTTACATAGGCGGCCATTATAACGTTTCCTTCATTTCCTGCTAAATTTGACGAACAATTTTCTTGAAAATTTCACAGCATATTTAACCTCCATTGACACAAGTGCTGTGGAAAACTCGTAAAATTCTCATACCTCAGTTTTCAGAAAAATCCACCCAAACCTGACACCCCTCAATTTCGCCCCAATCTGGTGACGGATTTTGAAATATTGGTGCGTTCTGCAAAATAGCCACTGTGCGAATACGCGAGCGACTAGCGTATGTTTATTGCTACCTCGTGAAAGATCTAATGTAGTAGTACATTCAGTATTCACTGGACTGACATGTGCCATGCCAAAGTGCTCGAACAAAATTCACACATGACACCAAAACGGTATTTTCAAGGGCACTCTTTCGGTGGGTAATGGCGGACGAATCCTTAATGTGGTCTTACCCCAGATTAGAGAAGGTGAAATAATTAATTTTAAAAAGGTGTTTATCATTAATGTCATTGTTAAAACAAAGATATGTCCTTAACATTGTATTGACTGTGTCAATGTGTTTCTCTTTCTGTGGTAGGTCTGTTGAACATTACATATTCCACGTAAATGATTGGCAACATCTATCTGATGTACCTAGCAGTTGTGTGATTACCTTATTCACCTGTGGAGTTTATAGCAACATTTGACTGCCGTCTAGGCGTTTGCTGGACAAGCAGCAGCGTGTGGACGCAATTGCTGCATCGCTGGAGCAAAGTGGAGCTGATCCTTCCCAGAGGGCTGAGGTGGAGGAAATGATCACTCCGAGTGAGAGAGCCCAGCTGGCTAGAGTCAAACATATCACTAACAAGTAAGTTAAACATGTCTGTCAAACTTAACACACAGTACAAAGATGAGAAATCTGTGGTCTCTCAGTAATCCAAAGGTGTCTTTGTTGTCATATGGAGCTCATAGCTTTGGATATTGTTACATACGTACACATAGATACATACACATAGATACATACACATAGATACATACACATAGATACATACACATAGATACATACACATAGATACGTACACATAGATACGTACACATAGATACGTACACATAGATACGTACACATAGATACGTACACATAGATACGTACACATAGATACGTACACATAGATACGTACACATAGATACGTACACATAGATACGTACACATAGATACATATCCTCTTCTGCTAAATAAACATTGCATAATATAATAATAAAACATATATATATATAAAATACACTTTAAAATGTAATCATTTTGGTAAACAGATGCAAGTGAAATGTATAAAGGTAACTGGAAATGTGACAGTGGAGAGTTTAGGAGAGCTGTGGAGTCTTCGTCGAGTCAGTCTTTGATGTTAATCTACTTGTGGACTCACAAAGCATACTTCCAGTGGTTCACTCGGTACTTTGTGTCATTTCAGATTGGAACAGAGCGAGTTGCAGCTTGAAGAGACAATCTTCGTGTTACAGACTTATCTGCAGTATGACAAACTGAGCTAACAGCAAGCAACATGTCACAGTCTGGACGCAGTGATCACCTTCATCCAGTTAATAAATAACTGTTTTGGGGTCTCACACAGCCATAAAATGTATGGAGATTGACAGAAATGTTGACACTTGCTGTAGCCTTACTGGTTTCATTTGTCAGGTACTGGTAGTAGACCTTTAAAGGTATCTCCTATGTTCATAAATGATGTTCGATGTAGTAGACTCGGTCCAATTACACACTAATTACATCTCATTTCAGTTACACCTAATAACATCAATCACTGGTGCACTGTTTAGAATACAAATATGGTATGCAGAACCATCTGTTTATTCCAAATGATCATTTAGTATTTGTTAAATATTGTCGACTCTATGCCATAAGATGTTTTGTTCCTCGATTTTAAAATGACATTTTATCTTTACACGGTAATCAATTACAGCTGCATAATTAGATTTGGACCTAGCCGTTCACTGTATAACTATCTGGATATAAGCCAGTTGTTGGATTGAATGTGTGTATATCTTGTTGATAAGATAACCAAGGAAATACCCTCCTGCCGTGACTGTTTTTATTTAAACCCTAGGCACACCCGGTCCTATTTTCATTGCGATTCACATCAACACAGACAATATCTCTTTCCAGAAAATTTTATTTTCATTAGTGCACAAATGGAATTTGTGTAATTAAATTTTTACACAATGTATAATGTTGCTGTGTATCAGCTGTATATGAGAAATCAACTGCACATTATATATGTGTGGAAAACATCATCAACTTTTATTTGTAAAATTAAAGTGCTGGTGCTATGTAATATACATTGTAGACACTACAGCCTACCACCAGAAAGCAAACATTGTAAATAATGAGCAAGACAGTTATTTGTTTCGGCTAATTACTATATCATTATAACTACCTAATAAGCAGCAATAAATGTTGATTTATATTTCATTGTGCGAATCTTTGTTCTTTTGCTGTATGGTAATACTGATGAGACACCTCCGTGGTAACTCGGCATGCATCATAACGTGCATGCACAATTGGCACTGGATTGATCATCTGTCAAGCGATGAAGTATTAATTGCTTTGAATTACCATGATGAACAAAATAAGTGGTATATATATCAACGTTGTTTTCAATCAGGTTAACACTGGTACAAACTGCCTTTTCTCAGGTTCTTGTAAAATCCTATTTTAGAAAATGTTCTGACAGAAAGACTTGTGGATGATTTTACTGTAGTCAAATGACTTATCATAGGTGAGAACTGAGCTGCTTTTTCTATACAGCATAATTCTAGTTGCATGATTCGGAAAATTTGTAGAATATCTTTGAGGTTAGGTTGTTGAGTGAGAGCAGTCATCATGGCTGCTGTGAGGTCTGCTGTGAGGTCTGCTGTGAGGTCTGCTGTGAGGTCTGCTGTGTACTCCAAGGACATTCACTGTTCTCTTTCCATCGGCTTTCACTTTCTTCGTAAACTTCCTGAAACAAATTACTGCGGTTTGTATCTGAATGCAAGCTATAAAATTATTACTGAGCACTATATTATAATATAATATTATGTTCCCGAAAATGCGTACAAACTTCCAAGAAACAATTTCGCACAATGTTTCATCTTCAGTGCCCTGTGGGTTTTGTCTTGATTATAATAGCAAGGCTGTCTTAAAAAACTAGGCTACTGATCAGTCATAATTGACCAAGGTGGTCAACTAGAGGAATTTAGAGTGGGCCAGTTTTAAATGCAGTGCATTTTTAGTGTGGTTGGATTTAAGTGTTGGTCATTTGGGTTTAGGAAAAATGTCAGTGTTTCAAAATTATGCCAACAATAATCTTGTGTACAAAATGGGGGTTAGTTTTCAGTGAACATTTATTTGAGAGTGCTGCCTAAGTAATATTGATTATTTGTAGGTAGCCATTGGCATATACATGGCTTTCTCTGGTAAATGTATGTTTATCTTGTGCAAAGTCGGGCAACTTGGCTGGCACCAAATAAGATGGGTGATCTGTAGGTCCACAGTATGCACAGAGATGAAAATTGCAGGCTGCTAATGCTGTGTTCCAATGGATTCGTTTATATCGTAAACATGACTTGGTGAACTGTAAGTTCAGGAGCTGCTTGACTTCACCACTGGTAAATTTATGCAACTATGTCAAGTAGGAGTTACGATGTAATGTTTATGATATAAATGAGCTCATTAGAATGCAGCATAATTAGCTGTCACAGTCATAAGCCTAATGTATAAGGACCATTAAAGTTGGGTGACTCACTTTCTTCCAGATTGGCACAGAGGCCTTGAGTTGATCAATAGCGAACTGTGCACTCTCAAAGGCTGGCCTGCGGTGGGGGGAGGAGATGGCGATGATAACACTCGCCTCCATCACAGGAACCAGTCTGGAACGAGGCAGCAACGCAACACTTTTGGACATACTGGTATATAGTACCATACAGTTCTGTGAAACCTCATTATTAAGTACGTCTGCTACATGATTTAGTAGACTTTATTTATATATTGTTCATCAAATTGCATTTAGTAAGTCCATAACAGTTTTGCAATTTTATTTTTCAACCATGAAAACACAAACTCTGGTAGTAATTTCTGGTCCACGGATGCATAACACGATCTAAAACAAAAAAAATTTCATAAATACAGTGACAAACGGAATAGTGTACAAGTTTTTGCGACGTAACACCCCTGTAGACAAACAATCACTTTCCTTAGACGACATGCTGGTTCTAATTGACAGGTGCTTATATTTACCAGTTGTGCCTCTTGGGCCGTTAACCTTTCTGGAAATAGCCGACCTAACCATATGGACAGTGGTGTCGATAATTGTTTACATATGAATGGTACGGTGAGCGTATTAGCAGTCAAATTTAATTACATTTTCAATGACCATTTATGTTTGAACACAAGTGAATTCCCACTTACCCGATTCTGTGTGCAATAGCCATACGTTCCACAGACGGCCATTTGCTGCGGACTTCACCACAGATCTTCCTCAGTTGCACTTCTGCCATTGGTTGATATGCCTCATATTCCAGCTTGACTACTTTCTTTCCATCAAAGTTGTCTCTTGTTGTTCCTATGTCAACATCAGAACCACTTAAACATCTTACAACTTAAACATCTTACAACTGTGAACTGCTGGTTTCTCCACACAACAAACTGCTGGTTTCTCCACACAACAAACTGCTGGTTTCTCCACACAACAAACTGCTGGTTTCTCCACACAACAAACTGCTGGTTTCTCCACACAACAAACTGCTGGTTTCTCCAGACAACAAACTGCTGGTTTCTCCACACAACAAACTGCTGGTTTCTCCACACAACAAACTGCTGGTTTCTCCACACAACAAACTGCTGGTTTCTCCACACAACAAACTGCTGGTTTCTCCACACAACAAACTGCTGGTTTCTCCACACAACAAACTGCTGGTTTCTCCACACAACAAACTGCTGGTTTCTCCACACAACAAGTCTTGACTCTAATACCAGTCTTCAAAACTTACAATACATACATTAATTTGTCTTTGAATCATCATATTTTCACTGTGTCACCCCACAAATAACACTTAACTGTCTACGAAATGTAGAAAGTAAGTTCATTTCATAGCTGTATAAAGCAGTAAGAGTTGTAATATTTAACAGAAATGGCATTAACATAAATAACAAATAGCACAATGTTTGACAATTTGAAATGAGAAACCCATGAATGTGACAATGGCTCCTGATGATGGGGACGTCACCAGCTGTGTCATGTGCTCAATGCTCAAAGGACTCTCTGTGATGCTCACATGATCCATTGTCGACCCTACAAGAAACACACGTTTGTTAAATAATCCCTTGTGTCTATATCTGTATACTTCACCGTACACTTTGTGTGAGAATGGCCAACATATACTGCTGCATGATGTAGTAGTTGTAGGGGCTTCTGATGGCCCACGGGCCACAGGTTGTTGACTACTGATGGTCTGCAGGCCACCGGTTGCTGAACACTGATGGCCTGTGGGCCACAGGTTGCTAACTATTGATGGTCTGCTGGCCACAGGTGACTGACTACTGATGGCCTGCGGGCCACAGGTTGTTGACTACTGATGGCCTGCGGGCCACAGGTTTGCTGACTACTGTTGGCCTGCCGACTACTGATGGTCTGCGGGCCACATGTTGCTGACTACTGATGGCCCACGGGCCACAGGTTGCTGACTACTGATGCTCTGCAGGCCACAGGCTGCTGACTACTGATGGCCTACGGGCCAGAGGTTGCTGAGTATTGATGTGTGTAGTTTACTATAAATTTACCAAAATATTGGCAAGTCATAGATAAAATGAAACACTATTTTCAAATGCCACGACTTTCTGTGATTTACTTTAAAAAAATTCCATCAATTTTTTTGCAGGTCTGGAAAACGTATTTAGAAAATCCATGATTGAAGATTTTCTTGAAAATATAATATAATACACACATATTGAACATGACTTGTGTGAGCAGAGCTTACTATATGTTGTGTACCTTTTTAGCCACCACTCAGTGGAGGTATGATTGCAATTTCATCACCCGTATTCAGTGTTAATTCAGCATCATTTAATGGAAGATATTCGTCCTTATAAGCCAGCACCACGTTGTCTTGGATTGGTTGAAGGCTGTCAAAGAGAAACCATTGGGAATCAAAATTACATTATTCTGGCTCTGTTACACTTACAAAACATGTACCCAGCAACTACAATTATTAAACTCTAACATAATCCTAAACAACTTTTAAATATGTTCTTATCTTAATTACGTAAAGAAGCATTGTTTTCAAACATTAAAATAACAGTGTTATTTAGTTATTCCCAGTTTTACATTATAAATTATTATATTACACTCATATGACCAAGTTACCATTTCATTACAGGCTTGGGGTCAAATGCATTTGCATTTAAATGCGACTGATCCAGTATTTGCATCTGAAAATTTGGAGCGAAAAATATTTGTATTTGCATTTAAATACATTTTAAAAGTATTTAAAAATATCAAATACTTTTCAAATACTTTTCTCAACTTTTGTAACAAAATATGATTTAATACGTCCACATTTCTTGGTTCAGGAGAAAGGTAAATTAATCCCCAGTCTTCCAATTGTGAAGAACTATTATGAGATTTGTTAAGCCTGGAAGAGTGGTCAGAGAAGTGGTTGTTGACGTTCAATCAAAGTAAATGCCTATCTGACTTCATAGCAAATACCTGTGACTGAGATTTGTATTCTAATATTATTTACAGGGTCATAAATGCTGACTAATTTTTTTGATTCCTAAAAGACACATTTCATCAACAACTCTGGAAAACCTTGATACACATGGGATTTGACCAGACAATTATGTCACTTATCCAAAATTTATATGTTGGACAGCAGTCTGCAGTGAGTTTAGAGTGTGGTACCACAGACTGGTTCCCAGTCGGCAAGGGATTGAGACAGGGGTGCATTTTGTCCCCCCACCTATTCAGTCTATACAGAGAATATCATGAGAGAGGTCGAGACTGACACGAGAAGCAAGTATTTTAATGGACTGAAAGTGAATGGACAGGAGATACATGAATTGAGATATGCCGATGACACAGCGTTAATATCCGATGCAAAAGAAGGATTGGATAAACTGATAACTACTGTTAAAGAGCACAGCGAGATGAAAGGATTGAAACTAAACGTAAAGAAGACATCTATAGACAATCCATCAAGGCTGCAACGTTTGGAAATGGAGAAGCAAACCCAACCAACCAAAAGACACTATCAAATACATACACTGATTAGATTATCTGACTTCATAACATGAAATTATATATATATATATTTATATATATATACAGGTATATGTATATATACATGTATATATATATTCTAATATTATTTACAGGATGATAAATGCTGACTAATGTTTTTGGTTCATTACTTACAGATCACTCCAGATTTGTTTGTGTAGATTGTGTAGTATATTATCTTAATGTTTTTGGTTATCAATAGTTCTCTCATTTCTGTTTCATTTTGGGTATTAATGGATAATATTTCACCTGCTCGTTTAATAAGAAATGATTTCAACTTATGCCACTAGTTTGTCATTGTTTATTGTGCACGGGCATGAGGACGTCAAGAGAGTTAAACAAGTATTTGAAATACTTTTAAAAAGTTTTTGCATTTGACATAAACAAAATGTATTTTAAAATGTCAAAAGTATTTGCATTGGCATTTAAATACTTTTCAATGTATTTGACCCCATGTCTGTTTCATTAATTAATATTTAAAAATCAATTCCAACTGAAGGCAACTATTTTCTTTTTTGCACCATTTTAGAGTACATAGAAGTTCCAAGATTATTGTCACAGTATGTGAAAATAAAACATAATTGTACATACTGTAACATAAGAAATGTTGTTTATTTATCATTTATTTTATTATATTGAGTAACACAGGTAGAAGTTCACATTTGAGCCCCAATTACACTACACCACAGCCTGTACATCACAATGCAGAACTGTGTCAGTGAGACATACAGTACTCACACGGGGTATGCCGAGATAATGTGCTGATGAAGTCTGACCGCGGAAATGTTTCTCTCCACCGACAAGTCTCCCCCTTTCCTTCCAACCAACTCTCGACTTTTGGCAAAAAATAACAGCTTCACCTGCATGAGAGAAGATGGATTCAGTGTTACACTCTGACTGGAATACATTCAATTCTCAGGTCTCAATACTTGTGAGTGTGGCTGACCATGTCCAAGCATGGTGCTACAGGACTCTTATATAAAACAAGGTCACATTATATACTACAAACAGGAGCTTAGTGAGAGACCTGTCTGCCCACCTTCAAGACTGGTAGTGGTAGATGACAGGCCAAGAAAGGGAATTACAACTGATAAGATGGGTGGAATTTAGAGGGGGCCAGCTAGCCACTAGATTAACTATTAGTTTCAAGTATACAACCCACATTAATGACTATCACACAACTAGTCGTGAGACAAATCAAATGGATCAGTATTAATTAATTGAATGACTTAAATGACACAGATTTGTCACTGAAAAAACGAAATTACCAAATAATGGCTGCGATTAGATTGAAAGCTGTTCGCATGCTAAAAGTTTGATCTAATTCAAGACTGGCAAAAAATTATTTCTGGCTAAGGGACTGACTACCAGTTAATCAAACAAAGAAATGCAAATTGTTCACGTCAGTCATAATATATTTGTATGAATACAATAACTTTTGTATTGTGTGTAAGAATTATTATAATTCTGTAGTAAGGTGTGTCGTCAAGCAGACATTGAGAAGTCTCATGACTATTTCTGTCGTAGAAAGAGTAAATCATCATGTGGTCCCCTCTGGCAGCGGCACAAGCCCAGGTTCTGCTTTGCATTGACTTTACAGTGAATGTCTGTACCCTGTGTACTGGTGAATACTCAGTAGACTGTAGCCTGTAGGCGATATCATGGCATAGCTCTCCATTCTTCAAATTCAATCACTACCCAGTGCAACTATGTCTTATTCTATGAGCGGATGGATCTTGGTCGGCTGTTGTTGTCACTAATTATTATTATTATTAATATATCTGGATATAGTGTCAACCTGGTTGTAGAAGGCTGGAATAAAGCCTAGTCTACCCCCTAGGCCTAGCCCAGGGCCTACTTAGTTGTCTCATATTGACAGTACCATCATTAGGCACTTCAAACGATTCTGCTCGCTACGTAATTTTCCGTGCGCCGCGATCCGTTCACGATTTAGCCGTGTCGTTTACGCACCGCCCGGGTAGTGCTTTGTTTTAACTCTTGGATTCGCGCGCTTTATCTGGTCGTTGACGTCATCTGCTGATGGATTCATTTTGCTGGTAAGTCGAATTTTATTTACGTGTCTTTCTTTTTCAAATTTGACCAAATAATCTGCTAGATTTTATCGATTTGACGACATAGCTGTTTTTCATTAGTAAAGTTAGCACATTTGCATTAGTATAAGAAGAAATCGTTTGTGTTTAGCAAGATCTACTAGGTTTATATTAGTCTGTGTTGAAAAATCTTTGGCGGAATCGGGCGCCATCTATGATTTTGAACCGTTCCAAAAAATTGAAGTTTCACCATTGTCAGGCATTGCGTTTCGATGAAATCGCATGCGCGTATACAAAACCAGGTCGGATTAAGCTATATAAGTGTGTCTAAGAGAAAAGATTTAGTGTTTAGCCTGATCTATAGGGATTTATGCTAGTCTGTGTTGAAAAATCTTTGGCGGATTCGGGCGCCATATATGGTTTTTGAGCCATTCAAAAATCATGATACGATTATTTGACCGATCTGTGACTATTGGTTAAGCCACTTGCGCCGCGTCATCGACATCGTGATGATGTCATCGGAGCCATATTGTGACTTATTCCACATTACTGAAATTAAATCACTACAACACAACAGTCAAAGTAGTAGTTTAGAGTTGCTAGACTTTCACTTTGTTTAATTAATAGCCTATTACTATGATACTATGGGCCAAGCATGGTAGTCTTAGACTTAGCCTTAGCCTAGGAAAGGGCTGGTTACTGCTTACTCTTGCCTTGGCAGTCTTGACTTGGGTTTGGCATGGCTTATCATTATGCCATTATTTATGGTTATGCTTTTATTTAGAATTAGAAATAATATAAATTTCATTATGCAATAATTTTAAATAATTGTTGTTACATATTAAATCAACAATTGGTTATAATTTTTTTTAACGTAAAATACGTAAATTATCCGACTTAATTTGTTTAAAAAAATATTTCATGATAAACAGTCACTGCACAACATTTTGTAAAATGTAATATAAACCATAATGCCTTGGACAGATGTAACATAATTCGTTTCATTGTGTGACAACTGACATAATGCATTATTATAGAATTTCACTCTGCTCTCTTGAGTAACAGTTGCAGGGATAAGAAAATTATTTCACAAGATTTGCATGCAGAATCAAAACAGTTATCAAAATATGGTACACGATGGCCTTTTTATTTCAGATATTCGCAATTACATGCAGTGACACTGATCTTACACTGATCTGTGTCTGACTGTGAAGGTACCGAGCCACAGAGTCGTCTGAATATGACATTCATCACATGCCTGCATACATACACATCTTGCTGATTATATATCTGATATCTAGATTGAACGGTGTCCATTCAACACGACATGAACATTACTTATAGACATCATGTTGACGAACACAACGTTTTTCTACAAGATACTGAAATATGAACCTAGCTACACAGATCTTGCAGTCTACTGGCATTAAACTATGAGACAATCAACTGCCAATATTACAAAAAGACTGTATTGTGAGCACACCAGACTTCATCTTCAGGACTTGACTCCCATGGGGAGTAACACAGAAAGCAGTCTTGCATTTGGTGCATTTGGGTCCGGCGACGGAATACTGTGAACAATTTATGAACATTACTTCATCAAGTTCATGTTGAAATGCAGAACATTACATTATGAAGCAGTGACAATTTATTACTGGACTGTACTGAGCCTGCAACATTCATCCAACCTGTCAGGACACAGTCACACATAGACACAGTGAAGTATGACTACTGTATTGATCTGTTGAGTTTGTGTGCTATTTAGCCAATATTTACTTATTAATAAAGTTATTGTTAATGATATATATGACTTGTTAATGTATATTTATTATAATGTTTAATGTGGTGGTAAACATTGCATAAATTATATAACTGTCTTCATAATTATGGACATTCCAGCCTTTTATCGAAATGTATTGGTCAGTCATTAGCGTGCTAATATTAGCCAATATTAACTTATTAATTAAGTTACTGTTAATGTGAAATGACTGGTTAATGTATATTTATTACTATAATTAATGTGGTTTACTGCTTTCATAAATGATACAAATATCTTCATAATCATGGACATTATGGCCTTTTTCTGAAATGTGTCCGTTTGTCGAGGTTGCGCACTAATTAGCCAATATTGACTAATTAAATCAATTATTAAATAATTTGTTAATGTATATTTATTACCATTATTAATGTGGTTATACACATTGCATAATATGTATAAATATCTTCATAGTCATGGACATTATGGCCTTTTACTGATATGTTTTGGTCTGTCGAGGTTGTGCGCTAATTACCCAATATTGACTAATTAATTAAATAATTATTATTTTTAAATTCATATTTATTACCATTATTAATGTGGTTATACACATTGCATAATATGTATAAAATCTTTATAATCATGGACATTATGGCCTTTAAATGGAGCGTTTTGGTCTGTTGAGTTTTGCATGCTACATAACTAAAATTAACTAATTAATTGCATTAATTTGGTTATAATTAGTACTAAAAATATTAAATATTATAAATTTATTACTCTTGTCAATGTGTTTGAAAACCCTGAAGACAGTATTTAAATATCTGTATAAATAAAAAAGTTATTACATTTTAAAGCAAATATTTACCTATAGAAAACACAAAAATGAGTTCATTTTGCCATTGTAAGAGATACACAAAAATGACGCTGTTTTTCCGTCTTAAAATAGCAATATCTTTTGATCTATTAAAGGTATCTTAATAAAGTAAACAGTTATGTGATCCTTAACCTATTACCTTTAATTTAAGCCCATTCCCAATGTTTTAGCATATTTAATTTTTTGTTGAAGTGCCTACCATCATCATCATCATCCTTTAGGCGGCCACAATCAACTTGCTGATTATTCTGCCGCTCTTTAGATGTGCTTCAACATGTTCTCTACAGGTATATGCTTCGAGCTATTATGTCTTTTCATGGAATTATGAAGACTGATCTAATCTTCCTAATTATTCCACCCCTGTCATGACACGTAATTTCTATTGATGCGGAGAATGAAACTAAATATTGAACTTTGAATATCAAATGATAATTAAACAGAGTTAACAGACTGCTAACACTACTATGAATAATATAAGTACCCGGTATCTGCCGCTATATACTCTAGCCTAGGCGACACTAGTCTGTACAGTAGACTACAGTCCATACATTATATAAATAATCCATTCTGGCATGTCATATGATATGGCGGTGACACTCAAATAGCCAGTGTGTCACTCAGTGTCACTAATTAATAACACCATGTATTTAAACGACATGCCCATTATGACAATTTGAATCAGAACATTATGACATTTGCATTATTACTTTTATATGTCCGATCGCAAGTATAAGTTACCAAAGAAAATGTAACAGACCTCTACAACTCCCTCCGCCATATCCCGCGAGAAAGAGGCGCCATCTAACGGATATATACACTTTCCTGAACCAGCAGATATTTTCACCAAACTATACAGAGCGGCGCCACTGTATACTACGAGCGACGTATCTCGTCCCAGGTCGGTTCTGCGTCCTTTGGCATTTAAACGAATCCAGGGGTTTCTGAGGAACGCGTGTCCCCATAGATCTTTGGAATTTCCTTTGGAATGTGCCCGCGCTATTGTGTCGTGTCCCCCAGACCAGACAGAAAGCCTGAAGTGTTGCTATTTTGGCGACCCTCGAGGGGGGTGTGCAATTGGAGGTTTTTAGAGGACATCAATACCTGTCTGGACCCGCCCCTGTTTGGTGACTGTGTAAGCCGATGCTCGAGTAGCATTGAAAACCACAATTGACACAGCCATAGGTCCCAGTGAAGGTTGACATTCATTCCGCTGCATTATTCTGTCTTTGAACTGTTGTCGCCATTTCTGCTGAAAGTTCTGCAAACCATTCGCGTAGGTGTGCCGCCAGAGGGAGCGATTAATAACTGACTCTTCCCGTGTGTCGTGAGGGATAGAGCATGGCTTCAACGTTCCCCCGATGACGACTTTTTAGCGCTTTCTTTGCCCATCTCGTGAAAGCCAACCAGTCTTCAGTTGACCATAGCCGAGCGCCTTTGGCATATGGTCATCTGCCATGCGGACCAAGTGACCAGACCATAGTGCCAGTGCCAGTTGATGGCCACAAGGCAGCGTATGTGAAACTGCTCGAGTCGTCTGATATGGCGTCTGTATAGGGTGCATGACCCATCGGAACGAAAATGGATATAGACACATACAGCTCGTTATCGCGGAAAGCATCATGAAGTGTGATGGAGAATATCATAATTTTTTTTAGAAGAACATTGGTGCCAACACGCAGCCCTGTTTGGTGCCGTTTGTTACACGAAATGCATCAAACGATGTCCTGTGGTCTTGAACTCCGGCCACCACGTCATTGGGAAAAGAACGTATTATATCCACGAACACACAGAGCAGTCAGCATTTCTCAGTAATTTCCAATGTCTTATTTTCTTGATTGAGTCAAATATCTTCATAAGGTACATAAAAACCATACAGAGGCCTTGGTTTTGTTCACGAAACCTCGTATATTTGTCTCATCGCAAAGATCATATCGGTGGCAGCACGCCCTGCATGGAAGCCGCATTGGCTCTCTGGCAGAACGTTGTCAGTTGTGTAATGTACCAGTCGATTTAAATAATCCGGGCGAGTATTTTGCCCGTGGACTACCATGGTAGTTGTCGCAGACGGACTTGTTCTCCCTTTGTTCGTAGATGTAAACACGCGTTGCACCTTTGAAGTCCCGCGGGACTGTTCTGCTCTCCCCAATCACACTGAAGAGTTTGACATGGCGTTTAGGCAGTTTTATCCTTCAGTGTTTTTATTAGTTTTGCTGCAGTTGCATCTGGACCCGCGGATTTTACACTTTTTCATTTAATTGCTAGGTTTTTAATCGACACAGTGGTTTCCTTGATGCTTGGATGTGCTTCTAGTTCATATGTGGTTGGGTGTTGTGTAACTTCATCGAGTGCTGCCAGCGAAATAGCTGACGAGATCGATTTAGCACATTATTTAAATGTTTAGCTAGCTCATCGTTTCAGAATTTCTCTTCGATCTGTAATAGGCCATGAGCCAGAGGGTTTGTTGGTACATTTTTAGGGACGAATGCTCATAGTGATTTTTGGCTAGGCCTACATCCCTAGAAATGGAAAATAGGTGATAGCATTGCAGCACTCCCAGCTTTCTGTGAGAAATCACTCTTTTTCATACTATCCCCATATTTGCGATAACAAGTTTTCTACGAAATTGCTAATGGGGTGCCCATACACAAACTACTATGGAATATTTACTATATATCTCAGTAAAACAAAAATTGGACACCATGTGTTGTAAATGTCAAGCTTTCCATGCATATCGAAATTATTTTCATATCTTGAGAATTCTGGATGTTGTGGTATTTTATTTACCACATCTCAAAATGCAATCCACGGCATTCAGGTTTTCAACAAGAAATCACTTAAAATTCTGAAAATGCCTGCTCATGCATTGGTTTCTCGTTTCATTTCAGAAGCTGAGTTACACTTGTCATATATCCAGGATATAATCAGACTGACTGATGCTGGATTCGTTTATTAACATGAACGGAACAAAACCAAAACACACAAGCCGGCGGATATACTACTACTGCGGCTCTGATAATACGACGTAAACCGTGTAGTTCTTCCTAGCATTGCGACTACATTACACTCCTCCACACTAAATTAAAGAGTTCTCTACTACTAATGTTCAGTTCAGTTCTTGTATGGCAACACGGACAAGAAATGTAGTAAACGTCACAAACAACTTAAGTAATGCACAGGGGTATTATTATGACCCACGGGGTGCAGTGTTACGTACTCACAGGTCGAGCCGTACGACTGGTTTCCGATACCTTGGCGGATAGCGCCGTTGGGGAGAGTTCACGCCATCAGTCGCCGGTGGTGTCGTCGCGGCACGCGCCCTCGGAGTCGTAATCATCTCAGGAGTGGTCATCACGGTCGGTGTCGTCATCACGTTCGGTTGAGTCTTCACGACTGGTTGAGTCGTCGCGTCTGGTTGAGTCGTCACGCCCTGTTGAGTCGTCACGCCCGGTTGAGTCGTCACGCCCAGTTGAGTCGTCACGCTCGGCTGAGTCGACACTCGCAGATCGCGTCGCAGTGTGTCCTCCGTCACTGAAGTCGTCATCAGATGATCGGCGTGTACGTACCGGTTTGTCCCAGAAACACGAACGATGTACGTTCTGGGTCCCACCACTTTGACGATCGTTCCCGCGAGCCATTTCGCTACTCCACCTCGAGTGTTGCGCACCGCGACATGCTGATGTAGGATGAAGTAGCGATCCTTCACACCGGCTCGATCATGGAAGAGCTTCTGCTTCGCTTGTCGCTCCTCAACATCTTCCTTCAGACTCGGCTTCAACAGAGTGAACCGGGTTCTCACCTGCCGTTTCAGGAACAGTTCGGCCGGTGTCCGCCCCGTCACACTGTGCGGAGTGTTCCTATATCGCAACAGGAAGTTCGCCAGGCGATGCTGAAGCGATATGTGAACGCCGCCATACTTCGCCTCGAGAACGTCTCTCAGCAGCGCCTGCTTCAGGAGTCCCACTGCCCTCTCAGCCGCCCCATTGCTGGCTGCGTGATAGGGCGGCACCAACGTCTGCTTGATGCCGTTCAGACGACAGAAATCTCGGAAATCATGAGACGTAAATTGCGGCCCATTGTCACTAACGATCTCCTCAGGAAGACCATGAGCTGCGAACAGGTTGCGTAGAATCTCAATCGTACGCTGTGAAGTCGTGAGACGCATCTGAAACACCTCCACCCACTTCGTGTGGCTGTCAATCAGGACTAGGAAGTTGTTTCCATCTTTCTCTGCGTAATCTATGTGTACGCGCATCCACGGACGTACAGGCCACGACCACGGCTGCAATGGCACTACAGGCTGTGTGTTGCTTGTAGCCATGCAAACCGCACACTCGTGGACACGTGACTCGATCTCCTGGTCCAGACGAGGCCACCAGAGGTAACTCCTTGCCACGCCTTTCATCCGTGTCATGCCCATGTGACCCTCATGTAGGTCGTCCATGAGCCGTTGGCGCCAGTTCGGTGGCACGACCTCTCTCAACCCCCATAGGATGCACCCCTGCTCGACTGAGAGTTCGTTTCGACGGATGAAGTAGGGTTGTAGGTCGTCATCATTCACTCTCGCAGGCCAGCCATTCATGATGAAGTTGAACACCTTGGCTAGCACGGGGTTCTTTCGAGTGGCCTCTTTGATCTGTTGGCTCGTGACTGGCAGTTCATCCACACACGTAAAGTGGAAAATGTCGACACTCCCATCAGCTGTCTTCCCAGGATCGTTGTACAGCAGCCTGGAGAAGGCGTCAGCATGCAGCAGTTCCGAGCCAGGCCGATACTGGATGTCATAGGTGTAGGCCGACAGAATCAACGCCCACCTCTGAAGACGAGCTGCTGTCATCGTAGGTATACCGCTCTTTGACCCCAGTATAGTGACTAGCGGCTTGTGGTCCGTCTCAAGTGTGAAATGGCGGCCCCACAAATATTGTCGAAAGCGCTTCACCCCGAAAATGATGGCCAATGCCTCTCGTTCGACTTGCGAGTAGTTACGCTCGGCCGACGTCATCGTGCGGGAGGCGAATGCTATCGGCCTCTCCACGCCATCGGGTGAAACATGCAATATCACCGCACCAACTCCATACGAAGAGCCATCACAAGCGAGCTTCAAAGGCTTCTTCGCATCATAGTGGCACAGAATGTCCGCATTACAGATTAGTTCCTTGCTGCGTTTGAACGCCTGTTCGCACGTCGTGTCCCATGACCACTCTGCACCCGAGTGTGTCAGCATGTGTAACGGCACCAACAGCGTGGACAAGTCCGGCAAGAACTTCATGTAGTATTTGAGCAGCCCAAGATAGCTGCGCAGTTCTGTGGTGTTCGTCGGTCTCGGCGCTTCCTTGAGAGCCGCGATCTTGTCAGCCGTGGGAAGCAGTCCCTCCGCGGTGACCAGGTGACCCAGATACTCAATCTGGTCCGCCATGAACTTGCACTTTGCGAGTTTCAATCGAATGCCGTAGTGTTGCAGTCGGCTCAGCACCTCATCAAGCCTCTGCAGATGTTGCTCGTTCGACCTCGCAGTAATCAAGATGTCGTCGAGATAACAAGCGACACCGTCTATCCCCGCCAACACCTGATCCATGGTTCGCTGGACTATGGCCGGGGCAGAGTTCACACCATAACTAAGTCTGTTCGGCTGATACAGACCCTTATGTGTATTGATCGTCAGCAGGCGTTTGGACTCATCATCGAGCTCTAGCTGGTTGTACGCGTGTGCCAGGTCCAGTTTCGTGAACTTTGTTCCTCCCGCCAGCGTCGCGAAGATGTCTTCGGCTGTAGGAAGTGGATAGCGGTCCACCTCTACATGCGGGTTAACTGTGACCTTGTAGTCACCGCAGATTCGTACAGTTTTTATCCGACTTCAACACATTGACCGTCGGTGTCGCCCAGTCAGAGCGCTCCACCTTCGTGATGACCTTGTTAGCCTCCAACTTATCGAGCTCCGCGGCCACCATCTCTCGTCTAGCGTACGGCACTTGACGAGACTTCTTGAACACCGGAGTCGTATCCGGCCGCACATGAGTCGTCACTTTGAAGTCGTTGATTCCACCATAGCCTTCCTCGAAGACCGGTAGGTGGCGCCTCACGACGTCATCGGCTGTCGCCACGTCGCTGTCAAGCGAGATTGCCCGAATGCTGGGCCAGTCCAGCTGGATTTGCGCCATCCAATTGCGACCTAGCAGCGCTGGTCGTCGTCTGTCACCTGCCACGATGACGAGAGGTAGTTCAACACTCTGTTTGTTGTAGCTCACCGGGATGGTTATCACTCCTCTTAGCGGCAGGAGACCACCCTAGCTGATAGTCTCTCAGTTGCAGCTGTGTTGGCTCTAGTGCAAAGCGAGACAACTGTTCATTGTACAGCTGCTCGGACGCGACTGACACCACTGCGCCAGTATCGATCTCCATGTCGATAGGCCTACCATCAACCCTGACATTCACCATGTACTTAGGTGTGCGCTGTCCCACCGTAATCGCGGACACGTCACTGTCGCCCGTCGATCTGGCCTCCGTGATGTGGTGAATTCCGAGTCCACTACTGCTGTCACTTTCCCCTCCGTCATCATGCACCTGGTTGGTGTTGCTGCGACTTTGGCACATTTTATGCAAATGTCCAATACGTCCGCACCCATAGCACTTAGCTTTGCGAAACTTGCAAGTCTGAGCATCGTGATTCAGCCCGCAACGCATACACGACTGCCTCGCTGTATTATCGCCCGTTCTCCTCGACACCACATGCTCTTTCGTCAACACCTGCTGCTGCCGTCGTGGATGACCCGTCACCCGGTGTACCTCCATCACACTTGCCTTGCCAGTCAGCTCCATCGTGTTGTGAGCTGCCAGCTCCATTGCTTGAGCGACCGTGCACGCCGTGATGAACGTCAAATCTTTGTCCGCTAGGAGGCGCTTCTGCGTAGCTTCGTTGTGTAGACCGCATACGAGACGGTCCCTCAACGCCTCATCCAGAAACGTCCCAAAGTCACACGTCGAGGCCAGCTGTTTCAGTGCCACTATGTAGTCGGCTACTGACTCCCCGTCACCCTGGTTGCGTTTGTTGTACCGGAAGCGTTCAGCGATCACAATTCGCTGTGGTCGGTAGTGCGTCACCAGGGTCGCTGTCAGCACTGCAAAAGTCTGATCAGACGGCTTTGCTGGAGTGAGTAGGTTCCGTAGAAGGGCGTATGCTTTAGGCCCGATTACAGCTAGAAGCACACTCACACGACGATCCGCTGTGCCGGCCGGCGTAGGCTCACCAATAGCGTTAGCCAGCATCCACTGCTCCAGTCTTTCCAGATAGCTGTTGACCTCCTCTCTTCGCTCATCGAACTCGCACATAGCACCGATGATGCTCGAGGAAGCCATCGCGCAGGTTGGATTCAGATACTCGTCGCCAGTGTCATATATTCAGGATATAATCAGACTGACTGAAGCTGGATTCGTTTATTAACATGAACGGAACAAAACCAAAACACACAAGCCGGCGGATATACTACTACTGCGGCTCTGATAATACGACTTAAACCGTGTAGTTCTTCCTAGCAATGCGACTACATTACAACACTTTTGTATAAACAACTATTATAATAACATACCGGGAAACATGCGGATGTAACTTTTTATTTACGATGTAACCCAGATAGCATTTCCAACTTGGGCCGCTATTGGCCCAATGTATGTTGCTATATTGGCCCAATGTTGGCATGCACCATTGGCCCAAGACTCGGGCCAATATTGGTCCAACAAAGGTAGACCTCCTGAATGGCCCAACATCGAACTAATATTGGGCCAACACTGGCATGCCAATGTTGGGACAACATTGGGCCAACATTGGCATTCCTTGCATGCTACTGTGTTGGTCCAATGTTGGCATGCCATCGTTGACCCAATGTTGGCATGCAAACATTGGCTCAAGAGTGGGATGTCCCTCGGGCCAATGTTGATCCAACAATGGCAGACCCCTGCTTGGCCCAACACCGAACTAACATTGAGACAACATAGGCATGCCAATTTTGTTGCCAATGTTGAGATAACATTGTGCCAACATTGGCATGCCATGCGTATACGTGCTACCTGCAGCTACCATAATGGTCCAATGTTGGCTTGCCATCGTTGGCCCAATGTTGGCATGCCATAATTGCTCCAATGTTGGCATGCCAACATTGCCCTAAGACTGGAATGTCCCTCGGGCCAATGTTGGTCCAACAATAGCAATGTTCTGCTTGGCCCAGCACCGAACTAACACTTGGCGAACATTGGCATGCCGATGTTTGTCCAATGTTGAGAAAACATTGGGCCAACATAGGCATGCCATGCATGCTACTATATTGGTCCAATGTTGGCATGCCATAGTACGTTCGGTATTGGCATGCCATCATTGGCCCAACATTGTGATGTCCCCTGGGTCAATGTTGGTCCAAAAGTGGCAACCTCCTGCTTGGCCCAGCACCGAACTAACATTGGACCAACATTAGTCCAATGTTGAGAAACATTGGCATGCCATGCGAGCTACTATATTGATCCAATGTTGGCATGCCTTAGTAGGCCCAATATTGGCATGCCGTCATTGGCCCCACATAGGGTTGTCCCCTGGGCCAACGTCGGTCCAACAGTGGCAACCTGATGCTTGGCATCAAACTAACATTGGGCAAACATTGACAGGCCATCGTTGGCCCGATTTTGGCATGTCATCATTGGCCCAACATTGTATGTCTCCTGGGACAATGCTAGTCTAACAAATACAATCTGTTGCTTGGCCCAGCACCGGACTAACATTGGCATGCCATACATGGTATTATGATGGTCCAATGTTGTCATGCAATCATTGGCCCAAGATTGTGACCAACATAAAATATTGATACTGGAAACATATAACACTCCATATACATATTTGTATCAAACCTGTATAGGTTATCACGCAAAGAAACCTGTTTATGAGATTCGGAGGATATTTTAACCTAAATATCTCTTTAAAAGCTGTGCGTGTCCATAAACAATCAGGACAGTTTTTGGGTATAATTATTTTGTTAGCAGTAAAGCATTGACTTCGGAGCACCTGTGTAATTGTTAAAATGATTTTTATTGTGAAGATCTGCGAAGAAATGGACAAACTAAAAATTTTCATAACATAGGACACATTTTAGGTTGGGGTATCGCGGATCTTCTCTGTCTCATTCATCCTCCGACTCATCCATCTGTAGCAATCCTCTGTATCGATCTGCCTATCCTGGCATCGTAGCTGTAACACAAGAAACAGGCTAAGTAAGTCATTGTGTGTGTGTGTGTGTGTGTGTGTGTGTGTGTGTGTGTGTGTGTGTGTGTGTGTGTGAGCGTGTGTGTGTGTGTGTGTGTGTGTGTGTGTGTGTGTGTGTGTGCATGCGTGCGTGCGAATGCATGCGTGTCCCCCATCCTAAGGAAATTAGTTGTATATCAGCAAAATTGGTCTTCCATAAATGTAGCGCATACACGCATGTTTACGAGGATTCCCCGCTGACTCGTATAACGCAAATTGAAATGGCGTTGTTTGTCACTGAACGAGTGTGAAGTTGCGGGAAGTGATCGCGACTAGCTGTATAGTTTGTTAGAAGAGTATTTAATCGAGGTTGGCAGCGGTGCTGCTGGCGTAATTAGAATTAGACAATGTGGTCTTGGGAAATTATATATCTGATGATGAACATGACTGATTTGAGGAGAAATGATTTCGACATGCACACAGTCACAGGGATAGTTATAGCCAGATCGGTAGACGAGATGGTGTCACATTGAATTCGGCAGACTATGAACTGAAGAAACAACCGACTTTAGGTATTTGTTTATTGTTGTTTTAATAGTGTATTCGTATCTTTAATGACATAGTGCACAGTTCTGGTACCCGGCTATCTATACGTTTGGTTCGTCATTCACCAAACAAAGTCACACGGCATGGGCAAGACGTGTGTTTACAATATCGCACCTGCCATTAAATTGGCTCAGATTAAGTATCACTGACTTCTGATTCGGCATTTGGTCTACTCCTTCATCACATGTTAATATAGTTCGTCAATGCTGTATAATAATTGTGTTTTGTACAGAACATGTACTGTTGTGACAAAGAATTCACAGCCGGTAGTTTTCACATTTAAACTACATAAAGAGGAACAGGGTTCAAAGTTGTTTGGACCTGGAGCTGTTTCAAAACTTGGACTTAGGAAATTTAAATAAATCCACATTCTGTCAGGCTGTATAAATGAATATTAGATATTTGTGGATTTACATGTATGATAAATCTGGACAGTAAATACATTGTGGCTGAATACTGATATGATTATAATTGGTAAGAAGTTTGCTGGAAGGGTAAACTATATTGAGTGGGGCTGTGCATCAGATTCACTTATCTCCAAGTGGTCCAAATATCAACCACACACACGTGCGCACGAACGCGCGCATGCGCGCGCGCAAACACACACACACACACACACACACACACACACTTCCTGGTTATGATGTACATGTTAAAATACCTGTCTTCTTCTGCCTCTGTCTTCTCCCGCCATCACCGTCTACAGACATTGATAGCCATCTCTTGATTCGGGTCTCACAGTCCTTCTCGTTGGTATTAACTTTTTTGGTTGCAACTGTTAAGAACGCCAGGTGAAGTAAGGGGACCTGTAGGTGTAATGTTTCTCACAATGTATTAATCATGGAAGTAGCTTAATAATTGGATACATGAACACAATCAGAACCCTCCATCCGTAATCTACTTTAAACTATTTAAATATATTAATAACACTAACTATTTACAAGAATTCTATGTTATAAAAAATAGGAATCGTTAGCCACAATATACTTCAAAGACGTTCAAATAATTATCAATAACTTGTGAATATACAAATCTCACAGCTTGGAGAACTACTAATCGAGCTACGTCAGCTGTTCATAATGCATTGTCTTGTCTCAATGGCTGTCATGTGCATTCCAAATGAAGAAATCAACGCAAGTTATTGAAATATATATTATACAATTTTATTTGATTCTTTTTTTTTCTTCAAAGAGAACATATAATTGTACATTTCACAAACATTTTGCAATTAGTTTCTGTGGTTTGTTACATAATTATTGACTACAATGGTTAGTTAGTTAATTTTTATATATAAATATACTCATGTTAATGAAAAAACGAACCTTTCACTGCACTGTTCATTTGTAGCTGTGTGAAACTGTGCTTGTTGTTGCGGCCCAGGAAATTGAATTTCCGGGCGAGGACGGTAGTGTGCAGAGTGCTCATCATTCCGTATATTGTCTCGGCGTCACAATTGTCGCCCTTTGTCCTCAACTCCGTTACCTATTGTAAGCAAGATTTTAACAATTTTATTGATTACAACCCTTAGCAAAAACTTCTATAGATATCGACATCATTTTTATGGCCATTTTAAAATTTTCTGCTGAATTGTTTAATAGAAATCTAGACAAAATAATATTAAATTCTAAAAAAATCTTAATATATTCTATGGATTTCATAGAAATCTATAGAATTTTATGGCCACATTACTTTTAATAGAATTATACATAATTGTATGGAATTCTACTGTACAAAATATTCTATAGAAAACCATTTGCAAAAATCATATAGAATATTCTATAGAATTGTTTGCTAATGGAAGTCTTGCATACAGTCTGGTTTTTTTGCAAAACAGAATAGAGTGTGTTACATGTGTACAAAGATTACCAAGAAACACGGACGGTGCATTTACAGATAATTTTAACTTTCATTTCGATCGTGTGATGCCTTGATAGATCATGTATGTACATATCAACATATTCTTTTTCTACTATGTTCTCAGTTGCAATTTCAATTTCACGAAAAAATAGTTGGTCACTGAATTGTATTACTACAAAAAAAGGTATATGTGGAATATAAAAAGCTGAATGGTTGCTAAGCAAATTCGAAGATTTTACGTTGTGTGTGCTGACCTAAAGACATCATGTATGTTGCATGTATGCTAGTGCTTATACTATGTTTTTGATAATGTGTAGATAATGACAGAGACGTCTACATTTCATCCTTTGTAAAATTATTAGCAGTATGTTAACTTTGAAAAAATAAACTTCACTTACCAGTGCTTTAAACATATGTTTATCTTGGAGCAGAAGCTCGGCATCTTGCACATGCTGGTACGTACTGAGAGGCTGTCCTAATCTTTCCACCTGGTCAGAATATTGCTGGTTGGTTGGCTGTTGTCGCTGCAGCCGAGACTGAAACATAAGGACCAGTTGTTCCTGTTGCTACCTAATTTGTGCTTGCCCTTTGAGGAGGAGTCGATCCCTCTCTGTAATTGTAAAAAAATTGTCACAACCTGACGCAAACATATAACAATAAAAGGGCGTTTTCGCATATGAAGTAAACTATTTTGTGAACAATATAATGACAATATAATGACAATATAATGACAATGAGCCCAGCATTTTATAGATTGTACACTGGATAAATATGAATCATGACGACAGTCATAATTTAGCATATAATGGTAACACCATTTTCAGTCTTCAAGAAATGGAAATATTACTTCGAATTTTCATCGTATTGTATGATTGGAATGCAAGTAACCATTTTGAATAGTACAATAACATTGCTGTAAATTGGGGAGGTAATAAATGTTCGGGTAAATCGAACTATAATTGAGCTATTGTATGTATGTTTGTATGTATGTTTGTATGTATGTGGTTATGTTAACGTTGTCCACCTACACGGCTTACACCTCAGGTGCCCAACTTTCAGACATTAATCTATGACCCCACGAGTGTAACGTAACCCCGCTATTGTTTTTAAATACCAAGTCAATTACGGGTTCTTAGGGTAAATAATTTTTTTCGTAGTGTAAAATGTAACTTATCAATCGCAGAAACCACGCTTGCGCGCAGCAAATACTTCAGGAAACCAGTCCCTGCATCATGGACTAGGCTGCATGGCTACATGAGAAGTCGAGATGGTGTTCCATTGAACAGGGAAGAAGTCGAGATGGTGTTCCATTGAACAGGGAAGAAGTCGATATGGTGTTTGATTGAACAGGTCTGCCAGGGAGTAAAGTGTAAAGCGCATTCAGCAGTCCTGACGACTGGATACTGTGCTATATAAGAATTACCTTTATTTTTTTACTTTCAGATGCTGACACAATACAGCCTACAGTAGACGAACGTTTACCTTCATGCCAATACAGCCTACAGTAGACGTACGTTTACCCTCACGCCAATATAGCATACAGTAGACGTACGTTTACCCTCATGCCAATACAGCATACATTAGATGTTCGTTTACCCTCATGCCAATACAGCCTACCGTAGACGTACGTTTACCCTCATGCCAATACAGCCTACAGTAGACATAAGTTTACCCTCATGCCAATACAGCATACAGTAGACGTACGTTTACCCTCATGCCAATACAGCCTACAGTTGACGTACGTTTACCCTCAAGCCAATACAGCATACAATAGACGTATGTTTACCCTCATGCCAATACAGCATACAATAGACGTATGTTTACCCTCATGCCAATACAGCATACAATAGACGTATGTTTACCCTCATGCCAATACAGCCTACAGTTGACGTACGTTTACTCTCATGCCAATACAGCATACAGTAGACGTACGTTTACCCTCATGCCAATACAGCCTACAGTTGACGTACGTTTACCCTCAAGCCAATACAGCATACAATAGACGTATGTTTACCCTCATGCCAATACAGCATACAATAGACGTATGTTTACCCTCATGCCAATACAGCCTACAGTTGACGTACGTTTACCCTCATGCCAATACAGCATACAGTAGACGTACGTTTACCCTCATGCCAATACAGCCTACAGTTGACGTACGTTTACCCTCATGCCAATACAGCCTACAGTTGACGTACGTTTACCCTTATGCCTATACCAGTATTTGACAATTTTACACTATACCATGACTAGGACCTATCAATGGTTGTGAACTTCACTTTCTGTCAGACCTTCATAATGTTGTGTATTGCAGTCCGTGCATGACATGGTTGTTTCTGATTATATGCTTGTCGTGTACTGAAACCGTTGCATACTAATACGCGAGCGTTATGGAGCTTGTGTAGCGGTGCTGTGTGTTTCTTTCATTTGAAAACAAACAACAGTGCCATCATGATAGACGCGTATGAACTACCAAGTTATCCCATCCGAGGACGGACAATTTTGTTAATTATATTAATTTTAAATCATGAACACAAGCACAATCTTATTTGAATAATTGTTAGGTGGCCATCTATATATTTTTTCAAAACCAACCTAGCATTATTTGATTACTACATGCATGTAAATTACGTAATTTACCCAGAGGAGACAAGCTTGCGATATTCACTGGCTTGCCACTGACACGGATTGTAGACCGGCCCGTCGATCCAGTCACTCTTTCACTTGTTTCACTAAAATAAAAAAATAATTTTGTCACTTTTGACTAACAGAGTAAAACCTGTTAATAGTGTCATCGTCCATTATGACCAGAATATCACTATTTTAAAAGTGTCCAATCTAGACAGGTTTTTGTTATGTACAGGTGTCCGCTAATGCAAATTTATTGCAAACATCATGGTAGATGCAATATACACTAAGTCCATAACAAAAAATAAACATGCCACACACACACGCACACGCACACACGCACACACGGGCACACGGACACACACACACACACACACACACACACACACACACACACACACACACACACACACACACACACACACACACACACACACACACACACACACACACACACACACACACACACACACAAACACACATATGGATACCCTATAATGACACAACTACAGAATATTGTGTGACACACCTAGCCATGTTCTGTGCAATACAGAAGTGGTATCTGTTCTACAAGACGTACGAGTTCATGTGTATACTGCAAACTTGAGACAGTGGAAGTACCGGATAGATACTAGATAACCTGCTCAATATAAACTGTAATTCTTTTCTAATAATAGTATTAAATTAGGGTGTTCTTATGCACCATTGGTTAAATCGAATGGCCAATAGACTAAAATAGTCAACCACTGGAATTATTCATTATAAACCGGGTCAATGTAAACCATGTAATGGAGCTAAGTAGCTTGACTGAAAGTTGGATAATGGTCCAATTAGATGCAGTTTTCAAGAGAAACATTATTATACCGGTAAAACAGTACATATAATTCAAATAAAATATAGATCTACATCCACTACAATACCAATTTACTTTTATTTTCCATCACACAGCATGATACAATTATGCACTGAAATTATGACTTGATAAGGTAATTTATAAACTTACTAAAACAGCAGGCGGGTGTTAACTGTAGATGCAAGTCTGACTCACTGGGCACTGGGGCAGTGCCTCCTACTGAACACACATGACCCCTGTCTCTTGTCCCCTGCTAGGGCAGCAGAGAAAGATCATTGGCTAGGGCGTACGTCATCCAATCTTTCTTTGGTTAACTGATATGTCGGGTGGTAAGGATCGGTCAAGCACATGTGGTCGCCTATGGCAAATGGGCTGCCATGGCGATATGCGAACGCCGATGAATGGTACAGCTGGTTTGTGTTAAAACAACAGACAACGCTTACTGCTTTAGATTAAACATGTTTGCCATGTACAGAGAACATTACTCAGCGAGCAGGTGTAGTGTACAAGGATGCAACAGCTTAGATATTCTTTCTCAACTGGTTTAGCCCATCGCGAATCCATTTTCTTGTGGCCAAATATGTACAGTGAGTGACTAGTCTAAGCAATATATGTGGTCGTCTCTAATTTAAAATGAGTACTTTTCATTATTACCATCTAAATTATAAAACAGTTTGTGTCTGTATGACTTTCAAATGCACCTTTATTTGAAGAAGAAAACGTTATTTTCAGGTAGCGTATAACAGTTTGGAAAACATTAACATAGCGTCTATGGGGATAGCATAGTTCAAAATACCATAACAGGTGAGACGTGTAACTCAAATGTCTTTCCAACAACATCACATTTGGTATTGTTTGGCGGATTAGTGTTTATAGGCCTATCCCATATTAAGCTAATCACACTAATTGTATTAAACAACCAACACAAAATAAAGGCTGCCATTCCCAGGGGAAAAATACTTGGATTTCACATTTATAATATTGTAAGCTTCTAGAAAAACATTATGGCAGTTGGAGTTGGAAGGTTTCACGTATCTGATATAGGTCTAAGATGTGGAAAATCATTACACAATTCAAGTATGATGTCATAATGATGTCACCACATCGTAATTACACGTTAGTTATGACATAGGTGGAAAGAGTATTCAAACATCTTTCCATGAATACCTCAATTGCTATAGTTTGTTTGTCGATGAAATGGGTTACTAGCTATCTACCCCTATTACCATGATTTATTATTCAAGCCAGTAGTGATAAACCATAAAAAAACATGACAGCTACCATTCCCAGGTGACAAACATCTGGATTTCACGTTTGCATGTTATAGGCTTCCTAAAAAGCATAATGGCATAACTTCACTGGGGGGACTAAGAGTTATAACTTCACTGGGGGACTAAGAGTTATAACTTCATTGGAGGGACTAAGAGTTATAACTTCACTGGGGGGACCAATAATTATAACTTCATTGGGGGGACTAAGAGTTATAACTTCGCCGGGGGGACTAAGAGTTATAACTTCACTAGGGGGACTAAGAGTTATAACTTCACTGGGGGGATTTAGAGTTATAACTTAACTGGGGGACTAAGAGTAATAACTTCACTGAGGGGACTAAGAGTTATAACTTCACTGGGGGACTAAGAGTTATACCTTCACTAGGGGGACTAAGAGTTATAACTTCACTGGGGGATTAAGAGTTATAACTTCACTGGGGGGACTAAGAGTTATAACTTCACTGGGGGGACTAAGAGTTATAACTTCACTGGGGGGATTAAGAGTTGTAACTTCACTGGGGGGACTAAGAGTTATAACTTCACTAGGGGGACTAAGAGTTATAACTTCACTGGGGGGACTAAGAGTTATAACTTCACTAAGGGGACTAAGAGTTATAACTTCACTGGGGGATTAAGAGTTATAACTTCACTTATATCAGAGTTATAGGGTTCCATGGTTAAATAAAGGAAACATTATAATAATTCGCTTGGGCTCGTAACTTATTCTTAATTATATTAAGTTTTCGTATTTACAATCAGTTATGTTTAGTTTAAGGACGTGTATCCATTCCTGAACATAGTCTACGACTGGTGATGTCACAAATCAGCTCTTTTTTGTAAAAAGCATGCGCATGCGTTCACAGAAATAATATCGCATGGCTCAATATAAAAAACATTATTGTCATATACTGGTCTATATATTGGCTGAGTTGCAGGGTTTTTGTTAAGAGAGCTAATAGCAGGGACCAATACCCCCGAAGCAGGGACCGCATAGCATGCCCTGCCCATACGACACATTGCTGAGTCGCGGACCACTACGCATACAACATAATTATAATAATTAAATTACGATGTAACACTATTAAATCATAGACAATTTGTGTTGACTTGTGTAAGTTAAGTTCCATGTATTTTAACTGTTTAAAAATAATTGTCCAGTTAACATACAATATAGGCCTACGAGTTAACATCTAATGTAGGCCTACGAGTTAACATATAATGTAGGCATACGAGTTAACATACAATGTAGGCCTACGAATTAACATGTAATGTTGGCCTACGAGTTAACATACAATGTAGGCATATGAGTTAACATACAATGTAGGCCTACGAGTAAACATATAATGTAGGCCTACGAGTTAACATACAATGTAAGCCTACGAGTAAACATCTAATGTAGGCATACGAGTTAACATCTAATGTAGGCATACGAGTTAACATACAATGTAGGCCTACGAGTTAACATGTAATGTTGGCCTACGAGTTAACATACAATGTAGGTATACGAGTTAACATACAATGTAGGCCTACGAGTAAACATATAATGTAGGCCTACGAGTTAACATACAATGTAGGCCTACGAGTTAACAGACACGATATACGACATACGAAGACATTCATTCTCCTACCACTGGTGGAAATGGAATCTATGCATCAAGGAATCGCCAGGATTAATCCAGCTCCAAGCCAAATCACAAAAGGGTTGTTATGGCCATATGTTAGTTTCATAATATTAATTATTATCAAAATAAATATTTAACATAATGTTTAAGTGTTCCACAGTGGTATCATAAGCTTTATGACTGAAGCATGTCCGTCGTAAAAATAACTGCTAGCAGAATTCCAATCCGTGTTCATTGAGTTGATAATTATACATTGTCAGCCTATCTTTTTTGTTTAATGCAAAACAATATTTATTATTGACATCAATACATGTATGTTATTTCCAACATAACGAGATTGTAACATTTTGTTTGCCTCTTGGCATACACAAATACTCTGAATTGATCTAGTAAGTTGGTTGTGTTAATTCGATCTGTGTGAACATGTTTAAAAATATAAATGATAAGCATCTGATAGGGGCGAGTTATACTTAGGTGAAAATCGTTGGACTGTCGATAACCCTACAGCTTCCTAGCCAACATGCCTTTTGGGGCATGTGGCTTTGGAGGGGAATCTTGTTACATGAGTTGTGTAGAAACCAAGCCCACCTCGATGTCACTGTTATATATCATAACTACAACCTAACATTTTACAACTCGGTGTGTTCTTTCCACTATTCAAGATAGTTTCAGGAATGTGATGTTATAATATACGAATAATTAAGATATTGCGTCCTATGCCATCTTTGAGACCCAAATAGTGCTCCAGTTTGTGTCAGTCTGTGCGTCTGGGGTAGTGGGGTGGCGCGCAACGCGCGTGAAAAGAGCAATATAAAAGCGCAGGTTGATGCTGTCATGTATCAGGATCGTTATAACTGGTACGTTATACAGCTACTTACTACAGTGAGCTCTTACACCGTTGATGGTAATAAAAGGGTTGTTGTCTTCCGGTCAAATTCGAGTTGCACATGTCTAGTGTTTCCAGTTCCAATTAAACAAGCAATATGCTGCTTTATAAAGCATAACATGGTGTCAGAAGACAAACTACACAAACTATTAGGGTAGGATGTGTTGGTCGGAAAAACTGTGTTGGTGAAGTTTGAAGTGACGACTAAAAATTGAACTGAACTGTGTGTTAAAACGTCGAGTCACTGTCAACGACTCAAAAATGGAATTTTTCAAGCCACCAAGTAGTATTGCGTTCGATGCCAGCAACTTAGATGAGGCATGGAGAAGTTGGGAGCAGCAGTTTAGGACATTTTACACAGCGTGTGAATTGAACAAGAAGCCTAAAGCTGTCCAAGTGGCCATACTACTACATACTGCTGGACCGGAAGCCCAGGAAGTATTTAACCAGTTTGAGTTCAAACCAGCAGGACCTGCTAACGTCCCACCAGCAGAAGATAGAGAAAACTGGGAAACGGTGCTAGACAAATTCCGTCACTACTGCAAACCACGTAAAAATACAGTTTACGAACGATATTGTTTCTGGTCTCGCAATCAAGGCAATGGGGAACAAGTGGATCAGTGGATCAAGGACTTGAGAATGAAAGCTAAAATGTGTGAATTTGGTGACCAGGAGGATCTGATGATCCGTGACAAGATAGTGTTCAGCGTCAATGACGAGCGTGTTAAAGAGAGACTTTTGAGAGAGTCGGATCTGTCGCTAGCTAAGGCATTAGATGTGTGCCATGCAGCCGAGACGACAAGAGCGCAACTGAAGGTCATGGCGTCTGAAGGAAAGCCAGAAGCTAAAGTGAATGTAGTGAAGCAGAGATCTCGTTCAAGCACGTTTAGCAAGGGCTCCCATGCAGTTGGCAGGGGTATCAAGGGAACTAACAATGACACTGTGGGTGGTTATAATAGTACACCGAGACCACGGGCTACACAGGGAAGCATTCACTGCAAATTCTGTAGCAGGTCACACCCACCAAAGTCATGCCCAGCGTACGGTAAACAGTGTAACCGTTGCAAGGGGTGGAACCACTTCGCAGTAATGTGCGAACACCACCGCACTGCTACAGTCGATAGGAAGGTGCGGATGGTGAACAATGAACAATGTGAGAGTAATGAATGTCTGTATCTGGGTTCGTTATTCTTGGACGTGCATGCACACACTACTCATGATGATGACTGGATGACGAAGATGATGATTGGCAGCCAGCAGATAAGCTTCAAGTTGGACACTGGCGCACAGGCGAATGTGTTGCCTATGACAATCTACGAGACACTAAAGCCGAATGCAGCCTTGCAGCCTACAAAGACGATACTGTCGGCATTCGTGAATGACGTCAAAGTGAAGCCAGCCGGCACGGTCAAGCTTCTGTGCATACCAGAGAACGCGGACAAACCGACACTGATCGAGTTCTTTGTTACTACGCACACCAATGTGCCACTACTTGGATGTCGAGCGTGCGAGTCATTGGGACTTGTCAAACGAGTGGGCGAGATGTCGCGTGAGAAGCCACTAACGAGTGACACTCTGATGAACGAATATGAAGACGTGTTCACTGGAGTTGGAGAACTTGAGCATCCGTATCATATCGAGCTGAAAGAGGACGTACAGCCGGTAGTCCAGGCAACCAGGAAACTTCCATACACCAGAGTGGAGAGTTTAAAGAAGGCTCTAGACAAGTTAGAGAGGGATGGAATCGTCGCAGATGTAGAACAACCTACACCATGGGTGAATAACTTGGTCATAACGGAGAAGCGGAATGGATCGTTGAGATTATGTCTTGACCCGAAACCACTCAATAGAGCGATTAAGCGTGAACATTTCGAGATCCCGACTCCTGAGGATGTGCAGTCGCGTCTAGCTGGAAAGAAAGTGTTTTCAGTGATAGATATGTCGATGGCGTACTGGCACGTCAGACTGTCGGATGAGTCCAGTTACCTCTGCACGTTCCACACGCCATGGGGCAGAAAAAGGTTTCTGCGCATGCCGTTTGGCATCAGTTCAGCCAGTGAAGTACTGCAGAAACGCATGCTACTAACGTTTGGTGACATCAAAGGAGCGTACGTGATAGCCGATGACATCATCGTCGCGGGGGATGATGAACAAGATCACGATGCCATCATGCGTGCTGTTTTCCAGAGGGCAAGAGAACGAAACGTGAAGTTCAACTCGTCAAAAGTGCAGTTGAAGGTCAATGAGGTGCTGTACATGGGACATATAGTATCGGAAGCAGGCCTCAGCCCAGACCCTAGCAAAGTGAGAGCCATCGTCGATATGCCACTGCCTGAGGACAAGCGCGCAGTCCTGAGGTTTCTGAACGTTGTGAAGTATCAGGCCAAGTTCATCCCGCGAGAGTCGCACATCACTGGTCCTCTACGTGCGCTGCTGAAAGAGGACGCGGCGTGGTGTTGGACACAAGAGCATACAGATGCAGTGAACGAGTTGAAGACAATTCTAAGCAGTTTGCCAGTGCTGAGGTTCTACGACGTGAACAAACCAGTAACGTTGCAGTCGGACGCGTCAAAGAGTGGACTAGGGGCGTGTCTTCTACAAGAAGGGCAGGCTGTTGCTTATGCGTCAAGGGCACTAGTCGGTGCAGAGCTACACTACGCACAGTTGGAGAAAGAACTGTTAGCGGTCGTTTTCGCGACTTCCAGGTTTCATCAGTACATTTATGGCAAGGAAATCGAAGCGCAGACTGATCATAAGCCGCTTGAGATTATAATGAAGAAACCGATCGGAAACGCAACGGCACGCGTACAACGAATGATGTTGAAGCTACAGCGATACGAGATAAACCTGTCATATGTACCAGGGAAGCTGCTGTACGTAGCCGATGCTCTCTCACATGCTTACATAGAGGGTGAGCCAGACAATGAGCTCATTGACGATATTGAGATTATGGTCCACAACGTTACAAAGAACTTCCCAGCAAGTACAGGGCGACTCGAGCAAATCCGAAGTGCTACAGCCAATGACGTGACTCTTCAGCGACTACTTCAGGTCGTGATGAACGGCTGGCCAGAGTCGAGGGCAGCTGTACCAGAGGACGTGAGACCGTACTGGAACATGAGAGATGAGATGAGTGCAGACGACGGACTCGTGTTTGCAGGCGAACGAATTGTCATTCCAGAGTCGATGAGGTCGGACATGCTGGAAGTGCTGCACGAACCACACATGGGGATGGAGAAGACGAAATCTCGAGCTAGATCAGCTATCTTCTGGCCGGGAATGTCCAGAGCAATCGAGGACACTGTCTCGAGGTGCAAAACATGCCTACAGTTCGCCCGGAGTAATCAGAAGGAGCCGATGATAGCACACGAAATCCCAGACGGCCCGTTCCGGAAAGTCGCAATGGACATAATGTCGTTCAAAGGTCGAGACTACCTAGTAGTGGTTGACTATTATTCGAAGTATCCCGGGTTGGCACTGCTCGAGAACAAGACAAGCGAATCTGTCATCTCGCATGTTAAGAGCATCAGTGCACGTCATGGAATACCCGAAGAGATCGTAGCAGACAACCAACCGTTTGGTAGCTATAGTTTTCGGCAATTCGCGAAGAGTTGGGGTATCACAGTGACTACATCGAGCCCAACATATGCTCAATCGAATGGGCAGGCAGAGCGAGTCGTGCAAACGTTGAAATCGCTCCTCAAGAAGGCAGACGAAGAGGGTCGTGATCCCTACATAGCGATGCTAGAATACAGGAACACGCCGATCAGTGGACTCCGCTATGCACCGGCACAACTGGCACTGAGCAGACTACTGAGATCAAAGTTGCCGACAACCAAAGCCGTTCTTGAGCCGCGAGTCGTAAACGCGAAACAGGACTTGACAGACAGACAGACACGGTTCAAACAAGACTATGACCACGGTGCTACATCATTGAAGCCGTTGAAACCTGGTGATGTAGTACGAGTCCAGAGAAAGTGGGGCTGGGATCCCGCTAACGTTCAGCGGACACACGAGAGTCCGAGGTCATACGTGATCCAGCATGAGGGAGGAGAACTCCGTCGCAATCGTCGTCATCTACGGAGGACACGCGAGCAGCCGCCGCTGATTCTTCCTCAGATGGACGATCCCGACGTTCGAGGAGAAGGTAACGCTCTTCAGATGCCGGTACCGCCAGACGTGCCATCGCCACGAAGACTCGTCGCTGTGCCGCCACGAAGAGTCGTCGCTGAGCCACCTCCGCAAGAAGAGATTCCACAGAATGAACGATTCTCTAGATACGGTCGTGCAATCAGAAAGCCTATGCGATTTGACATTTAATTGTGTTTTTCAATACTATTTGACATTGGTAGTATTATTGATCTGTTTCGCAAGTAACCATTATGTGACATTCTATGTGATTTTTGATAGTCGATATAATGTGACTTTTAGCCTAGTTTGCTACTCGCTTGATATCGATTTATCCACAGCGAACATTCGTTAAAGCTGATGAATGTGTTTTTGAGTTTATGAATACAGTTTTTTTTTAGTCTTAAAGGAGGGATGTCATGTATCAGGATCGTTATAACTGGTACGTTATACAGCTACTTACTACAGTGAGCGCTTACACCGTTGATGGTAATAAAAGGGTTGTTGTCTTCCGGTCAAATTCGAGTTGCACATGTCTAGTGTTTCCAGTTCCAATTAAACAAGCAATATGCAGCTTTATAAAGCATAACAGATGCAAACCGGAGCGCTGTTTGGGCCTACTGAATCAATACTGATATAAAAAATGGGTAGCTATACGCCGAATTGGAAAAAAATCAGAAACCTATACAAGCCAAAGAAAGACAGGGCACTTGAGTCTTTATTGTAAATGTAAATTACCCGGGTCCCGGTTCTTAACAAAAACCCTGGTTTGGTGCTTTTATCATAAAATGCACAACTATTTTACTTATGCCGCCCATTAATCATCGTTACACAACGTCACTAAGACGTAAATGGAAATTCTGAAAGCTATGGTTAGGGTTATGAAACTTCAAAGCAATCCAAAGTAATGTTTACATCAGCATGTAGCGAACTTAATTCCTTCTCCACCGTATCTACACTTTTCAGACTCAAACTCCCTATACTATGGAAGATATGGCTTTGTGGGCCGAAGTGCATGTTTTGGTGGGAAAGTAACGTAGTTTGTTTGGGGTCTGATGGATATTGGTGCATGCATTCATGAGCACACATAAGATGCTCATTTTATCTTTATATATACTAACAAATATGCCCGTCCCCTCATGGGATTGCTTGGCAGTTCATACGTGATAGTAATGTTAGTTTTAAGAATCACACTCCATCGTCACAGAAACAACCATGCTCGCACAGGTATGCAATGGTTTTAGTGCACGTCAAACGTATATGCAAATGCGTCTTTTACGTTATTCTAAGACAGAAAAAAGTTCTTTGTTCACCGTCATTTTCATGTCAATAAAACTACATCTAATATTATGTACATTAATTTGCATGATTTTGGCGCCAATGGAAACATCTAATAGATATGTGTCAATTTGCTGGCGATAGAAAGATAATAATTATAATAGGCGTCCATCATGCAATTTTCCATCGTAATTGTAACACAAATATTTCAACTTGTGGCGAGCTATTATGTCAGCAGAAATACGTCTAGGGCCAATAATATACATATCGTTTTACGTCATTCAGAGACGACGTCTGCACGACCGTAAATCGACCGCTAAAAGACATTGTGTACGTGCTCACTGGACACTGCAAAAATGGCCTCGAATCCAAAACTGCATATATGCGTTACACATGTGCAAACACATATATTTGTAATAACGGCCGAAGGTAGACAGTCCAAGCTATACACTTCTTCTGCCATCATTTATAAGTACATCATGCCACTCTGGAGCATTGTTGCACTAGTTGTGATTATGTACAATGTAGATGAAGCTAGTGATTATATGTACAACATGGATGTGATGCAGGTTAAAATAATAAAAAAACTGGTTAAGTTCTGGATAAAAACAGTGCTACACCGTAGTGCTGGCTAAAAGGAAATAAAACAAGTGCGGAGTAACTAAACGTCCAGGGTGGCCAACTTACTGTGATCATGTAATATGGTGATCGAATGAACATCAACGGGACATGTCCAGAGAGTGTGCACATTTTTTTAAACAATCTTTAACAGTGCTACATGAAAGATTGCAGCTCACCAACTCTACTGCAAGGTTTCTACAACCACTGGAAATCGGCCTAAATAGCGGACTATCAGGATAAAATTATACAGTATTTTTAATAACACATTAACTAATATATACAATCTTCACGAAACGGTCTATTCGAATATTTTATTTTCAGGTGTATCTTCACTGGCATGCATATAGTCCCCATTAAACATGTCAACGTTTTACTTCTATCCTAACCTTTAATAATCTGTAACTATGATTCACCAAAAAACATTCCATTAATGATTACAACCTCACAATATAATTCAAAGGACTTCAGGGCCTCTTGGCACATTGTTTATTTAAACAAATGTCAATTATGTATTCAGTAGGTAAAGGCAATTGAGAAAATAAAAACATTGATATGTAATTTCATACAAGGCATGATGTTGTTTTACCGTGTCATTGGAAACAGTGCATTTCATACTAAAAATAGGCAAACATTAAATTTATCCGCCTGTTTTGTCGCAAAACAATGATTTTGTATTATGTTATGAGCAACTGTGTTAGGTTTATAATGATTATTGATTAACACATAAATGGTAGACTTAGAGCATACATTTGCGATGGTATGTCTTTTCTCGACATTTTCTCAATTAAAGGGGTAGGGTTAGAATTAGAGACCTATATAAATAATGATATCTCCGTCCACACTATATATATATATATCCTATCAAATATTGTTCCAAGTGATAGTACTTGAATAGGGATTATACTGGTATGTTAACTACAACACGTTTCACTTAGAATTCCGCAAGGATTCGTCCTCGGGTCTATTCTTTTAGGTTAGTATTCACTGTTTCCCGTATCAAAACCATAACTAATCATAACATCAGTCATCACGTGTATGCTGATAACACACATATTTGTATATCACCTTTACACTCAGAATCACATAAATGCATGTCAACTTTAAGTGACAGTCTCAGTGACATCTTTGTATGGGAGAAAGCAAGTAAACTGAAAATTATTCAATCAAAATAAAACAATTTTATGATTATTGGCCCGAAACACCAACCCGGAGAAACAGGGTTATGAACAATTGTCCAATTAACTAACAAGATTTAACAAGATTGCCACCCAGAGAATTAACTCTAGGTGGCAGGTGGACAAGGAAGCCCTTTGGCTTATCGAGAGTCCGACCCTTTTATCTATGTGTATCCAGCCCGTCTGAGGTATGTGTCGATTTTATTTTTAAACATTCACGCTACTAGCACCCACACAATCAGCAGATAATCTGTTCCATTCATTTACAGTCCTTTGTGAGAATGAGAACTTTCTTATATCTAATCTACACTGCTCCTTTGCTAATGCTCTCTAGTCCTTCTATCTTTCTTAACTGAGAAAAAAATATTTCTATCAATATTTTCATAACCCTTCAGTATTTTAAACACTTCTATCTGATCTCCTCTCAACCTCCTGGTCTCTAGTGTTGTTAAACCGCATTTGTTTAGGCGTATTTCGTAACTAAGATCCCTCAGTTTTGGTATCATTTTAGTTGCTCTCCTCTGCACTCTTTCTAGCATATCTATGTCCTTCCTGTGATACGGCCTCCACGCTTGAATACAATATTCTAAATGAGGCCTAACTATTGTTTTGTACAGCGGTATTATTAGCTCTTTTTCCTTATACGTTATGTTTCGCCTAATTAATCCAAGGATTTGATTTCCCTTTGAAGCTGCAATTCCGCACTGCTCTGAAACCTTCATATCAGCACTAATGGTTAACCCTAAGTCCTTTTCTTTTTCAGTAGTACTTAGTACAGTACCCTCCATTGTATATTCTACCTCTTCGTTCCCATGTCCTGTGTGGAGGCATTTACATTTCCCAAAATTGAACAGCATTTGCCACTTTTCAGACCATTTGATCAACCTGTCAAGATCATCTTGTAAATGCTGTCTATCTCCATCACTTTTAATCCTTCTAAACACTTTTCTATCATCCGCAAATTTCAACACCTTGCTTGTTATTTCATCATCCAAATCGTTGATATATATTACGAATAATATAGGTCCTAATACTGATCCCTGTGGTACCCCACTCAATACCGATTTCCAGTTTGAAGCCACCCCATCAACTACTACACGTTGTCTTCTGTCAATCAGCCATTGTTCTATCCAGTTTATTATACCATTTCCTATGCCATGGGCCTTTAGTTTAAGCAGTAATCTTTGATGTGGTACTTTGTCGAAAGCTTTTTGAAAATCTAAGTAGACGATATCTACTGGTGATCCCTCAGCTACCCACTTAGTGATGTCTTCCAAAAAACATAACATATTTGTTAAGCATGACCTCGCTTTAAAAAAACATGTTGAGATGGGTTTATCAAGTTTTGTTTAACAAGAAAATCCACCATGTGATCTTTAATTAGTCTCTAATAATTTACAAATCACTGATGTTAAACTCACTGGTCTATAGTTCTCTGACTTGTTTCTCGAACCTTTTTTGAATAACGGTATAATGTTTGCTTCTTTCCATTCTAAAGGAACCACTCCCTCTTCTAATGACAAGTTGAAAACTGTTGCAAGCGGTATGCTAATTTGTTCTGCAACTTGTATGGCATATCAGCTTCACTAATTAGTTAACCATTCCAACTCACTGCTAAATTACCTGATTATGACATAATGTCTAACGATTCTTATTTTTGTGTACAGACGGACGAACGGATGGGGGACGGACTGACGGGCGGACGGACGGACAGACTGACAAACAGACAGACAGACAGACAGATAGGCAGGCAAGCTGGCAAGCTGGCAGGCATGCAGACAATTTTTTTAATTATTTTGACCCTTATACATATCACTCAATAACTGAGTATGTAATAAATATGTATACCTAAATACATAATAATCACGAGTAGTATTCAAACTATCACGTGTGGGTCAGGGAGACTCCCACTAAGGCTAAAAAGCTGCTCTCATGAGAGCCAGCCAATTATATTAATGACAAATCCTGGAGTACAAAATAATGGCATAGAACGGTACACAGCGTAAGTTAGGCTTACAACATGACATTTTACATGATTATGGTTTGAATTTATCCAAAGAAATGTACATAAAATATTATTCTTATTTTGTTGTTCATTCATGATGGCAAATTTAATAACTCCATAATGTACGAAGAGGTAGATATGTCTGCAAATAATGATGTTTAACATACATTGCAAACCCGTGTAAGTTGTGAGTGTAACATTATTTAATGTTCTTCCCTTGTTGTGCTCATTATGATATTATATAGGATTTGTCTTAATTTGATTTGTATTGTATTGTAATGAGTTACAATAAATTTGATTTGATTTGATTTAAAAAAAAGTGTAGATTTTCCCTTTTATTAAATCACGTGCATTAGCGACTTATAATCGAGCTTGCGTATGCGGGTAGGTTAACGTTTTCCTCTTAGACGGCTCGAACCTCGAGCGCCAAACTTTCAGAGATTAATCTACGACCCATATAATAAGACTTGAGACCTACATCTTTTCAAAATACCCCACATTTGTAAAGTTTCTCACCGTTTATTTGGTTAATCAGTTGTTCGGAACGTAAAAAGTAATGTGCGCATAATACGTAAATCGTAATCTAACAATCACACGAACCACGCGCGAAGCAAATACTTCGGGAAAACGGCCCCTGCGGCATGGATTTGGCATCATTAAGTTGACGCTAACGCAATAATGCTGATGTCTACCTTCATGCCTTTAGCACAGCAACACGAATATTACTTGACTATTGTACACCATCACTGCTAGGGCCTATCGATGGACGTGGACTTAACAGTCTCTCCGACCTCTCTCCGACATTGGCAAACAACCGATATCTGCGAGCGCTTTATGGTGTGTATGTAATTATGCTGTATGTTTTCTAACATTTGGTAAATATTACTATCGCGAATGTCATCTACCAAGGCATCCGGTTAGGTGACCGACATGTTTGCTAGTTGATAGTAGGCCTCCTATGCAACAAGGTGTATCTGAGACTTTGTTTCGCAAATTCTTGTTATACCCTATGAGCTCAGGTTTCTGAGAAAAAAGGCGCTGTAGAGGTAAGTGGTGACCCGTAATGGCGGATTAGCGTAGGCGCCCGCCATTGATCTCTATCTACACAGACCAATGACCCCATAAGCATATTCGCACATCGGTAACAAAGAGAACATTGACTTTGCGGTTTTTGCACCTCGGTGCTTCTATTTTCAGGCGTATCTCCGCGACAGGATCTTCTTGTCAACAACGCCCAGCTTACACCTGGCGTAGTAATAGTACAGGCTACTTTTCCAGTCACAAGTATTCTGTTATCCCTGAGTCACTCGTTGAAATGCCTTCTACGAGATCAGTATTACGATGTCGTTACAGCAGTGACGAAGAATACAGAGTATAAACTGTCTAGATGTTTGTCTATGTTCCGGTGCGTTTGTAGAACTTGAATACAGTCAGTAGATGCACGCACGCACGCACGCACGCACGCACGCACCCACGCACGCACGCACGCACGCACGCACGCACGCTCACTCGCACGCACGCACGCATACACACAGCCAGACAAACACGCACGCACACACACGCGCGCACGCACACACACAGCAAGACAAACACGCACGCACGCACGCACACGCACACACACACACACACACACACACACACACACACACACACACAGACCAGTCGTAAATAATACAAAGCTGGCAGATGCAAGCGGTGTGTATGTACATCGTCTCATATATCCGAATATCGCACTACTGTCTAGAAACTCCAACTTAGATATTACTATAAGATCTCCCCTGTCCTCTGGCAGGTCTAACGCCCTCTCCGACTGGTCAGAGCAAGCGTATGTTCAGTGCTTAATATGGAACCTTAAATTACTGGACTCGCTCCCTGGTCAGATTGTCCGAGAGGATAATACTGTTACCTTATATGAAGACCAACAGGTCAGCCTGGCTAACAACCAAGCCTAGAGTACTGTTTGTGTAGGGGGTGGCCAGATCTAACTAGCGTAACTTTTCGAAGTAGATATATATTCGGGCGGAGGCGATCCAGTTGGAAATGTTCCTGCTGTGGCTACGATTAATGTTCAGCTATCGTACGAAAGTAAACTGAGTGGGTAGAGCCGGATCTGGCGTATTATGTCATTTCAGGGTTCTAATAATCATGACGTCATTTCCTTTTAATTAGTGTTACGGACAAAATATTCCAATTTGTATATATTTAGAAGATATAAAAAAATACATCCAATGGATGGTGCGTTATATTATTATTGTATGTACAACAAACCCAACTAAAATCTTTCGTTCAAATCTTGTTTGTTTCATTCCATCGGATGCAAGAATGCATATAGTGACCGATACCAGTACCTTGCGATATCTTAGCTATTTGCAGGGACGGTCGTTGGCTGTAGCAATCAAAATGAGGGGAATAACGTGTGACGTGCACATCAATGTCCGTGCGACGAACCACCATGCTATTGCAAGATATGCACGTCTCTCCAAAGTGAATACTGTATTAAAATGGCTAAGAAATGAGGAAATATAACTATTCAAAATCGCGAACAACATAGTTCGATAGTGATTCATTCGATAAGTTACCAAAATCTCTAGAAAATAATGAATGTCCATGCGGAAGGTGATATAGTCGCTACTTTGAGATATAATATTACCCACTTTTCCTATCTTCAAGCTTGGTAAAACAAGCTTCAAAAATATGAAATTGTCAGAAAACACTGGTGTTACCACCCGGTAACACCAGTGACGCCAAAAGAACATTTGACATTTGACGTGACATTTTATAAGAAGTACAGTGATTGCTTCACGATATTCGACTGCACAGTGATGTCCCCGCCATAAGTGAATTCAACTATTCAACAGCTTTCGTTCGATGACAATTTCTCCTTCGGAAATGAGCCTGTCATTTTGTAAAATTGGTAACGCGAGTAAAGCACGTCTATTAAACCTACGCAGTGATTCAACACACTTTGTGGTTGAAAAAACTAAAGAAAATAGTCTCCCTTCCATTCGACTGTTCTTGTGTGTTGCGAGCTACTGCTGACACGCCTCGTCTAGTAGAAGCATCACAAGCGCTCCTGATTTTACTGAAGCTTCCAAATTACACCAAGTTGCACTGGTAACAAATATCAAAGACACTGATTATCTTCAGTAATTCAAAATAACTAGTCGAGTCATGGGTAACTAGATATCTGACTATGTTCCCGGTCAGGAAAATTTGTTTTCAATTACACACCAACATATTCGCACTAGTGGGTATAAGATAACAATTCGAACCAAAGACAGGTAACACCAGTGTCATTTGGATGGTTCTGTTTCCAAGCCGACGAAACAAATGTGCATACCTATAATATAAATAGGTCAGCTTTTTACGAATTAGACCTAATTTATAATATGAAGCGTCGCACGAGAACACACACACACACACACACACACACACACACACACACACACACACACACACACACACACACACACACACACACACACACACACACACACACACACACACGATGTATTTAAAAACAGCGAAGACATTATAAAGTAAAAGTTACGGTATTTGGAGCTCAGTCTTGGTTTTAAAGGGGGAATGAAACGCTTGAACAACCATAGCCCAAGCATAGGAATATACCATTTACAGTAGGCGTCACCATGATTTGATGAGAACAGCGCCACGGTATATAGTTTAAATATTATTATGTATTATTATCAAACTTGGCCATTATTGGTACAGGACGGCGCCAGTACTATCCAACGGTCAGTGGTTTGAGTCGCGAAATTCCAGGCACCGCTGCAAACAGTAATTCAATAGGTGACGCAACATAGCTCCCAGAAAAACAGACGAATTACATAAACAAAACTTAAACATTTAATGCACTGAACGGCTATTGGCTATACTATAACTACTAGGAAATAACTTTTCATATATACTAGCCACAAAAAAAACTATGCATAGGAAGAAAGGCACCGAAATGTAATGCAATGGATTGATTTTGCTCAATGTCGATTAACATGAAACAGGGACACGTAGACTATACCATAACATGACTTTCATTGGAAAGTTACATAATGCAAGGTCAGGCAACGCCATTGTGTGAAAACAAAGAAAATGCTCCTGTAGGGTCTTACGTAACAGGCATGGTTACATAAGGCAGACGTTTGGAGAGCTGCTGGTACACCCACCTGGAAAACACACGAAGTAAATCTGACAGTGCACAACGGGTACCATGACAAGATTGAGTCTTTGCGAACGTCATCAGGCTATCGGAATGTTGGATCGAGGCTGGCATGAGCCAGCAAGACATCGCAGCAAGGTTCCATTGTCATGGGAACACCATCTCCGCTCTCCTCAGATTCCATCAGTGATCAACGCAGATGGAGGACACACCCGTTAATAATCTTGTGACGTTCGAGTTTGCCGCTGAAACTTTGACCATAAACACTAGGAATAAACGTTAAAGTCATCGTGCTATTGTCACGTCACGTGAAAGTAATGGCATGCATGTTACACTTTTGTAACAATATAATGAAATGTGTATCATGCACATTTTCTTTTCGTGGCTAGTATACTTCCATGAAGGAATCTCAGAGAAAAAAAAAGGTTTTAGCGACATGCTCTGCAAGAGTCTGCGGTGGTCACTTCTGGACGTTGATTATTGCAAGATTAAATACGATTGTGACGAGCATGGAAACACAACGTACATCAAAACACAGTTCTTATTCAAAGACACAGGTCCCTCTTTGGTATTTGTTTCTGCATGTGACTGCTGATCGATTTAGGCGTCGAACAAAATCATTTTTTTAGTGTGTCTAATAAATGAGTAAATTTCGGTCACTATCAGTGTGAACTTAAATACTATTTAAGTTCACACTGATAGTGTGAACTACATCGTAGCATGGCCAACTATTGCATTCAAGCATGAAAGCCTTACCATAAAAAGAAAGTAGATAAGAATATACTCCTTAGTCGATAACCACTTTGACACAGAACTGCCAGTGTATCGTTTCATGGTTGATTGCGTTTAGCTTCACGATTGATTGCGTTAATTCCAAAGGCATGTTTCGTGTGACCGTACAGTCGTTAGGCCACATGGACTACTACATTCCAACGTGAACGCTACACAGTCAGAACTAGGGTAACAAGGTGCAAGATGACGAATGGGGCAGGTTGCAAATCTTATGATACTGGGAATACATGGGAGCTACCAGCAATTTATAGTGCGAAATTTGGCGAAATTTGGCGAAAAAGTGCAGTGCCACCCTCTTACAGATGACGTGCTGGGGCACACTGTCGAATTAGGAACCATTGGGAAATGCCGCCGAAGGGTTTTTTGGTTTGCACTATTGCAAACAAGATCACAAATACGAGTGTCGAAACAACTGGCAACTTGCCCCCATATACCTAACATCCTACGAATAACGAGAGACAATATGGGGGTGCTGGGCTTTTTCTGAGACGTTTGAAGATCCGCCAACCAAAGGCTGGATCCAGTTTAATCAGTGCATCGAATGGTGTCACAGAATCAGCTTTACAATTTAACTACGAAAGGACACACAGAGTTAACAACATCAACAAACTACAATAATTTTAAAATATTTATAAGTAAGTAGGGCTTGCTGTTTATTAACGTCGACTTGCCCCAGTATGAAAAATAGTCTTGCCTCGTATGTGGGAGAAGATTGCGAATGCCGAGAAATTTATTAACAAAAACAATTCTCAATGTTCTTCTAATTGCATATTATTTGTTATTATCTTAAAAGAAAATACACATGTTCCTGCTTACATGGTATTGTTACCAATTTGTAATGTTAATAAAAGTCACTTAATGCTTAACGTCGTCATCTTGTTCCACGTTCACCTAAATAAGCTGGATAGAAACGAATATAAAGAAGAACCATTTAAGAAATTAGATAAGTTTATCTGGATAATTAACGCCTAAGAGTTTGTGGTTTGACATAACAAGAGACCAGCAAATAATTAAGTGTTGGCAAAATCAAAGTTTTAGTTAAATTAATTGGCACCAATGTATCAATAAACTGTTTTCTTCTAACTTAAGGAAGGTACAAGAACTACTCCGCGGAATAGCGGATGGAATCGAACAGAGTAGACCTTATATGTGTGGGAACCTGCTCGGTCATTCTAAGAGGGCTAGGTAATTGAATTAGTTAGTTAAACTCAGTCAACCATACGACAAATTACACCGGCAGTGACATACAGGTGAGTTATGGCGACGGTTCACACTTCGTTTAAGATGCACAGCGACACCATCTAGTCCATAAAGTCTATGCCCGACATATTATTGTCTCAATATAATTACTCTATGCTACCACCAGTCTATTCGAACGTTAGTAGTATTTAATAAAAGACAAAGTACTACGTACGATGCATGATTATTAAGAGCACTCACCGAATCTTGCATTCACAGTGATTCGCAATAGTCATATATGAGCCTAGTTCTGAAGAACAACGGGCATTGCCCTGGCCGCATGATATAAATCAGTCTTAGTACTTACCCGTACATGTTTGAGTATCTCGGCTCGTCGGACAAGTTTAAAATCCTACATCTGTAGCCAACGCGTCTCTACCATTGCACAATACACCTACGCTGTGATTGTCTAGACTATAGCTAACCTCGTAGCGGATATTTAGGTCAGCTATACAGAATGTCTATGAGATAGGGTGCGGCGTGGGTGAGGAGGGTGCTAGGTTTTTTCCTGGAATAGTTATTCTTAAGGGTGTCGATCTCAACAGTCGACATTTATCTATTCGTACAGTGATCGTTCGGAAGGGGAGGATGATTCAAGGGGAGGATGATTCAAGACTTGTGTACCAATTGTAAAAATGTCGATCGTATCTAATTTGCATAATCTGGTCCGTAGGGTGGGTGAGGGTGTGGAGGGTGGTGAGTCTGTGCGTACCCCTTCGTTGAACGTTTGTTACAACCAGTAATGTAATAATCGACCAGTAAGACGACAATGACATCCTTAACCTTATTCTCCTCCTCATCGTCATCATCGTGTTGCCCTTATAAAAGCTAGCCATGCTAGCCAAATAAGGGGTCATCTCAAACAATTTAGGGAAAATCTCAAAATATAAAATTAATGAGTGATACATTTACATTATTAGAAGCTAAAGGGTAATCTCAAAATAGTAAAATAAGGATCCGCGGAAACATTTCAGGAGATTTTCTGAAAACGTGAAGTTAAGGGTAATCTCAATCAACAACAATGTTCATCTAAACGATAATGGGAACTCAAATGTTTTAAAATATGACTAAGGCTAAGGGATTATATCAAACGTAATTCAAAGAATAATTTTAACAGCAGTCACGAAGAGGTAATTTAATGATGAACTAGATGCTCAGATCAACATATTGCGGGTCTTCTAATAAAATCGTGTGGTCTTCTCGAAAAAAATAATAATTAAGGGGCCATCTCTTAAAAAGAATGGGTGTTGGTGATGATATAGTTTTAATGATGATGATGGTTATGATAATGATTATGATGACGGTGTTTTTGTTGATGATGATGATGATGATGATGTTAGTAATTATGATGAAGACGGTCATAATGATAAATGATTATTAAGATTATCAGGAGGACGATGAAGACAATCAAGGCGTCATCTTAGTGATGAATGTGATGATTATTATGTCTATGATGACGACGACGATGATGAGGAGGATGACGAAGATGATGCCGATGGTGGTTATAATTATTACGATGATGAGAACAACAACAATGACATCCTCAGCCTCTTCCTCATCGACAACCTCATGTTCACCCTTATGACGGCTAGCCGTGCTGGCACCCAGTCGACGCTCACTAAAGGATTCTCGCAACGAGTCGGCTGTTTGTTTTCTGGGTGAACACTTGTAATGGTACCCCCGTGTAGACAGTCTTCCAGATGACGTAGTAGCTACATGTCGGCAAACAACAGGACAGAATCAGGCAGTGGGGTTATGAAGGGGGGTCATTAAAAAGGGTCACCTCAACATATGAAAGCAGTAATTGACACAAAATTATGGGATCATCTTAAGACAAGGGTCATTAAAGCATTTTTACATAACTGATCATTATTTGATCAAATTAAGGGGACATCTCAAACAACTTAGGGGAATTCTCAAAATGTAATATTAATGAGTGATATTATAATATTTTTAGAAACGAAAGGGTAATCTCAAAGCGGCTGACTCGTTCTGAGAATTCCTCTTAAGTATACATTAGTGAACGTCGACTGGATGCTAGCACGGCTAGCGGTTACAAAGGTGAACACGAGGATGTCGATGATGAGGAAGAGGAGGTTAAGGGTGTCGTTGTCGTTGTCCTCCTCATCGTAATGATTATAACTGTCATCATCTTCATCACCAAGATGACGCCTTCGTTGTGTCGATCGTCCTCCTGATAATCTCCATAATCATTTATCCTCCTCATTATCACCGTCTTCATCATCATTACTAACATCATCATCATCGATCATCAACAACAACAACACTGTCATCATAATCATCATCATAACCATCACCATCATCATCATAACCATATCATCACCACCACCCATTCTTTTTATGAGATGGCCCCTTAATAAATTTGTTTTTACAAGAATACATGATTTTATTAGATGACCTCACGATGTATTGGTTGATATGATCATCTAGTTCTTTAAGCAAAAATAAATTACCTCTTAAAGACTCCTTTTAAATTAGTCTTTAAATTATTGTAGATATAATCCCTTACTCTTGGTCATATTTTTAAATACTTGGATTCCCGTTACCTTATAGATGGACCTTGCAGTTGATTAAGATTACCCTTAACGTCATGTTTTGAGATTACCCCTTAATTGTTTCAGCTGATCCTTATTTTATTATTTTAACATTACCCTTTTGCTTCAAATAATGCTATAGTGTCACTCGCTTACATTGCATTTTAAAGTTTTTTGCTTGCATGACTAGCTTTTAGAGATTTCGTAAAAACAGTCGGTCTTCTTATTGTCTTCCACTTTGTCTTTTGTGTGATTTGATATTTTTCTGCGGTTTATGTATGGTCTGACAGCTGACTATATCATGGTGTTTTAATATACGCTGTACCGGTTCTGTCACTCCTTTGGCATATAGTAAGGTAAGGTGACCATGCCTCTGGACTTGTCTGTGTGTTTCCCATATTTGGTCTTTTGTTGTTATTCCATTGTCCTCCTTATGTTCCCACCTAGGTACCCGCACTGCCGGAGCGCCTTGGTGATGTGTTCCACCTCTTTCTCCCTGTCATCTGGCTCAGTTATTTTTTACGATGTTGTTTCCTCTGTCCAGTAATATTTTGATGACACCCGGCTTATGATGTAGCGGATGGCGTGAACTAAAGATCAGATACTGGTATGTGTGGGTCTTTTTAAGGTGCTCTAGGAGTTTGACTGTTCCATCCTCTTTCCATACATGCAGTGTGTCTAGGAACGGCAGTGACCCCTCACACGCTCTTCTTCAAACGTCAACTTGATGTTACCTGTTACGTCATTGGTGTTCAGTGATACGTCAGTTGTTGTTGACAACCCTTTCTCACGATTTCCATTACGTCATCCACGTATAGCTTCCATAGTCTAGGCTGACATGTTACTGGAGCTGTGGCGATGGCTTGTTGTTCCAGCCATTCCATAAATAGATTGGCTATCACCGGTGACACTTGGCTTCCCATCGCGGTACCAAACTTCTATTGGTAAATTGTACCCGTGAAGATGAAGTATGTTGTTATGATGATGAACTTCAACAGACCCATAATGACATCCACGTTTAGATGTGTCCGTAGTTTCTCTGTTGTGTCCCCCTCTAGTTGTTTCTTGATGATATGCAAAGTCTCGTCGATTGGGGAGTTGACGAATAGAGACACTACATCATCATGTGACATGTGAATATATCATCTTCTTCGAACATAACAGATGCCATTTCATTAGCTAAGTGCTTGACATTCTTGATGTTGCGTGTGGTCTTCCCTACGATAGGTCCCAGCCAGCGATCTAAATACATTGCAGCCTATGGACCCTGTGTAGTCCACAGTAGGTCCAAGTGGGTTGTCTGGCTTGTGGTTTTTAGGAGTACAATACATCCTCGGTACAGTCTCCACTGTATGATACATGTACTTGTACTGTTCGTCTTGCCATCCTCTTTCAGCTTCTTTATGGTGGATACTAACTTTCTCTTCTACCTAGGAGTGGGTTTTTTTCTTCAACTTCTCGTAGGTCTTATCATCTGATAACATGTTTATGACTTTCTGTTCGTATTCGTCAGTGTCCAATACAACTGTTGTTCTCCCCATGTCTGCTGACAGAATAATTATGCTGTTTTCTTTCCTCGGTTCTGCTAGTGTTTGCCTTTCTTTCTTGGTAATATTCGGCTTCGGTAATTTTGCCTACTTCAGAATGCAAGCCACCTGTATTTTCAACTATGTTATTGTCGTACGGCGCCGTCTTCGCTGTTAGTTTCTTTAGTTTGTTTTTCTGTTGCTATTTTGAACTTTCAAACTCTCTCTGGCGAGCAGAAAAACAGTTCCTGATGAAGACCGCCGAAGGCGGTCGAAACATGGATTTGACTCGAAATTTTCCTAGTTGTTAAATAAGAAAATTACGTTATTTAATTATTCTTCCAATCACGGATAGGGGTTTATGTTTGTAGTGGAAAGTCCGCACATATCTTCTATTAATGTCACTCAATTTGCCGTGGTATATCCAGTGCATATTTTTTGGTGACTTGAGAGGGGCCCCGGTGGCTCGGGAGCCAGATATTTGTCTTCTCCACTGAGTGAATGTTCCTTGGAGCTTTGGGCCCGGGAATGAATTTCGTTCCCGTAAGAGGGGCCCCGGGAGTTCTGGGCTTTGGAAACAGTTTTGTATCTCAATTGAGTGGGGAATCTTGGAGTTCGGGACCCTGCAATGATTATTTCCCACTTGAGTGGGGAAACCATGAGCACGAGGCCTTGGAATGATTCCCCCACCCCTGAACGGGCCCTGGGAGCTCTGGGCCGTCGAATAAATTGTATTCTCACCTCAGTGGGGCCAGAGAAGCTCGGGACCGTGGGGGACTTGCCTTTGTTGCCCCTATGGTAATACGCTACTGTCGTTCCCTGGTGCGCGAAGATAGTTGCTTGTCATGAACTTGCAATATGCAGTTGGCGCATGCGTATACTGGCACGACATTGTCCGGAAATTGCGCAGTGCGCAGCTGCGGATTGACGTGACAACCAATTGAGGATCCGCGGCAGGACATGCATCCTTTTTTTAGTCCTTTGGGCCGAAGGTCCAACGGACTTATGCCATCGCTCTGCGTCCGTCGTGCGCCGTGCGCCGTTAGCTGCCACATCTCAGAAACCGTTTAGCAACTTTTTATCTAATTTTGCATAGACGTATCTTGGGGTACTGCCACTATAAACAAGAAATATCCATTTGATTGAATAATTCTAAGGGCACCTCAGGGCCTCTCAAAATGGCTAAATGTTCCTACTATTTCCCTGCTGCTGTAAGCCTCCTGCACTGATCTCTATTTATAACTGCCATTGATCTCTAATTACAACTGGATATTGCCCTATCTCTGATCATTGGGGTGGCTAGTCTGCACGGACATAATATATAACATTCCGAGGACGTCTTTCTGTCATTGTTGACCGACTCCGGCCACCATTTGAGGCATCGCAGGACAGAAAAAGACTGGTGTATATAGTGAGGAAGATGTTTATGACGGCAAATATTTGACCACACGCCGAAATCAGTGCAAGTGAAGACGACGGCCGTGGAACTTGAGGGTCACCGTACCTCTTTCGCCACTTTGAGATTTCCACAGGAAGCAGATTTTGTTAACCCGAACTGAGATACCTACCGTACTACTCTAGCCGTTTGTCCTGTGTCATCTAGTCTTGAGCAGCAGTCAGTCCATGGTGGTCACCCGAAAACCGTTCAGCCAACTTGTCAAGGACGTGATCAATAAATGGGTAAAATATATTGATGCTGAATGATCCGTATCCCCACCATTGGCGCAATGGCGTTGAAGCTGTACCGTTCTGGGTTTACGAATCTCAGTACCACCAGCCCAACACGGCGCCATAGTTCATCCCACACTGATGGGATAGTCCTGCAGTTCTTGTGAATCTTCTAGAAGACGGCCGAAACTAACAGGACGAATTGCCCTTTTAAGAAAAGGTGCCCTTTTCATATCGGGAAAAGATCGCTTAAAATAGGGGTACCACTCAATTGCTGTATTGCTGTGCTTGAAGGAACTACCCGCACCCTTCACTTTGTTCTGATTTTGGTTACTGTTAGATCTTTAATGTTCCCGGAACGTTAGTTTTTGGTTTGGTTTGAAACTTTTTGATCTCTAATGTTGCCGGAATGTTAATTTTTAGTTTGATTTAAAACGGTTTGATCTCTAACGTTGCCAGAACGCTCGTTTTTGATTTGATTTAAAAAAGTTAGATCTCTAACGTTGCCGGGACGTTAGTTTTTGGTTTTATTTGAAATTGTTTGATCGCTAACGTTGCCGGAACGTTCGTTTTTGGTTTGATTTTAAACATTTAGATCTCTAACGTTGCCGGTACGTTCGATTTTGGTTTGATTTTAAACAGTTAAATTTCTAACGTAGTCAGAACGCTAGGTTTTGGTATGATTTTAAACTGTTAGATCTCTAACGTTGCAGAAACGTTCATTTTGGGTTTGATTTAAAACAGTTAAATCTCTAACGTTGTCGGAACGTTAGTTTTTGGTTTGATTTTAAACTGTTTGATCTCTAACGTTGCCGGAACGTTAGTTTTTGGTTTGATCTTAAACAGTTAGATCTCTGATGTTGCCGAAACGATCATTTTTGGTTTGATTTAAAACAGTTATATCTCTAACGTTGTAGGAAACGTTAGTTTTTGGTTTGGTTTGAAACTGTTTGATCTCTAGCGTTGCCGGAATGTTAGTTTTTTGTTTGATTTTAAACAGTTAGATCTCTAGCGTTGTCGGAACGCTAGGTTTTGGTTTGATTTTAAACTGTTTGATCTCTAACGTTGCCGTGACGTTAGTTTTTGGTTCGGTTTTAAACTGATTGATTTCTATCGTTGCCGGAACGTTAGTTTTTGATTTGATTACAAACGGTGTGATCTCACTAACGTTGCCGGAACGTTGGTTATTGGTTTTGTTTTAAACGGAATTATATAATCTACTCGGCTAGTTAGATATCATCTAACTAGCCGAGTTGCCCGGCGTTGCTCGGGGAAAAAAGGCAGCCGCTCGCTCAAAAATTGTTTTGAAAATTGCAATACTTAAGATTCCCACTGCCCCAGATGAATTTTCTAGTTGCTCGGTTTGCACCGGAGAAAAAGAAATTGTCCAGATAAAATAAAGATATCTATAAATTAAATCTTAGGGAGCTCTCCCACAATCTTGTGCACTGGAATGTGATACATCCTGAAATCATAAATAATAATATTATGAACACTAAAATTAGACCACACCTAAAATGCCCTACATTTGAATCTCACCCACACCAAACCAATCTCAAATGTTTCCAGATTACACACATTTATAAATTTACTACTGGCCTAGTTGTAGGATAAACCTGGCCTCTATGCTGGAACTTTACTTTGTTTCTTTGTGTTGTTTTTTCCAAAGCAATTATATACCAAGCAGAGTCACTCAGCGATCCGCCATTTTGAATTTGAACTGGTAGCGTATACAATATCATTACGTTCACACATGAATAACAGAGGGCGCTGCGCGAGTGATTATGCTTGGTATATAATTGCTTTGTTTTTTCAGAAATAGGCACGCGCCCCGCGCTCATGCTGACGTGGCCAGCAGCTGGCAGAGTTGTGGCAGTGTTATGCGTTCACGATTTTGAAATGTTAATAACTTATAACTATTCAAAACTTCTGCATACATCCAGTGACTATTTATAGATGGCATAATTATCTTACGATGATGTAGACTGGAACTCCAAGTACAACCTTTTGAAATATTGAGCTCCTCCCGGTTCTCCAACCCCCGAACGAATTTCTAAAATGTCTAAATTTACGAACCACCCCAATGGGCCCGCTGGATCACATGCAAAATTTCAGCCCGATACATGCAAAACTAACGGAGATGTGGTGGTGCTAACAAACAAACATACATACATGCATGCATATACATATACATACATACATACATACATGCATACATACACACACACATACGCACGCACGCACGCACGCACGCACGCACGCGCACACACATGCGCACGCACGCACGCACACACACACACACATACATATACAGAGAAAGACTGTTTAATAATATAGATTTTTCTTTAACGTTACGTCTTCGTTTTGCATTAACGGTTAAAACTCTAACGTTCCTGGAATGTTAGTGATTAGATTGATTTGAAATGGTTTAGCCCCCTCCTCAAAAGCCCCCCCCCCGGTTCCGGTGCCTTACTATTGAGTTAAAGAACCATTATTATATATTGTTGGTGTAAGAGAGAAGTGGTATAAAGATCGTTTCAGTATAAATTAAATTAATATAGCAACACTGCATTAGGATGACAAACTTTCACTTTCCATTTTACTACAGATACGACAACTAGTTAAAATCAATAATATACAGCTGGTTTAATTAGTTAATGACCTTATCATTGGGTAACATAAGACGTAAAGAAACGACTCAACGTCACGCAAATCACATTAAAAAACTGCATTGTCCCGAGACATCCAGACAGTGGCATTGCAGATACGCCTGCCGTCGTATATAAGAATTGTGTTTATTCGAGTATTAAGTGAAAAAGTAACTTTCATGAACCAATTTTTAAATATTACACACCGTCTTGTGGGGATAAAGAACGCTCCTTATATAATGTATTGTAAAATCATTAATAATAATTTTGAGAGAGCAAAAATATAATGCCGAGATTCATGCAAATACACTTGTTGGTCAAACTGTTGACAGTAATGATTTTTATACATTGAAACATTCGGTGACAGTACTGGTCTTCTGGTTATCCGGTTTACAAGAGCGAACCGTTACGGAGATGATGCGTTACAGAGATACATGACAAATCGATTAATAAGCCAAGTAATTGAGTTTCCTAGGATGAATAACATATCAAACAGCCAAGTAAAACAAATACAGCTGTAGATTGTTCCTTGGAAAAATATCCTGAATAGAAAGCGTCATCTCCGTAACTGGTTTTGCCACAATTTTCAAAGTCAACTTTGACGAAGTCTGCAGAAGTAACGGTTGTACTTAGGATTATATTTATTTTTATATTAAAATTTAAATAAATCTCAATTGCCATGGTAATGTATTTTGTTTATTCACATAAAGGTTCCCCCGTGTCATGTGCGGTTCAAATCCATTACGGAGATGACACCAATTTGTACTACTATTTGAACCAACACAATGAAATATGTAGCAAACACCAACGTCTTTCATATTTGCCGGACAGTTGTGTCAAAATGCCTATTTTAAATAAACACTTTCACTATTATATTATATGTCGTATCTTTTCTTAGGCAATAGTTACAAGGAAAATATGGATAGGACATCGCAATTTTGAATCATTTAAATCTATATACTCTGTATATCACAAAATGTGCTTACATATATACCAAGCTTGAATGGTCTAGTTAGATAATCACAAGGGCTACTAAAAACAAAAAGCTTTGCAAAACTACCGACAATACAGTAGACGCTATATCACGAAAACCAAACCTTTGTAACTGTACACTTTTTCGCGTTTTTACTGTACAGTGAAACTCTACAAGCGTCATGTTACACGTTTGTGTGGTATTTTTGTCGGGCCAATGTTAAAGATATGTGTGCATATTCATTGTGTGTGTGTGTGCGTGCGTGCGTGCGTGCGTGTGTGCGTGTTGGAAATGCTGGTACAATTGCAATCACCTGTAGAAGTTGAAAACCGTTAATCCAAGTATCCATTAATCCTTGCACCAGGCAGGAGCTATCTTACACTATCTTAGACTGAGTTTGATATGAGAACGTCTTAAAATTCTAACCCTGTAAGTGCTGCCAGACAGAGGCCTGAAATAATATACTGCCCTGTTTGTTAGGGTATTTATCACATCCATTACTCCACTCAAGGGGTAAAAATTTACCCTGATGGGACAAGCCACTGGGACAGAGTTCCAACACTCATTTGATGTCAGCAGGGGAGCGTAATTAAGTGCAATAAACAAGCTCCTGCAATCAACCAGAGCTGGATACAACAAACAAAGAAGAAGCTCTTTTAGTGATATCGGTGTCCACCAACATGGATAATGTCTGAGGGGAGGACAGTCATTTGTCTAAATAGATAACATGGATTTCAGTTATGTTGGAAGTAAATTATTATTTTAACAAACACTCCGGAATTCGACATTCACATATTTCGAAACGGTGTGCACAGTTTCAATGATCACGAGTTATAATGATAAAATATAGAATAAAAACGAATTAGTATCTATATCCATACGGGCTGTATGTATATACAGATAACAGTTTGTTAGACAAACTGCAAAAAAATGTCTTTGGATTTCAACAAATGACCGTGCATGCAGCTATATGTTTTCAAGTGCTGGACAAATTCAGTCCAATTATCTGTAAGTAGCGTACTCATTCTACTCCAACGAACCAACATTTCGTTAGATATAGTCTCTCAAAGAGACTTCTGCTGAAAGAAGTCAATGACAACTTAGAACCGTTGCTGACACAACTCGTCAACTCTTCTATAACATCTGGTGTTGTTCCATGAAGAAGAAGAAGAAGAAGAATTTGTTTTTTTAAGAAGAAGAATTTGTTTTATTTGACCCAGACATTTCAAATAATTCATACAATACATCCATGTCAAAAAATTAAATAATATAAATACATAACCTTATAGTAAACATTGCATAATGTATGATAAATAACGAAAAGTAGGGTCAGGAGACTCCTCTAAGACTCTGGTAGTCGCTATCGAGGAGCCACCTTTTGTAATAAAACTTTAACTGAATCAATACATCACCTAATCAAATTCTTCCAGAATAAAAAGAAGAAATAAAAACATAATGTGTATGCATGTGTGTAGTGTGAGCAAGCTTATATGATTATTGAGTTTGTCGTTTAGGCACTGTTTTGTTGACAAGTTGACAGGTGGTTGTCGGTTCTTAATTTTGCATACATATATAGCAATTTTGCCTGGTGCATGTTTCTTGATAGTTTTGTAAAAAATAAAGTTTAACATACTTGGCAAATCCTTGTGAACTGTGTGTACTAAGCTTTTCTTTGACAATATCAGGAATGTTATTTAGTAAAAGTGGTAAATTATGCCTAAGGCATTTCTTAGCAAATTCATGTTTAATTTTATAAATGTATATTTTATTTTTGACTCTTGTATCGTGATTATGTACCTCATAGTTAAACATTATCCTCCAGTTTTGTAAATAAACTGGTAAGTCATTGTGTAAATATTTATAGTAAAATTTTAATTGTTGTAATTTAAGAATGTCATCTACTTTTAACAAGTTGAGTTTTTTGTGAAGTGGTTCTGTGTGGGAAGTATAATTACTTAAGGTAATCATTCTCAGTTTTTTTTTTGAAGTTTTATTATTCTATTTGATTGAAAGCCCCATGCCATGATGCAATAATTAATGTGTGGCACTATTAAAGAATTATATAATATTATTTTAATATGAAGAGGTAATACATGTTTCAATTTATTTAAAATGCCATTTTTTTAGAACAAACATTTGATATTTTTTCAGTGTGCTTTTTCCAGTTTAGATTTGTATCTATAATTAAACCCAACAAATTAAATTCTTTGACTTGTTCAATATTTACATTGTCTATCTTCAGAGTAAGTGTCTGTATATTTTTCTTTGCCTTTTGAAATGTCATGTATTTTGATTTTGCTATGTTTAGCGATAATTTATTTATTTTGAGCCATTCATTTATTTTTAAAAGTTCTTCATTTATTAAGGATTCTAAATTTTCGTCATATATGTTATCACAGAAAGTGTTTAGTGTACTTGATAGAGTTGTATCGTCAGCATAAATTATGAAATTAAACATTTTACTGGCTTGTGCAAAATCATTGATATATATGATGAATAACAGGCGTCCTAAGATTGAACCTTGTGGTACACCTGTTGTTATTAATAACATATTCGATTTTATATTGTCAATTTCCGTATATTGTTTACGATTTGTTAGGTAACTGCTGAATAAGTTCAGATGTGTTCCATGTATACCATAATATTTCAATTTGTCAATTAAAATTAAATGGTCAATGGTATCAAAGGCTTTGGAAAGATCTAGGTAAATATTAATGGGTATTTCATCCTTATCCAGTTTGGTTATTATTCTATCTATTAATTCTAGTGCTGCGTATTCAGTAGAATGTTTAGGTTGGAATCCATACTGATGGTCAAAAAAAAGCTTAGTCTTTTAAATAAGATGATAATTGGTCAAAAATAATGTTTTCAAGTACTTTTGAAATAGCTGGTAGAAGAGATATGGGTCTATAATTATTGAATACTGCTGGCTCACCTTTTTTATAAATGGGAATTACCTTAGCAATTTTTAGTTTATCAGGGAATATTCCTGTGGTTAATACTTGATTTGTTAATAAAGTTAAAGATTTGGTTAGTGCAGGTTCAAGCATTTTTAGCAGTTTGGTAGAGAGACCATCACATCCACAGCTGTTTTTGTTGGGTAGATTAATTATTGTTCTCTTTATGTTATCTTCTTCAACATATTTAAATGTAAAATTACAGTTTACTATTTTATTTAGGTAATATGAATGATCATGATTGCCTTTGTATTTAATATTATTAGCCAGATTACTACCTATATTGGTAAATAATGTATTGAATTTATTTGAAATTTCTAATTTGTCTGCCACAATAGAATCGGATTCTTTAAAATATTTTGGATATGATTGATTAATTTTATGTTTAGACAGGATTTCATTTATAGTTTTCCAAGTGTTTTTTATATCAAATTTAAATTGATTAAAACACTTGTCAAAATATGATTGCTTTGCTTTGCGAAAACTTCTTTTCAAAATACTATTGTATGTTTTTAGAGTAATCAATAATACACCATATTCAGAAGATTCAGGGTTTGTGATTTTTAATTGTTTGTAAAGTTTGTCTCTGTATTGTATTGAGGTTAGCAAGCCTCGAGTTATCCATGTACATTTTTTATGTTTATATTGATTAAATTTCACTAATTTGCTAGTCATATATTTATTGTTAGCTTGATTTATTTCATTGATGATAATGTTATAATTATGGTTTGGATCAGCATTTGAACTTGTATCTAATTTTTTATGTATTTCAGAAGAGATTATATCATTTCTGACTTTTAACATAGCCTCTTTATTTTGTTCATTAACTCGTATAAATTTTATAATATGTTCCTCATTTAGAGCAGTGTTCATAAGCATAAAATATGGTTGATGATCAGACATTTTTTAAATTAATATTCCTGCTGTACTTTGCAAAATATGCTTTGTTAAATTACAAAAAAATTATCAATAAGTGTACCAGTACATGTTGTGAACATTGTAGGAAGAGTAATTTGGGGGAAGAGACTAAATGAAGTTAACATGTCAAAGAATGTGCTACAGTGTTGTTGCTCGTTTATTTTTAGCATATTTATATTGTAGTCCCCTGCAAGAATAAGGTTGTTGTTTTGATGATGTTGCACAGATGACAGGACCATTGTAAATTCAATTATAAATTCGTTATAGTTTTCAGTTAAAGGCCTTGGTGGTCGGTATAGATTTCCTATAGTGACTGTCTGCGATAAGCCTCCTCCAGTTACTTGTATTATTTGTCCCTCCTATTGTTAATACATATTTAATTTCATATTTACTTCATAATCAAAGTGTTTATCTATATATATTAATAATCCCCCTTTGGTGCTGCAACTTTTTCCTTGGGATATACAGTCATATCTATTTAATTGAATTAGTGATAAGTCATCATTATCAGATAACCAGCTCTCTTGGAGACATATTATGCTAAATTTAAAATTTAAGGAAGACAAGTCATTTACAAATGCCTCGAGCTCACTAAACTTTGCATTAATGGACTGTATATTTGAGCTTAGGATACTGAAATATTTATTATTATTTTGAACTAACAAATAAAAAATTTCAAAATCATAATATGATGATCGGCGTATTGTTGGCAATTCATTATTTTCATTAACAGTATTACTGATGTTTAGAATATTATTCAGACAATTATTTGTAATACCACCTGTAAATTGGAGAAAAGTTTCGTCAGTTATCATTTCATTGTATTTAAAATTTTAATGAGATCAGCATATTTTCAATGTGCAGTAATGTTTCAGTAAGAGTGTGTACCTTTAGTGTTTGAGTTACTAGATTTTGTTTAATAATATTTGTATTTTGTTTATGTAAAGCTAAAGCAGTGCATCATAAGTAGCTACTTAAAGTGTCAGAGATAGAAAAAAAACCATTATGTTTAGAAACATATTCAAGAAAAAAAGGCGATGTAATAGAAAAAAGTCAGGACCATTTGACAAGATGGCCCGAAAAAGAAAAAAAAACTTAAGAATAAAACTGTATTTCTAGTGGTAGGAGCTAATGCATTCTACTGCATTCTAACCAACGCATTTCCAATATATATAAATGCATAGGTTATTTTATTATAACAAATGAAAAGTCGTGTGGAAAATAAAGAAGCATTAAACAGAAAACGGATCACAAGTCACGACACAAGTGAGTAACAAACTGCACTAAGATATATTAAAAAAAGTTGATATAGGGAACACTGCAAAAACAAGATATTAAAAAAAAAAAAAAACCTACGTTAAAAGAAAAACAGGTACCTTTTAACCAATTTATTTACATACGTACAGTTCATATAGCAGACATTGCCAATCGCAAAACTAGATTTCGTGTCAGAAATGTCACGTGAGCAACAACTAAATGTTCACATCATTATCACCGACATTTGGTGTTATGTCTTGCTTGTCATTGGTACTTGTCCAGCTCATTCGAGGTGTATATCCTGTGAATCATGTTGTTGACATCCTTGATTACAATGTTCCCATTGTAAGTCCAGCAGTCTCTGATTTTGTTTGCCTTTTTCAACACTCGTGTTGCGTAAGCCAACTTTGAGCGCATTATTGTCAAATCTTCATTTATGAAGATCTTCAAACTTCGCTCGGCTACTCGTTCGTTCTTTTGTTTAAGTGAAGCTCTTGACTGAAACACTCTGTCGCGTGTCTTCTCCGATTTGAAGCGGACGATTACGGGTCGCGGCCTGGTTGAGGTGTCCGTTTTGCGACCAATTCTGTGTACCCGTTCAAAGTCGCTGGGCAATAAAGCGGGACTGATTTTCATGTGCTCGTTGCAAATTTCGATGAGCTTTGACTCAAGGTCCTCCCCATAACCTGTCTCCTCAATGCCACTGAAACGTAGGTTTGTCCTACGGCCATATTGTTCATTGTCATCAATTTGGTTCTGGAGATGAGGAACCTTATCTTCAAGCAGTGCAATTTTATTGTTTTTTTCATCCAGTTATTGTTGAAAGTTTTTGAACGTTTGTCTCAATTCACGAATCTCTTTGGCGAGTTCATCCGGAAAGAGAACCTGTTTCATTCTGTTCAGCACTGCTGAATCGTTGAGGGCTGCAATTAGTCTTAGAACTAACTGATCTTCTTGGTTGTCCTCGACATTGTTTGCTCTACGCGACCTCGGCATATTGTAAGCCAACTTGCAAACGCAGTCATGCGGAACACATTAACAAGTGGGTGTCTACAGTTCCACTGTCCGGCGTTGTTTGCCAGTGCCAGACGTAGTTACGTAATGCACCCTGCTACACAGGCAGGCACTGACACTGAGGCGTAATGTGCGTCGATTTCAGGCTTAAGTTATGGAACTAATAGCAGCTAAGCAACCTCTATCTAGCACTTTCACAAAGTCCGAAAAGTTCAGCGTGCTCTATCTCCTTCGGTCAGTCACCCACCTTGAAAACCTCCACACTCCAAGGCCTCCCCACCACAAAAAAATATGCAAAGCTCGGGACACACCAGAATACACGTCTATCCCCGGGCAGCCATCTTGTCGTTTTTGTTGCCTGAAATATGCCAACGTCACCCCCGTGCTTAAGAAGGCAAATCTCGACCAGGACAATATGGACAGTTATAGACCAATACCAAACCTGCCTTTTGTGTCAAAGCTACTCAAAAGGTACGTTGCTCGTTGTCTGATCGACCACATACACGACTGATAACAATCTTCTTAAACGATACCAATCAGCCTACAAATCGCATCACTCCACGGAAACTGCGCTAGTTTTGGTACAGAATGACATCCTCGAGGCGCTAGACCGGCGGCATGGAGTCATCCTGGTTCTACTTGACATGTCGGCCGCCTTCGACACAGTTGACCATGAAATTCTGCTCAGCCGATTAGAACAACGCTTCGGAATGGCTGGTTCCGTGCTGGCATGGATGCGATCATATCTAACCGACAGGTCGCAGTCAGTAAATATACCAGGTGGCGCTTCCAGCAAAACCAGCGTCGCTTGTGGCGTCCCTCAAGGATTGGTGCTGGGGCGTACACAGCATATATGGGTGATATCATCAGAAGACACAACCTGGCCTTCCACCTCTACGCGGACGATACCCAGCTATACCAATAACGTAAACAATCTGGTGTAAATTGTACACAAAAAAGTCTTTTCAAAGACTATTTAAAAACTATTTTGAACATAAATAAATTCTGATTTGCAAGCGGCAACTCAGGGCAAAACGACACTTAGGTTGCAACGACTGCCAGAGCTGGGTGGATTTTGCGTTGTCTGGCTGTCCAAAATCATGGGCAGAGACCAAAGATGACGGATTCACCTTTCGGTGTATGGGGTGTTTGAGGGTGGAATGTCTGATGAAGGAGGTGTGTAAGTTGACGGATATAGTGAAGGAGATGGAGGTGAGACTCAACATAGAAATAGATGGAGCAGAGAGGGATGACGCGGAGCGAGTTGAGAATTCTACAAAACAGAAGGAGCAGAGTTGTGACACGGAGACTGAAGAAAGGAGACTGAAAGGAGGGAAGGTGACCGGTGTGAAGGAACAAGAAATTGAGAAGACAGAGGGACGGCGGAAAAGTGTTCGGCAGAAGAAATGAAAACGGGTCAGTGGGGATAGATCAACAGGTAGTCAGACTGTAGGAGAGACGCGACAGCGATACAGGTGGTGAAGAGGTAGATACCACAGAGGCAGTTGGTAAGACTGTGAGACAGAAGACTGATGGAAGAAGAGAGAGTGTTCAGCAAAAAACAGAAAACATGACAGGCGTGAAGGTGACAGGGGAGAAAGTGACCGTAGTGAAGGAGGTAGCCGGGGGAAAGGGACGGGAGAGGAGAGAAGAAAATGTGATGGGAGGAAAGATGAAGGGACGAAAGGAAGTGAGAGTAAATGTGCTAGAAGAGAAGATGACAGGAGGAAAGGGGACAAGAGAAAACGCGACAGGAAAGAAGGGAATGGAAGAGAATGTGACAGGAGAGAAGACGGCAAGAGGAAAAGACAACAACCAGACATATGCAGACCGGAGGAGCTACTCCGAGGCAGTGATTGAGGGGGCAACGAGAAAGGAGAGAGTGTTTGTGGGAGATTCAATTCTGAGAAAAACAGACAAGACTATATGCGAGGGGAAGGACGTTGTTGTATGTCTACCGGGGGCTAGGATAGAGCATGTGATCGAAAGGGTAGAGAAGGTATTGGCAAGGGAGGGTCTATACTAGTACACGTAGGGACAAACAATGCAGACAAGGAGGGAACAACTGGGATAGTTCAGAAGTACAGGCATATAGTGAGGAAGCTAAAGAAGACAAGAGTGGAACAGGTTTTTCTCTCAGAAATTTTGCCAGTAATGGGAGGAAGGGGGGCAACATACAGAAACTGTAAGAGGATGGCGATCAACGCACTAGTTGAGCAGATATGTGAAGAAGAGGGCGTGGGATTCATAGATTTATAGGGGTACTTTGTTGGGAGAGAATATATGTACATGAGAGATAGCCTCCATCTAAGTGAAAAGGGGGCAGCAGTATTCTCAGAGAATCTGCTGCGATCTGTTGACAGTGGGACAGGTTGCATCTATTTAAACTAAATTCGCAGGGGGAACTCGCAGAGAAGCCTGAAACTGGAGGCATAGATAAAGACAGCAAAAATAATTCAGCAAAGGACAGTCTAGAAAACTGTTCTGAAGCTGGATATAAATGTGTTTGTTTAAATGCACGGAGTATAGTAAACAAAAGAAATGAATTAAACATTATGGTAGAAGATATTGACCCTCACATAATAGGTATAACCGAATCATTGGCAACCACCGATATATATCAGATGCCGAATTGGGACTGACAGGATATGTAATGTTTAGGAAAGATAGAATAGGAAGAAGGGGAGGTGGAGTTATTTTATATATTAAAGAATCTATCCAGGCTTATGAAATGAAATTAGACAGAGAAGCAGATTGCGAAGAAGCTGTTTGGTGTAACATAGTTACAGGAAACTCAACGTTAACGGTTGGATTAGTTTATCGAAGTCCAAACATAAGCATAGAAGAGAATGAAAAAATACAAAACGCTATAAGGGAAGTGAGCAAACGGGACTGTGTTATTATGGGGGATTTTAACCATGGGCATATAAAATGGAAATATCTACAGAGTATGGGTAGTGAGGACCACAAGTTTTTAGTTTTAGTAAAGATAGTTTTATTTCTCAACATGTGCTAGAACCAACCAGGGGAGAGAATGTGTTAGACATAGTTTTGTCCTCACAGAATGAATTAGTTGACAATGTCAAGATATGTGAGCCACTGGGGAATAGTGATCACAACCAGATACATTTTACCATCAAAGTAAAATCAGAAAGGAATAGTAAAAAGCAGTACAGGATAAATTTCCACAAAGGAAAATATAAGGACATAAGGAAATATTTAGCAAAGATAGACTGGAATAACACACTGAAGAATAAGACAGCAACAGAATGCTGGAATATCTCAAAGAGTGAAATTGAATGCATCACCGTCAAATTTGTTCCCTTAAAAAAACACGGGAAACGGTCCAAAAAGAAACACTTTTCGAAAGAAGCCATTAGAAAAACTAAGGATAAACAAATGATGTGGAAGTCATATAGACGTACTGTAAATGACGAAGACTACAACATTTATAAAGAAGCACCAAACCAAGCTACAGCTCAAATTAGAAATTCAAAGAGAAGCTATGAACATAAATTAGCTTGTAATAAAAAACATGACAGCAAGAGTTTTTATGCGTATGTTCGAAGCAAACAGAAAGTTCAGGATAAGGTCGGTCCTCTAGAAGATAGTGCTGGAAATATAATATCAGAAGGATTCTTAATGGCAGAAGACCTGAATGAGTATTTTAGTTCAGTGTTTACCAGAGAAGACACTAGTTCACTGGCAGTACCAGAGGCTAAGTTCAAAGGGGCAGAATCAGACTATTTAAGAGAGTTAATTGTAACCCCAGAAATTGTAGCTAAGAAAATTAGGGCTATGAAGGATAATAAATCACCTGGCGTGGATGGTATTCCACCCAAACTACTATTGGAAATTGTAGAACAAATTAGCATACCGCTTGTAACAGTTTTCAACTTGTCATTAGAAGAGGGAGTGGTTCCTTTAGAATGGAAAGAAGCAAACATTATACCGTTATTTAAAAAAAGGTTCGAGAAACAAGTCAAATAATTATAGAGTTAGTTTAACATCGGTGATTTGTAAATTATTAGAAAGACTAATTAAAGATCAAATGGTGGATTTTCTTGTTAAACATAACTTGATAAACCCATCTCAACATGGGTTTCTAAAAGCGAGGTCATGCTTTGGAAGATATCACTAAATGGGTAGATGATGGATCACCAGTAGATATCATCTACTTAGATTTTCAAAAAGCTTTCGACAAAGTGCCACATCAAAGATTACTGCTTAAACTAAAGGCCCATGGCATAGGAAATGGTATAATTAACTGGATAGAAAAATGGCTGATTGACAGAAGACAACGGGTAGTTGTTGATTGGGAGGCTTCAAACTGGAAATCAGTTTTGAGTGGGGTTCCTCAGGGATCAGTACTGGGACCTATTTTATTCTTAATATATATATAAACGATTTGGACGATGATATAGCTAGCAAGGTGTTGAAATTTGCAGATGATACAAAAGTGTTTAGAAGGATTAAAAGTGATGGAGATAGACAGCATTTACAAGATGATCTTGACTGGTTGATCAAATGGTCTGAAAAGTGGCAAATGTTGTTCAATTTTGGGAAATGTAAATGCCTTCACACAGAACATGGGAACGAATATGTAGAATATACAATGGGGGGAACTATACTAAGTACTACTGTAAAAAAAGAAGACTTAGGGCTGACAATTAGTGCTGACATGAAGGTTTCAGAGCAGTGTGGAATTGCAGCTTCAAAAGGAAATCAAATCCTTGGATTGATTAGGCGAAATATAGCATATAAAAAAGAACTAATGATACCGCTGTACAAAACAATAGTTAGACCTCATTTAGAATATTGTATACATGCGTGGAGGCCATACCGCAAGAAGGACTTAGATATGCTAGAAAGAGTACAGAGGAGAGCGACTAAAATGATACCAAAACTGAGGGATCTTAGTTATGAAAAACGCCTAAAAGAATGTGGTTTAACAACACTAGAGACCAGGAGATTGAGAGGAGATCAGATAGAAGTGTTTAAAATATTGAGTGGTTATGAAAATATTGATAGAAATATGTTTTTTTTCAGTTAAGAAAGATAGAAAGACTAGAGGACATGAAGTTACATTAGTAAAGGAGCAGTTTAGATTAGACGTAAGAAAGTTCTCATTTTAACAAAGGACTGTGAATGAATGTAATACATTATCTGATGGTTGTGTGGGTGCTAGTAGTGTGAATATGTTTAAAAATAAAATCGACACATACCTCAGAAGGGCTGGATATATGTAGATAAAAGGGTTGGACTCTCAATAAACCAAAGGGCTTCCTTGTCCACCTGCCATCAAGAGTTAATTCTCTGGATGGCAATCTTGTTAAATCTTGTTAAATCTACACATCACATCCGAGATGTCCGAAACCAACAGAATGTTGTCTCTACGCCGAATTGAGCACTGCATCAACGACGTCCACGTGTGGATGGTCGATGATCGACTAAAGATGAATGATAACAAAACGGTCGCACTTGTGTTAGCATCACGAAACAATCAAGCGAAACACAACATCACCGTGATCAAAATTGGCGACTGCGACATAACACATAGTCGTATTGCGAGAAACATCGGCGTTGACTCGGAAATGTCGATGGTCAGTCATGTAAAGCACACGTGCTGCGTAGCCTACTATCATCTGAGGAACATTGCGTCCATCCGATCGTGTCTAACACAGAAAGCCGCAGTCCGTCTTATGTACTCTCTTGTTATATTGAGAATTGACTATGCGAACTGTCTGCTACATGACATCCCCGACTGCCTAAACAACAAGCTGCAAGATTGCAAAATGCTGCTGCTCGGCTGGTGATCCGCTGCCACAGATGGGACCATATCACACCAGTGCTCAAGAAACTGCACATTACAATTACGTAATTCTGCTACTGACGTTTCGTGCTCAACACGGACTGGCACCAGCTGACATCACCGACCTACACCACGAACAAAGAGCTACTCGAGTGTTGCGTTCAACTACAAACAATGACCATCTCGCAGCCGATACGGCGACATAACTTTCTCGGTGAAGACAACCTGTTGCCTTGTGACTTTCAAAAGACTCTTGAAAACCCATCTTTTCCGGGTCGCTTACACAACATAGGCGCCACCAGTCAGTTTATTTATTGTTTTAATTACTTATTATCTTGTACATGTTTTTAAACTAATTTTACACAATCTTTACTGATTTATTATCAATATGCCTTTAATTTAATTTTAACGATCATCTTTAGCTGTAACTTAATTTTTTTTTAATTTGTGTATATATTGTCATTTATTTTAACTAATTTAATATTATTAATTTTACGTAGCTTATTAATGTTCTGCATATATAAATATATATATATACATACATATATATATATATATATATATATATATATATATACCTTAACAGGTTGTATAATACACATATATATATATCTTGCATTCTCTTCTCAACCAACTGCCTATGTCTGCCACAAGTGCGGAAGACTGCCATGACAGAGCGGGACTTCTAAGTCACTCCAGGCGATGTAATTAGCAAAATATACTTATTAATATTTAGTTCTATGAATTGATGAGGTATATACGCCCTATTCTAACGTAGTAGTCGTATACGTATGAAATATTGTCATGTCGTCCCGTATAGTAGTTGGTAGGTGGTCTAGTTTAAAAAAATCACCTCTACATGGCAGCACCCTGGATAATTTAACAAATCTTGGATAATACATTTCATTAATAATTTATTATTATACTTATTTATCTTGTAGTTAATTATATTTACTTTACAGGCTGCTGGTCTTATTACTAATTATTGAATTGAACATAAAATCCTTCCAATTGTAAAATAAAATTTTACCCAAGGCACAGCGCCAGTATAGAAGGGAAAGACTCGATAACGACGAGAACATTTATTGAACAGACTTATCTCAAAACGGAAGTCGAGGCAAGAGAGCATACAACAGGAACAAGGTATGGAATTAACCAACGCAATAATACAGGAAGCGGAAATGTGATACTTATCCAATATGGCGTGACCACTTTCTTTTCTCCTTCACTAATCTAATAATAGCACATAAGCTTTTAAGGTTATAACGTGATAGTCCATATGACATACACATATGCAGTAGAGTTAATATGGGCATATGTCACACAAAATGTGCAGTAGAGTCAATAGGTCCATGGCACATGTATTATAACTCATAGTCTTGTAGATATGCAGGTTTATTACGTCTGCGGATGGGCCGAGTGGGCCTCACGTTGTCCCTGGGTGTGGTTGGTGGTTTCGGTAGCGCGGTTGTAGGGGCCTCAGGTGGCGCTGTGATCGTCAGTGGAGCCTCGGGCGGTGCCGCGATCACTAATGGGATTTCGGGTGGAGTTGCATTCGCTTGGACCTCAGGCAGGGTGTCGTCTTCGTATGGCGGGACGTCTTCCGTGTCATCTCCATCCTCACGATGGCGCGTGGGTATTGTGGTCGACACATGACCGGGTACTAAATAGCACACGGATAGTCGCACCTTGTATGATGAAGTGCATGTATGGCATGAGTCGGTCACTCGCTCAATCGCGTTGTCGATGTCCAATGCGAAGAAGTTGCGACGAACTACGAGTTTGAGTTGGTGTTTTGATGGGTGGCTCAGCTTTAGGTGGATCGCTGTTAGTAAGCCATCTAACACTTGTCGTGGAACTACGATAAGTTCGTTGGTTGGCGCGAATGGTATGTCGCACTTGACAACGATGACGCCGTCGCGAGCCAACGTTGTAGTAGATAAGTAACGTTTTACGTCCTTGGCGTTGGTTACTTTTTTGGATGGACGCATGCCTTGTTTTAGGTGAGCTCTGACGCGCCGTAGGTCAGAGCACTCTGATTGTGTAGAAAGCCATGCGGACCTGCTCGTGAACGGAAGGCGAGTGGAGCCGGATCTTCCACAGCAACACTCATAACGACAGATTGTTCGATTTGCGATATGAAAGAAAATATCTGGCAATGTGGTTCATGGCATTCCGGTGCGTTTCTGCTTGCGAAGTCGGATGGTATGTTTGGTGAACCCGCCAGGTGGCGCACTGTGACTTGGTATCGGGCGACAACTGACAGAAACGATGTCACGCGAGGGCTAGATGAAAATTCGCCACGGCATAGTTTGTCAATGGCCTGCACACACGGTTTGCTGTCGGTGAGTAGACACGGCTTCGACTTTGATTGTATGATGTACGGACTAAAGTGTTTGACTGCTGCAGCAATGCCTAACGCTTCGATTTCGCAGGGTAGCCATGTAACTTGGTGTTTCTTTAGTTTGGCGCTGAAAAACCCGGCAAGACGGGTCTGTCCATTTCGCGAAACGTATAGTGTGGATCCGATGCCACGTTTGGTAACCGAACCGTCGGTAACGATCCATAGTTGGTCACTGGGCCGCGGTAATGTGATCGATCTGTTGGTGGAGAGTGTGTTTTGGGCTACACGGAACGCCTCGCGGATGTCATCAGTCCATGTCAATGTCTCCTGTGATTTCATGCCCGCAATGTACGACTCGAGGGGTGCAAGTACTTTGGAACACTGAGAGATGACGCGTCCTAACACTTTATATGCTCCAACGATGGAACGAAGTCCCAGAATGGTTTGTGGCGGTGTGCACGATGCCAGAGTAGCGATGCGGTGAGGACTGGCATGTAGTGTACCTTCTGACCACACCCAGCCTAGGATGGTCGTTGATTTAGGGCAAACCCTGGTCTTCTTTGCTGAAAGTCGTAAGTCGCATCGAGCAAGGGCATCAAGGACACGACTCCAGTTGTCTAGTAGTTCTTGTGGCGAGTTGCCCCCGCAGTACAAATCGTCAGCCAACTTGGCGACGACGCCCTCTTGTAACAGATCACCAAAGACTCGGCACATGAGTTCTTCCAATGCCGTCTCGGAGCCGGGCATGCCCATGGCACATCGTGTGTACACGAGAATTCCACGAAAGGGTGTCGCAACTCCGCAGTATTTGAGTGAGTCCTTCGATAGAGGGATCTGATAGAATGCATTCGTCAAGTCTGATACAACGATGTACTTCCAGCAAGCTATGGATCTTAGTGTCGAATCCACGTCTGGCATGAGAGAAGGCTGCGGCTTGCTGTAACGTCCTACTTCCGTGAAGGCAGTGACGAGTCGTGATCCTCCATTAGCTTTGCGTACGAGAAATGATGTGTTAAGGTATTCGACCACCACCCCGATATCTTCTGGACGACGGAATACACCGGCCGCCTCCAAATCATCAAACTTTTCCTGAAGTTCGACGAGTTTGTCGCGAGCGTATTGCGGACATCTCCCCTTTCGCTGCGGGGGTTGGACTGGTCCCATGTTTACAGTTGCTGTGAATGGGTCCGCATGCCCGTTGTATCCTACGATTTTCGAGTTGAACACGATGTCAAATTGTTGATGCAGATTGCGGAACTGGTTGCGCAAGTCGTCAGACAAGAGGTTGCCACTGTCTAGTTCGATAGTGTCTCGAAATTGCACGTCTGCTGCGTGTGTGCTTGTGTCTTCCACGTAGTTGGTGTCACATGCTGTGGTACCACGCACTTGGCAAAAGTGCTCGTTGCGTCCTATTTTCAAGGGATGTGAACACGTGTTTAGTAAACGGATTTTGTCCCCGACTGCCTCGACAATGGCAGGTTGGGGCCAATCTTGGTAGTGCAATGTTGACTTATGATCGTTACGAGGTTCGATCGTCACTACAAGATCGTCGAGTACTGATGGAATAGACAGTTCTATGTAGTCGCCTGGCCAAACAGTAGTGGACGCGGGTGGCGCACGCAACACGTAGGCCTGCGCTCTGCGAATCGTGTGATATTGGGAACGGTTGACGTTCTCCATCCCGTAGTGTATCACAGTTTCGTCAATGCTGATCTGATTTTTGGCGGGACGAACGGATATGTCATTGGTTGTCATGAATGGTGTTCCCGCAAGTACATCGACATCCAAGTCTTTAACGACAAGGGCATCGAGGTGTAGGTCAAGATTATCCCGCGATAACACGAGCCTTGTTTCTCCGACTACATTGAGTGGGGTTACACCATCAGCTTGTCTTGCGAGCTGGGAGCTTTTGGTGATTTTTGCACCAATTGACCTGGCCACCGTCTCTCTAATCATGTTGGTTTCGGCCCCAGTGTCGAGGGTAAGACGTATTGGGTGGTGACGATGGAACGCCTTGAAGAATGGAGACTGTTTCGTATTTACGCGACAAGTCGCCGACACTTTTTGTACGTCATTGACGTAGCCGTCATTCACCGGTGGTTCCTCGTCTCCGCTGTCTTCGCAGTTTAGTCCTGTCACGTTGCGTGCCTTAGTCATGAACAGTCTGTCTTGCTCGGGCAAGTACTTGCAAGCGCTTAGATAGTGGTCTACTATCGGTCTACCAGCCTGCTTACAGAGTGGGCATTGTTTTGCTCGTTGGGTTCGTTGGTAGCTTTGTGGGCGAGCGGGCCCAGAGCGTGTGCGTGGTTGGTAGTAGGTTGACTGTCTCAGGATTTTTGTCTCTGACATAGAATGGATCTCGTCCAGTAGGGACCCCAGGGCCTGAGAGATCTCTGGTTTAAGACTGGCTAGCGTGCGGCTCCGCAATTCGGTTCCGTAGCGCTGTTTTACGAGTCTAGGTAGCTCCTGATGGATAAGTCTAAGCCAGCTCAATACAACCATGTTCTCTAGCGACGGTGATAAGTCCTCATCTACGGTCGGGAACTCGTCGTGGTGTGATATACCGCCACCCACTGTCAGCAGACTATCATCAACGAACGCCAGGAGGCGTTGGAATAGGTCCTCGTGGTTTTCGTCTGATTCAAGTTTTATGTCGGCGAAATCTATGAAGTGAGCGCCGCTTGTCTGAAACCCGAAGTGAAGTCTGATTGCCTGCCATATGGAGTTGACGGATGTCGAGTTTTTGACGATGGTATTTCGCGATATGATCGGACAGAAGTTGGCAATCTGCCCAAGCATTAATTCTAAGTGCGCGACTTTTTGTTGTGCCGTTCGCCTAACCAAGCCTGGTGTGTCTTCGGTATTGTAAAGTAAGCCTCTGAGTGGAGAAGTGTTAGTTTTCTTTCCCCATGTTACCTGGTCGAGTAGGAATGGTGCGAAATTCGCGTCCAATGATAGAGTATATTGGAGGTTTTGGCGCCAGCTCTCATATGACGTCAGTGTTTCGTGTTTTGAAAGAGACCACTGTTTTGGAGCTCTCTGTGACTGAGCCATTGTCGCGTTTGACGTGTAGCTCAATCGTGTATGCAAATACCGGCAATGTTCAATGTTCAATGTTAATTACTGCGTACAGAAAGTAAGCATTCGTCGTGCCGTTTGTTTGGCTATACGAGTATCTATCCACTTCAGTAGTGAAAACGCTGCCATCACGCCAGTATAGAAGGGAAAGACTCGATAACGACGAGAACATTTATTGAACAGACTTATCTCAAAACGGAAGTCGAGGCAAGAGAGCGTACAACAGGAACAAGGTATGGAATTAACCAACGCAATAATACAGGAAGCGGAAATGTGATACTTATCCAGTATGGCGCAGGGGTAACGTGTGGTCAGTGGGCGGGAATAACTGCCACTAAATGCCACAGTCAGTGTGCCAACGTTCCATGTTACAGTAAAACCACATGCTTTTTGGGTAAGTTTCACCCTATATTTTATACATTATAAAGCAATAATGTCAATTTATAATTGAACCATGATGTGGGAAAGAGAATTGTGCATCCTTAGATGTAAGCTGATTTACATATGTTTGGCTATAGTTACTTAGTAGTGACTTTGGTTACTGATTACTAGGAAAATGGGAAGATGGAGACTTAATTGTATGTGGACCTCGGGAGCAGTGTCTGACCAGATTATGGTAGAGGAGGATTAATGAGATTTCTGAGGCTAATCACAGCTAGTAGTTGTTTGAATGGTATAGATAGTATGTTTTAATCGTGTTTAGATTCGTTAAATCTAGTATGACATTGAATGGGTGCATTAGGCATGGGTTGTGCATCTTGATATAGCAGGTTACATCCTGAACTGTTAAGCCAGCATATTAGACTCCCCACTCCCCCTAATTTTGAGGGGGAGTGAGGAGTCTGATATGCTGAGTAATTAATCACACCAGGAGGTGACTGGAAGACGACAGCCAGGCTATTCCCCAGATTTGTGTAATGGGTGAAACCGTGTAATTGGCTAGACAGTGTCCCAGAGTGAGGCTGCCTACCTTTACGGATTTTCCGTAATCATGCATTAACCCTTCAGATTGCGGCAGTATGGAAACTGCCGCCGTATTTCGGAAAATAATATCTGTTATCATAAATTCATCACTGTGCTCCGCCTTTTTTCCTGATGATCTTTTAAACTCGCCCACGTAATCTTTCAAAATTGCCCTCAATCTCATCTTTCAAAATTATGTTGCTGTCTTGTCTTATTTCCACAAAATCTTGTGTAGTTGAATTTAATTAATTAACTTTACCTAAACAAGTGAATTTTATTTAATTGACAAATTCTCAATTAACTCTCAATTAATTAACAGTCCTTAGGACTGCACAAAAGCGCTTTACACTTTACTCCCTGGCAGATCCTATTCAATCGAACACCATCTCGACTTCTCTGTTTCTCTGTGAAACATCCTAGCAGTTTTAATCCGGTGCGTAACCGGTTTCGCCGGCGACGACGGTGCAGTTCTTTGAAAACCCCGCTCTCTCAGTCGACGAGTTTCTAACCGACAGAAAGGACTTGTGCAGTCCCACTGTGCGATAAACTTGGAGAAGTAACGGTACTTTCTTGTGTAAGCAGATCAAAACGATATGTCATGCCCTATATGATGAAGACTACAACATTTATAAAGAAGCACTTAATCAAGCTACAGCTGAAATTAGAAATTCAAAGAGAAGCTATGAAAAAAAATTAGCTAGTAATATAAAACATCACAGTAAGAGTTTTTATGCGTATATTCGAAGCAAACAGAAAGTTCAGGATAAGGTCGGTCCTCTAGAAGATAGTGCTGGAAATACAATATCAGAGGGATTCTTAATGGCAGAAGACCTGAATGAGTATTTTAGTTCAGTGTTTACCAGGGAAGATATTAGTTCACTGCCAGTACCAGAGGCTAAGTTCAAGGGGGCAGATTCAGACTATTTAGGACAGTTAGTTGTAACCTCGGAAATGGTAGCTAAGAAAATAAGGGCTATGAAGGATAATAAATCACCTGGAGTGGACGGGATTCCGCCCAAACTACTATTGGAAATTGTAGAACAAATTAGCGTACCGCTTGCAACAGTTTTCAATTTGTCATTAGAAGAGGGAGTGGTTCCTTTAGAATGGAAAGAGGCAAACATTATACCGTTATTTAAAAAAGGTTCGAGAAACAAGTCAGAGAACTATAGACCAGTGAGTTTAACATCAGTGATTTGCAAATTATTAGAAAGACTAATTAAAGATCACATGGTGGATTTTCTTGTTAAACATAACTTGATAAACCCATCTCAACATGGGTTTTTAAAAGCGAGGTCATGCTTAACAAATATGTTATGTTTTTTGGAAGACATCACTAGGTGGGTAGATGAGGGATCACCAGTAGATATCATCTATTTAGATTTTCAAAAAGCTTTCGACAAAGTACCACATCAAAGATTACTCCTTAAGCTAAAGGCCCATGGCATAGGAAATGGTATAATAAACTGGATAGAAAAATGGCTGAATGACAGAAGACAACGTGTAGTAGTTGATGGGGAGGCTTCAAACTGGAAATCGGTATTGAGTGGGGTACCACAGGGATCAGTACTAGGACCTATATTATTCTTAATATATATCAACGATTTGGACGATGATATAACAAGCAAGGTGTTAAAATTTGCGGATGATACAAAAGTGTTTAGAAGGATTAAAAGTGATGGAGACAGACAGCATTTACAAGATGATCTTGATAGGTTGATCAAATGGTCTGAAAAGTGGCAAATGCTGTTCAATTTTGGGAAATGTAAATGCCTCCACACAGGTCATGGGAATGAAGAGGTAAAATATAAAATGGGGGGTACTGTTCTAAGTACTACTGTAAAAGAAAAGGACTTGGGGTTAACCATTAGTGCTGATATGAAGGTTTCAGAGCAGTGCGGAATTGCAGCGTCAAAGGGAAATCAAATCCTTGGATTAATTAGGCGAAATATAGCGTATAAGAAAAAAGAATTAATAGTACCGCTGTACAAAACAATAGTGAGGCCTCATTTAGAATATTGTATACAAGCATGGAGGCCATATCGCAAGAAGGACATAGATATGCTAGAAAGAGTACAGAGGAGAGCGACTAAAATGATACCAAATCTGAGGGATCTTAGTTACGAAATACGCCTAAAAGAATGTGGTTTAACAACATTAGAGACCAGGAGATTGAGAGGAGATCACATAGAAGTGTTTAAAATATTGAATGGTTATGAAAATATTGATAGAAACATTTTTTTCTCAGTTAAGAAAAATAGAAGGACCAGAGGACATGAAGCTACATTAGTAAAGGAGCAGTGTAGATTAGATATAAGAAAGTTCTCATTCTCACAAAGGACTGTAAATGAATGGAACAGATTATCTCCTGATTGTGTTGGTGCTAGTAGCGTGAATATGTTTAAAAATAAAATCGACACACACCTTAAAAAGGCGGGATACATGTAGATAAAAAGTATTGGACTCTCGATAAGCCAAAAGGCTTCCTTGTCCACCTGCCATCCAGAGTAATTTTCTGGATGGCAATCTTGTTAAATCTTGTTAAATCTATATGTGATAGGGCCTAGCTGTGTGCATCATTTGCCATAGTTAAACCCCGCCCACTTGCAACTGTGCGACTGATTGCAATCATTAAACGAAACCACGACATTAGTAGACGCGGGCCTACTCCGGTTCTAGCCGTTACAGTGAGGCCAAGATCGATTGACTGAAAAAGATAGATTGTCATGTTAGTACAGCTTAAACTATACTTTCTGTACTATGGTTGTCCTGTCAAGCTGTGGCAGTATATGCCGGCTCTTTGTCGGGGTGCACGCACGCACACACGCACGCAGCACGCACGCGCGCACCACCGTACTGCTTTATTTTAATTTACGTACACAATGCATGGTAATTAGTTCCAGGAACACACCACTATTATAATAATGTTTGTCTTTTGTTATTAAGGTACTGACATATCTTACAATGATCCATGTTATTGACATATACACATCAAAGTAACTGCTAATCAGCCGTGACAAATTCCTTCGTGATTGCAAGTTTAACAGTTGAATGTGCTGGATGGTTTTTGACAGTTTAGTATTTCATTTATTGCTTTAATTGCATTCGAAAAATGTTAAGAGAAGTTGCACAGTTGGTGATCCTGTACTTATGAAGCGGTCATTTTTTTTAAACATCCATGGTTGTGATTAATGTTCACCATAACTATAAGCGAGTGCCATAAACTATAATCTAGATCACTACAGCATTACTTGTAATCTGGATCGTTTACTTGACAATTGTTTAAACGCACAGGTGCTGTGCGCAAAATCGTCTTGACTGCCAAGGCAACAGACACAGAGGTGGAGCAGGAGGTGAAGATGTGGCTGAAGTTTGCTACGGAGAGGAACGTCGGCCGGAAGGCGAGAGAAGAGAGGAAGCGAACCGCAATAATCGCTGTGCCATGAAGGCTACACACGGAAACTATATATATATATATATATATATATGACTTTATTTGTGCAATACTGCTATTTTTTTATTATTTCTATTTGGTGGGTCTCCCACCCATGTGAGGTTGGTCCCCCTCATAATAAATTCAGCTTTATATGAAGCTTTTACACAAAAATACAGTTGTCTTGTCTGTGGAAACTAGCCACGATTCATAGTCAGTCCGTTTAGTATGTATATCATAAACGTCACACTTAAAATCATATTTCATTGTGTTTATAAGTTAAAACAGTTGTATGCACGTATACTAAGAATGGCCATGTGTTACAATATGTCAAATGCGCAGGTGCTGTAGGAAAAGGGTTGAATTGCGTTAAATTATGGTTAGAAAATAGGTTGTACATTAATGTCAGTTTAACGTTACATTTTCGTTAGAAACGTTAAATGTTAGGTAAACGTTAAGCAAACGACTAAAATAACGTTAAACTAACGTTTCTGCTAATGTTACAAAAACGTTAGTTTACTGTTATATTCTGGTTAGAAATTAAACGTTAAATGAACGTTAAACTAACGTTTCTGCAACAGTTACATTAACGTCAGTTTAACGTTACATTTTCGTTAGGAATTAAACGTTAGGTAAACGTTAAGCAAACGACTAAAATAACATTAAACAAATGTTTCTGCTAGTGTTACAAAAATATTAGTTTACTGTTACATTCTGTTTAGAAATCAAACATTAAATTAACGTTTCTGTAACAGTTACTTTAACGTTAGTTTAACATTACACTTTGGTTAGAAATGAAACGTTAAATTAACGTTAAAGAAACGAGCAAAATAACGGTAAACTAACGTTCCCATTCAACGTTAACTAACGTTTCTGTAACGGTTACATTAACGTTAGTTTACGTTACAGATTTGTTAGATTAACGTTAAAGAAACGAATAAAATAACGTTAAACTAACGTTTGTATTAAACATTAAATTAACGTTTCTGCAACGGTTATATTAACGTAAATCAGTTTCGTTTTTGCTAGAAATTAAACTTTAGATTAACATTAACAAACGAGCAAAATAACACAAAATTAACGTTTGCATTAAAAGTTAAACAAGCGTTTCTGCACACGTTACATTAACGTTATATTAACGTTTGCATGCTATCTGGGATAGAGGTAATCACGTGATTGTAAAGTAGAAGAAGACAAAAGGGAACTTTTAAACTAAAAGGATACTTTGTGTATTTTTTATAATTGCCCGACCCCCCAATCCCCCACTAGCTACGGCCCTGCTGCAGGTCTCTCGGAACACAGGCAAATCTCTCGGATTTCCGTTGAATATTTCCAACCCCCAACAGTACCCTCCCGTCTTCCAATGTCATGAATCGAGTTGAGACAGCGGAGAAGCTGAAAAAGATGAAAATATACCCGATTTCAAGAACAAAATCTGGCTCATATATCTTCTTCTTCTTCTTCCGTTAAGTGGCCACAATCAATATATGATTATTCTGGGGATCTGGCATTTAGAAAGAAAAACCCACCTTCTACAAAATAGATAAAAATACTCGCTACTAATAAACCCTGCACAAGGCAGTGTCAGGCTCAAAAGAACAGAACAAACAGACAAACAAAAATACCCAAATAAAACAACTACAAAAGCTATTACTAATACTAGTTATCTAAAGCTCTCTAACAAGGACCATAGCAGTTGAATATTAGTCTGGAGATCATTGACACAAAAGTGTCGACTGTGTTGGCCTCCACTACTAAGTTTGGAAGGATATGTTCCATTTCCTGACGGTTCTGGACAGGAACGAGTGCTGATGGTACTGAGTGCGACTCTGCGGCTGTGAGAACTGATAGCTGTGGCCGCGTCGTTGGCGTGGTGGTGGTGGCTTCAGCTTTCTCTTCAGTCCAGTGGCGCTGACTTGGTTGGTGTGAATTTTATACAACATGGTCAGTCGAGCTAATTGACGGCGTTGTTCTAGAGAGGGCCACTGCAGTTCTTCAAGCATGTCCTTGACGCTAGAGGTGTTCTGGTAGCGTCTAAGGACATACCTGGCAGCTCTTCGTTGTACATAATGGCACATTCAAGTTATGACGAATATGATTGGACACCCTGAGTAGTTGTTACCAGCTACACTAACACAAACAAACCCTAACCGTTTTTGGTCGTGGGTTCTAATCCCATAAATTTATAATAAACTACTCAACGGGATCAACAAACGGTGGCGCCTCATCGCGGAGCCGATTGGCATATTCCACCGGTGATGCCATCTGACGGTAACATTAACTGACCAACATTGTCAAAGGGTTGTGAATGTTGGCGTTGGTAAGGAAAAGGACGAATGCACATTTGATAAGGTTAAAATGTGTTGTTAGCTGTGCCTATAGGTGACACGATTTAGTTACAAGGCACATACCTGTTTATTTTTTGTTCCCGTACTATGGCTGTTTTTATGTATGTTTTCGATGACCGTGTTTTCACACTCATACCAGTGTTTGTATTGACCAATTATCGCCCGCTGCCGCTGGGCGCTGATCTTTAACAAGATTTAACAAGATTGCCATCCAGAGAATTAACTCTAGATGGCAGGTGGACAAGGAAGCCCTTTGGTTTATCGAGAGTCCAACCCTTTTATCTACACATATCCAGCCCTTCTGAGGTATGTGTCGATTTTATTTTTAAACATTCACACTACTAGTAGGTATGTGGACAAAAATTTCAAGCTTGACCAATGTCTAAACAAATAACACTGATGAAAAGAGCTTTAAAAGACATCAACAATGATACCAAAATCACTTAATTATGTTGAATATTAATGGAGTTATTGGTTTTTTGTTTCAGGAGTCGGCCTTTGTTTTAGTCCTACTAAATACATACATTTGCATTACAGCTGTGTGACCGAAAATGTGACTTTTTCCTCAAAAAAGCATGTAACTTCCTTAATAACAAAGATATCTTCATAAAATTTGGAATGAAGATATAGGGTAATTAGTTCTTTCAAAAGATCTAATCAAAACTGCAATATAAGATACAAGTATTAATTAATTAGTGTTAATAATATTAATTACAGCCGTCCAGGGTTAAGTTAGTCACTTTCATAGCTAAAATCTGAAAGAAATCCAATAACAGTGCTGCTTTTGAGGTGTTGTTTCCAAAGTTCTTCCCAGTCCACACCTGAAATTATAGAAACTATCCTAAAAATGAATCAGTAATATACAAAATGCAGTTGTTTTTACCTTTCAAAGCTAAATACCTGTTCTTGCTTAGTTGTTTTGAATGAACAGAGTATTTGATGACAACGATGAGCAGTGGGCTGTTAGGTGCTAGTATGGCTGGTATTTGGTTGGATTTCCTGAGAAATGTCAACGTGCAAGTCAAACTTCTGATTGCATATGGACGAAAATGTGATTAATTCATTTGAATCACTAAGTTTTTTTAACTTATTGTCAATAATTTGTGATACAGTTCTCTGAATTGCATTAGTTAAGGTATTTGAGCCTTGTTCAGCATAGATTGATGAAAAATGTGCTCGCAATTGTCTCTCTGTCTTGCCTCTGCTATACACCCCCGGGGTAATATACAAGTATAGTATGTGTCCATTACAAAGATCATCAACCTTTGGAAGAGTTGAGAAATTATCCAGAATATGCTGCTTTTTCAATACCAACATGGGTACTACTACCAGGTGGCCCTCCACGGGACTTCTTCTTTGGAGGCATCTAAACATCATGAAAACGAAACAATATTTTTCAGAAATATATAAGAATTCAATAGATATGCAGAGCTAACAAGTTTGGCTTAAATGAAATTCCACCTGAAATGCAAAATAAGTTATAAAATGAAACTTTCATGAAATATTTAAATGTTCAACTATTTTTAAATACTTTGTTATTTCTGATAGAATACCACCTTATCATCCCTACATGTAGTACAACCTCATTCTCTGATAACTATGACTATGATAACCAAACATCGAAACATGGCAACAGGCAGCATCTTTTTCCAGTCAGAAACACCTTGTTAAGAGCAAAATAATCCTAGGCAATCAGTTCAGGCCATAAACCTGTTTGTTCAATTAAGCCACCAGGATGTCCATAAAGAGTCTGTGAGCAGTTAACCCACCATTTAGACAGGAAATGCCTTTGATGTAATCTGGAGACCATGCCACTGGGCACTGGCTGACAGTGCTAACTGCTAAGAACAAGAACTGCCAGTCTTCCTCTGTAGATGTATAATGTAACTCAAGTCAGACTGCCACCTACACTAGGATAATCTGGTGCCAGCAGCCTGGCTAAAAAGTCCAAAGGGGATTTTCAGCCTGTTGTATGGACATGTGCTAACCCTCTCTAAAACAAGTAGTCTACGATCAGAAAATACAAATTACAAACTTCAATATCCTGGTTTCCTAGTTCTTTCCAGCACTTGGCAACGTTCTATTAACTGACTAGTCTGTATATACAGTGTATTGTGGTTACAATGTTATGATCTTATGAGGTCTCATTCAACTAGCCAGCCTTTTTCAGAACATTATGGCAAAGCCGACCTTTCTATGCTGGCACTGAGGGTGGTCACTGCCAGGGTGCTTGTCGTCCTCAGTGGTTCTTTTATGTCCCAAATATCAATAGATTGCTGATTGTAGAAGTGAACGAATAACACAGTCAGCCATGTACATATCGTCACGGGATTCATCGTCACTGAGACCCACTGCAGTATTGGAAGGGTCAACACAACAATGTTCTAACTCTGGCTCAGTTGGTCCCACACCATCTCAGCATTCCAGCCTCATCAGCCACCATCTCAGCATTCCAGCCTCATCAGCCACCATCTCAGCATTCCAGCTTCATCAGCCACCATCTCAACATTCCAGCCTCATCCGCCACCATCTCAGCATTCCAGCCTCATCAGCCACCATCTCAGCATTCCAGCCTCATCAGCCACCATCTCAGCATTCCAGCCTCATCAGCCACCATCTCAGCATTTCAGCCACAGTTGAAAGGGTATTTAGCATAGCCAGGAAAGTATTCCGCCCTGAACGGTGCAGGCTAATTAAGACTAAACCTTGTACAACTCATATTCATTCGGTGCAATGGCAAATAGATGATAAGATCATAGGATGCCACTGAAATGAATGCTAACGAAATTAATTTCATTGTTGATGAAATAAATATTGATCAACTGCCATTGCATATTCACTTGTGCTGAGTTATATAAATTAGATTAATTAATTAATTATTTTTTTTTTTTAATGTACTCATACTTTTACTCGTACTCAGATTTTAGTAATGTACTCGTACTCATCCGTTGTCAAAGTACTCGTACTCATGAAAATGTATTTGGCCCCAGGTCTGACTTGACCCCAATATGGTCAAGCTGTGAGACTTCCAGTACTACATGTGAATCTTTGCTGTTGAAAAACATCACTGATAAAATGTTTGTTTCAGGTTAGTGTCACGATCCGCCACATGACAATGACCTGGTTGACAGGATGTGTGTCTCTCCTTCTAATGGTGGCCATACAGCCCGTACTGGCACAGACACAGTTTAACTGGAGCCCTTCAGAAGTGACAAATGTGAACGGTCACTACCCTCCCAGTCTGTGCACTCTCACAAACGTCATCCTTAACGCAAGCGATGGAGTCTTCTACTACAATGCTAAGACTGCGCTGCACTCGGAGTGCATGAGCACCGGTGACATATGGCAGCTTCAGAACCGACCTCCACAGTCACAGACAGAGATACAATGTGATGAGGAGTATGACATTGGACATATCTTCTTGATATTCTTCTACAGTGGTGGCAGCAACTACTACCATCTGCACTATGACACGATGATGCCATTGTACAAAGACGTATTCTTCGACCAGAACGACTCCCAAGGTCCCAGTCGGGTGTTCATGCCTGCCGTTGAAACTTCAAGGCTGCAGAGGATTGATTGGAAGACGGATGCTTTTCAGAATGCTGACAAATACTGGGTGGAGACGACAAAGGTGGGGTGTGATGGGGGTAAACTGTGTTGGTCCTTGCAGTAGTTATCTTACAGTTACAGGGTTTCTCAATAATCTGCATATTAATGCGCTAACTTTGGATAAGTGTAAGTGAATCTCCTCCGAGGCTCTCTGGTTAACTCATCTCTTTCTAGCTACCTTCTTGGTGATAATTTCAAAAACATCAACAGAATTATTTACAGATTTTTTTCAGTGGACAAATTGAATGATGAGACAATTTCATGAGGTTAAATTATGGCACAAAGGAAAAAATTGAGTACAACTAAGGTTTGATCGCAATGTTTGCAAGACATAGTTATAATTACAGCTGTATGTAAACCATTAGACTATTTTTGTGGAGAGTCTAGATTATTCATGCATTACATATTAGGACATCAAGGTACCAGATTTGCAATTTAGCCTCCTTAAAATAGCCACTGTCATTACATTTTATACACTGCAACACTTTCCTGTAGCACATTACTTGGATCCTGAAGATAAGTTTTCAAGAATTATTTGAGTTTTATAACTCAAGACAACTTGTTAGGGACTTATGATACACATTATTATTACAAATATTCAATTCCTCCAAATGAACAATGTTCAGTTATGTGATTTAATTTTTATCTGTTTTAATTAATGCAGATCATTGTCGGGAAGTATCCATTTCAACCACTGGATGACACACTTCGCAGGAAGGGACACAATATATGTCTGAAGCAGGCCAAGTTTGGGGTGAGTGTCTTAGAACGGCATGTTCTATATATATATATATGGGTTGTCAAGAAACCTTTATCCATCCACCCAGTCATCTGTAGTTCCTCTCACTGTTGTTACCTTTGTTTGACCGTGTATTCCGTGTGTATTGGGAGTGGCTGCTTGGATTCTCATCCACCACTATGCCCTGTCCATTGCATCCACAATCTCTGTTACCTTTGTTTGACCGTGTATTCCCTGTGTATTGGGAGTGGCTGCTCAGATTCTCATCCACCACTATGCCCTGTCCATTGCATCCACAATCTCTGTTACCTTTGTTTGACCGTGTATTCCCTGTGTATTGGGAGTGGCTGCTCTGATTCTCATCCACCACAATGCCCTGTCCATTGCATCCACAATCTCTGTTACCTTTGTTTGACCATGTATTCCCTGTGTATTGGGAGTGGCTGCTCGGATTCTCATCCACCATGATGCCCTGTCCATTGCATCCACAATCTCTGTTACCTTTGTTTGACCGTGTATTCCCTGTGTATTGGGAGTGGCTGCTCTGTTTCTCATCCACCATGATGCCCTGTCCATTGCATCCACAATCTCTGTCACCTTTGTTTGACCGTGTATTCCCTGTGTATTGGGAGTGGCTGCTGGGATTCTCATCCACCATGATGCCCTGTCCATTGCATCCACAATCTCTGTTACCTTTGTTTGAACGTGTATTCCCTGTGTATTGGGAGTGGCTGCTCGAATTCTCATCCACCACAATGCCCTGTCCTTTGCATCCACAATCTCTGTTACCTTTGTTTGACCGTGTATTCCGTGTGTATTGGGAGTGGCTGCTCGGATTCTCATCCACCAAGATGCCCTGTCCATTGCATCCACAATCTCTGTCACCTCCATGTCTCTCCTCAGCACAATGCCCTGTCCATTGCATCCACAATCTCTGTTACCTTTGTTTGACCGTGTATTCTCTGTGTATTGGGAGTGGCTGCTCGGATTCTCATCCACCATGATGCCCTGTCCATTGCATCCACAATCTCTGTTACCTTTGTTTGACCGTGTATTCCCTGTGTATTGGGAGTGGCTGCTCGGATTCTCATCCACCACGATGCCCTGTCCATTGCATCCACAATCTCTGTCACCTCCATGTCTCTCCTCAGCACAATGCCCTGTCCATTGCATCCACAATCTCTGTTACCTTTGTTTGACTGTGTATTCCCAGTGTATTGGGAGTGGCTGCTGGGGTTCTCATCCACCAGGATGCCCTGTCCATTGCATCCACAATCTCTGTTACCTTTGTATGACCGTGTATTCCCTGTGTATTGGGAGTGGCTGCTCGGATTCTCATCCACCACTATGCCCTGTCCATTGCATCCACAATCTCTGTTACCTTTGTTTGACCGTGTAGTCCGTGCGTATTGGGAGTGGCTGCTCGGATTCTCATCCACCAAGATGCCCTGTCCATTGCATCCACAATCTCTGTTACCTTTGTTTGACTGTGTCTTCCCTGTGTATTGGGAGTGGCTGCTTGGATTCTCATCCACCACCATGCCCTGTCCATTGCATCCACAATCTCTGTTACCTTTGTTTGACCGTGTATTCCCTGTGTATTGGGAGTGGCTGCTCGGATTCTCATCCACCATGATGCCCTGTCCATTGCATCCGCAATCTCTGTCACCTCCATGTCTCTACTCAGCACAATGCCCTGTCCATTGCATCCACAATCTCTGTTACCTTTGTCTGACTGTGTATTCCCTGTGTATTGGGAGTGGCTGCTCGGAATCTCATCCACCATGATGCCCTGTCCATTGCATCCACAATCTCTGTTACCTTTGTTTGACCGTGTATTCCCTGTGTATTGGGAGTGGCTGCTGGGATTCTCATCCACCACCATGCCCTGTCCATTGCATCCACAATCTCTGTTACCTTTGTTTGACCGTGTATTCCCTGTGTATTGGGAGTGGCTGCTCGGATTCTCATCCACCACCATGCCCTGTCCATTGCATCCGCAATCTCTGTCCCCTCCATGTCTCTCCTCAGCACAATGCCCTGTCCATTGCATCCACAATCTCTGTTACCTTTGTCTGACTGTGTATTCCCTGTGTATTGGGAGTGGCTGCTCGGAATCTCATCCACCATGATGCCCTGTCCATTGCATCCACAATCTCTGTTACCTTTGTTTGACCGTGTATTCCCTGTGTATTGGGAGTGCCTGCTGGGATTCTCATCCACCACCATGCCCTGTCCATTGCATCCACAATCTCTGTTACCTTTGTTTGACCGTGTATTCCCTGTGTATTGGGAGTGGCTGCTGGGATTCTCATCCACCATGATGCCCTGTCCATTGCATCCACAATCTCTGTTACCTTTGTTTGAACGTGTATTCCCTGTGTATTGGGAGTGGCTGCTCGAATTCTCATCCACCACAATGCCCTGTCCTTTGCATCCACAATCTCTGTTACCTTTGTTTGACCGTGTATTCCGTGTGTATTGGGAGTGGCTGCTCGGATTCTCATCCACCAAGATGCCCTGTCCATTGCATCCACAATCTCTGTCACCTCCATGTCTCTCCTCAGCACAATGCCCTGTCCATTGCATCCACAATCTCTGTTACCTTTGTTTGACCGTGTATTCTCTGTGTATTGGGAGTGGCTGCTCGGATTCTCATCCACCATGATGCCCTGTCCATTGCATCCACAATCTCTGTTACCTTTGTTTGACCGTGTATTCCCTGTGTATTGGGAGTGGCTGCTCGGATTCTCATCCACCACGATGCCCTGTCCATTGCATCCACAATCTCTGTCACCTCCATGTCTCTCCTCAGCACAATGCCCTGTCCATTGCATCCACAATCTCTGTTACCTTTGTTTGACCGTGTATTCCCTGTGTATTGGGAGTGGCTGCTGGGGTTCTCATCCACCAGGATGCCCTGTCCATTGCATCCACAATCTCTGTTACCTTTGTATGACCGTGTATTCCCTGTGTATTGGGAGTGGCTGCTTGGATTCTCATCCACCACCATGCCCTGTCCATTGCATCCACAATCTCTGTTACCTTTGTTTGAACGTGTATTCCCTGTGTATTGGGAGTGGCTGCTCGAATTCTCATCCACCACAATGCCCTGTCCTTTGCATCCACAATCTCTGTTACCTTTGTTTGTCCGTGTATTCCGTGTGTATTGGGAGTGGCTGCTCGGATTCTCATCCACCAAGATGCCCTGTCCATTGCATCCACAATCTCTGTCACCTCCATGTCTCTCCTCAGCACAATGCCCTGTCCATTGCATCCACAATCTCTGTTACCTTTGTTTGACCGTGTATTCTCTGTGTATTGGGAGTGGCTGCTAGGATTCTCATCCACCATGATGCCCTGTCCATTGCATCCACAATCTCTGTTACCTTTGTTTGACCGTGTATTCCCTGTGTATTGGGAGTGGCTGCTCGGATTCTCATCCACCACGATGCCCTGTCCATTGCATCCACAATCTCTGTCACCTCCATGTCTCTCCTCAGCACAATGCCCTGTCCATTGCATCCACAATCTCTGTTACCTTTGTTTGACCGTGTATTCCCTGTGTATTGGGAGTGGCTGCTCGGATTCTCATCCACCATGATGCCCTGTCCATTGCATCCGCAATCTCTGTCACCTCCATGTCTCTACTCAGCACAATGCCCTGTCCATTGCATCCACAATCTCTGTTACCTTTGTCTGACTGTGTATTCCCTGTGTATTGGGAGTGGCTGCTCGGAATCTCATCCACCATGATGCCCTGTCCATTGCATCCACAATCTCTGTTACCTTTGTTTGACCGTGTATTCCCTGTGTATTGGGAGTGGCTGCTGGGATTCTCATCCACCACCATGCCCTGTCCATTGCATCCACAATCTCTGTTACCTTTGTTTGACCGTGTATTCCCTGTGTATTGGGAGTGGCTTCTCGGATTCTCATCCACCACCATGCCCTGTCCATTGCATCCGCAATCTCTGTCACCTCCATGTCTCTCCTCAGCACAATGCCCTGTCCATTGCATCCACAATCTCTGTTACCGTTGTTTGACCGTGTATTCCCTGTGTATTGGGAGTGGCTGCTGGGATTCTCATCCACCATGATGCCCTGTCCATTGCATCCACAATCTCTGTTACCTTTGTTTGACTGTGTCTTCCCTGTGTATTGGGAGTGGCTGCTTGGATTCTTCATCCACCACCATGCCCTGTCCATTGCATCCACAATCTCTGTTACCTTTGTTTGACCGTGTATTCCCTGTGTATTGGGAGTGGCTGCTCGGATTCTCATCCACCATGATGCCCTGTCCATTGCATCCGCAATCTCTGTCACCTCCATGTCTCTACTCAGCACAATGCCCTGTCCATTGCATCCACAATCTCTGTTACCTTTGTCTGACTGTGTATTCCCTGTGTATTGGGAGTGGCTGCTCGGAATCTCATCCACCATGATGCCCTGTCCATTGCATCCACAATCTCTGTTACCTTTGTTTGACCGTGTATTCCCTGTGTATTGGGAGTGGCTGCTGGGATTCTCATCCACCACCATGCCCTGTCCATTGCATCCACAATCTCTGTTACCTTTGTTTGACCGTGTATTCCCTGTGTATTGGGAGTGGCTGCTCGGATTCTCATCCACCACCATGCCCTGTCCATTGCATCCGCAATCTCTGTCCCCTCCATGTCTCTCCTCAGCACAATGCCCTGTCCATTGCATCCACAATCTCTGTTACCTTTGTCTGACTGTGTATTCCCTGTGTATTGGGAGTGGCTGCTCGGAATCTCATCCACCATGATGCCCTGTCCATTGCATCCACAATCTCTGTTACCTTTGTTTGACCGTGTATTCCCTGTGTATTGGGAGTGCCTGCTGGGATTCTCATCCACCACCATGCCCTGTCCATTGCATCCACAATCTCTGTTACCTTTGTTTGACCGTGTATTCCCTGTGTATTGGGAGTGGCTGCTGGGATTCTCATCCACCATGATGCCCTGTCCATTGCATCCACAATCTCTGTTACCTTTGTTTGAACGTGTATTCCCTGTGTATTGGGAGTGGCTGCTCGAATTCTCATCCACCACAATGCCCTGTCCTTTGCATCCACAATCTCTGTTACCTTTGTTTGACCGTGTATTCCGTGTGTATTGGGAGTGGCTGCTCGGATTCTCATCCACCAAGATGCCCTGTCCATTGCATCCACAATCTCTGTCACCTCCATGTCTCTCCTCAGCACAATGCCCTGTCCATTGCATCCACAATCTCTGTTACCTTTGTTTGACCGTGTATTCTCTGTGTATTGGGAGTGGCTGCTCGGATTCTCATCCACCATGATGCCCTGTCCATTGCATCCACAATCTCTGTTACCTTTGTTTGACCGTGTATTCCCTGTGTATTGGGAGTGGCTGCTCGGATTCTCATCCACCACGATGCCCTGTCCATTGCATCCACAATCTCTGTTACCTTTGTTTGACCGTGTATTCCCTGTGTATTGGGAGTGGCTGCTCGGATTCTCATCCACCAAGATGCCCTGTCCATTGCATCCACAATCTCCATGTCTCTCCTCAGCACAATGCCCTGTCCATTGCATCCACAATCTCTGTTACCTTTGTTTGACCGTGTATTCTCTGTGTATTGGGAGTGGCTGCTCGGATTCTCATCCACCATGATGCCCTGTCCATTGCATCCACAATCTCTGTTACCTTTGTTTGACCGTGTATTCCCTGTGTATTGGGAGTGGCTGCTGGGATTCTCATCCACCATGATGCCCTGTCCATTGCATCCACAATCTCTGTTACCTTTGTTTGAACGTGTATTCCCTGTGTATTGGGAGTGGCTGCTCGAATTCTCATCCACCACAATGCCCTGTCCTTTGTATCCACAATCTCTGTTACCTTTGTTTGACCGTGTATTCCGTGTGTATTGGGATTGGCTGCTCGGATTCTCATCCACCAAGATGCCCTGTCCATTGCATCGACAATCTCTGTCACCTCCATGTCTCTCCTCAGCACAATGCCCTGTCCATTGCATCCACAATCTCTGTTACCTTTGTTTGACCGTGTATTCTCTGTGTATTGGGAGTGGCTGCTCGGATTCTCATCCACCATGATGCCCTGTCCATTGCATCCACAATCTCTGTTACCTTTGTTTGACCGTGTATTCCCTGTGTATTGGGAGTGGCTGCTCGGATTCTCATCCACCACGATGCCCTGTCCATTGCATCCACAATCTCTGTCACCTCCATGTCTTTCCTCAGCACAATGCCCTGTCCATTGCATCCACAATCTCTGTTACCTTTGTTTGACCGTGTATTCCCTGTGTATTGGGAGTGGCTGCTGGGGTTCTCATCCACCAGGATGCCCTGTCCATTGCATCCACAATCTCTGTTACCTTTGTATGACCGTGTATTCCCTGTGTATTGGGAGTGGCTGCTCGGATTCTCATCCACCACTATGCCCTGTCCATTGCATCCACAATCTCTGTTACCTTTGTTTGACCGTGTATTCCCTGTGTATTGGGAGTGGCTGCTGGGGTTCTCATCCACCAGGATGCCCTGTCCATTGCATCCACAATCTCTGTTACCTTTGTATGACCGTGTATTCCCTGTGTATTGGGAGTGGCTGCTTGGATTCTCATCCACCACCATGCCCTGTCCATTGCATCCACAATCTCTGTTACCTTTGTTTGAACGTGTATTCCCTGTGTATTGGGAGTGGCTGCTCGAATTCTCATCCACCACAATGCCCTGTCCTTTGCATCCACAATCTCTGTTACCTTTGTTTGTCCGTGTATTCCGTGTGTATTGGGAGTGGCTGCTCGGATTCTCATCCACCAAGATGCCCTGTCCATTGCATCCACAATCTCTGTCACCTCCATGTCTCTCCTCAGCACAATGCCCTGTCCATTGCATCCACAATCTCTGTTACCTTTGTTTGACCGTGTATTCTCTGTGTATTGGGAGTGGCTGCTCGGATTCTCATCCACCATGATGCCCTGTCCATTGCATCCACAATCTCTGTTACCTTTGTTTGACCGTGTATTCCCTGTGTATTGGGAGTGGCTGCTCGGATTCTCATCCACCACGATGCCCTGTCCATTGCATCCACAATCTCTGTCACCTCCATGTCTCTCCTCAGCACAATGCCCTGTCCATTGCATCCACAATCTCTGTTACCTTTGTTTGACCGTGTATTCCCTGTGTATTGGGAGTGGCTGCTGGGGTTCTCATCCACCAGGATGCCCTGTCCATTGCATCCACAATCTCTGTTACCTTTGTATGACCGTGTATTCCCTGTGTATTGGGAGTGGCTGCTCGGATTCTCATCCACCACTATGCCCTGTCCATTGCATCCACAATCTCTGTTACCTTTGTTTGACTGTGTCTTCCCTGTGTATTGGGAGTGGCTGCTTGGATTATCATCCACCACCATGCCCTGTCCATTGCATCCACAATCTCTGTTACCTTTGTTTGACCGTGTATTCCCTGTGTATTGGGAGTGGCTGCTCGGATTCTCATCCACCATGATGCCCTGTCCATTGCATCCGCAATCTCTGTCACCTCCATGTCTCTACTCAGCACAATGCCCTGTCCATTGCATCCACAATCTCTGTTACCTTTGTCTGACTGTGTATTCCTTGTGTATTGGGAGTGGCTGCTCGGAATCTCATCCACCATGATGCCCTGTCCATTGCATCCACAATCTCTGTTACCTTTGTTTGACCGTGTTTTCCCCGTGTATTGGGAGTGGCTGCTGGGATTCTCATCCACCACCATGCCCTGTCCATTGCATCCACAATCTCTGTTACCTTTGTTTGACCATGTATTCCCTGTGTATTGGGAGTGGCTGCTCGGATTCTCATCCACCATGATGCCCTGTCCATTGCATCCACAATCTCTGTTACCTTTGTTTGACCGTGTATTCCCTGTGTATTGGGAGTGGCTGCTCCGATTCTCATCCACCATGATGCCCTGTCCATTGCATCCACAATCTCTGTCACCTTTGTTTGACCGTGTATTCCCTGTGTATTGGGAGTGGCTGCTCGGATTCTCATCCACCATGATGCCCTGTCCATTGCATCCGCAATCTCTGTCACCTCCATGTCTCTACTCAGCACAATGCCCTGTCCATTGCATCCACAATCTCTGTTACCTTTGTCTGACTGTGTATTCCCTGTGTATTGGGAGTGGCTGCTCGGAATCTCATCCACCATGATGCCCTGTCCATTGCATCCACAATCTCTGTTACCTTTGTTTGACCGTGTATTCCCTGTGTATTGGGAGTGGCTGCTGGGATTCTCATCCACCACCATGCCCTGTCCATTGCATCCACAATCTCTGTTACCTTTGTTTGACCGTGTATTCCCTGTGTATTGGGAGTGGCTGCTCGGATTCTCATCCACCACCATGCCCTGTCCATTGCATCCGCAATCTCTGTCACCTCCATGTCTCTCCTCAGCACAATGCCCTGTCCATTGCATCCACAATCTCTGTTACCTTTGTCTGACTGTGTATTCCCTGTGTATTGGGAGTGGCTGCTCGGAATCTCATCCACCATGATGCCCTGTCCATTGCATCCACAATCTCTGTTACCTTTGTTTGACCGTGTATTCCCTGTGTATTGGGAGTGCCTGCTGGGATTCTCATCCACCACCATGCCCTGTCCATTGCATCCACAATCTCTGTTACCTTTGTTTGACCGTGTATTCCCTGTGTATTGGGAGTGGCTGCTGGGATTCTCATCCACCATGATGCCCTGTCCATTGCATCCACAATCTCTGTTACCTTTGTTTGAACGTGTATTCCCTGTGTATTGGGAGTGGCTGCTCGAATTCTCATCCACCACAATGCCCTGTCCTTTGCATCCACAATCTCTGTTACCTTTGTTTGACCGTGTATTCCGTGTGTATTGGGAGTGGCTGCTCGGATTCTCATCCACCAAGATGCCCTGTCCATTGCATCCACAATCTCTGTCACCTCCATGTCTCTCCTCAGCACAATGCCCTGTCCATTGCATCCACAATCTCTGTTACCTTTGTTTGACCGTGTATTCTCTGTGTATTGGGAGTGGCTGCTCGGATTCTCATCCACCATGATGCCCTGTCCATTGCATCCACAATCTCTGTTACCTTTGTTTGACCGTGTATTCCCTGTGTATTGGGAGTGGCTGCTCGGATTCTCATCCACCACGATGCCCTGTCCATTGCATCCACAATCTCTGTCACCTCCATGTCTCTCCTCAGCACAATGCCCTGTCCATTGCATCCACAATCTCTGTTACCTTTGTTTGACCGTGTATTCCCTGTGTATTGGGAGTGGCTGCTGGGGTTCTCATCCACCAGGATGCCCTGTCCATTGCATCCACAATCTCTGTTACCTTTGTATGACCGTGTATTCCCTGTGTATTGGGAGTGGCTGCTCGGATTCTCATCCACCACTATGCCCTGTCCATTGCATCCACAATCTCTGTTACCTTTGTTTGACCGTGTAGTCCGTGCGTATTGGGAGTGGCTGCTCGGATTTTCATCCACCAAGATGCTCTGTCCATTGCATCCACAATCTCTGTTACCTTTGTTTGACTGTGTCTTCCCTGTGTATTGGGAGTGGCTGCTTGGATTCTCATCCACCACCATGCCCTGTCCATTGCATCCACAATCTCTGTTACCTTTGTTTGACCGTGTAGTCCGTGCGTATTGGGAGTGGCTGCTCGGATTCTCATCCACCAAGATGCCCTGTCCATTGCATCCACAATCTCTGTTACCTATGTTTGACTGTGTCTTCCCTGTGTATTGGGAGTGGCTGCTTGGATTCTCATCCACCACCATGCCCTGTCCATTGCATCCACAATCTCTGTTACCTTTGTTTGAACGTGTATTCCCTGTGTATTGGGAGTGGCTGCTCGAATTCTCATCCACCACAATGCCCTGTCCTTTGCATCCACAATCTCTGTTACCTTTGTTTGACCGTGTATTCCTTGTGTATTGGGAGTGGCTGTTCGGATTCTCATCCACCAAGATGCCCTGTCCATTGCATCCACAATCTCTGTCACCTCCATGTCTCTCCTCAGCACAATGCCCTGTCCATTGCATCCACAATCTCTGTTACCTTTGTTTGACCGTGTATTCTCTGTGTATTGGGAGTGGCTGCTCGGATTCTCATCCACCATGATGCCCTGTCCATTGCATCCACAATCTCTGTTACCTTTGTTTGACCGTGTATTCCCTGTGTATTGGGAGTGGCTGCTCGGATTCTCATCCACCACGATGCCCTGTCCATTGCATCCACAATCTCTGTCACCTCCGTGTCTCTCCTCAGCACAATGCCCTGTCCATTGCATCCTCCTCAACAACCTCTGACTTCCATGTCTCCTCATTACGACACAGTGTCCACTACGTCCTACTCCACAACCTCTGCCACCTCCATGTCTCTCACCATGATGCCCTGTCCATTGCATCCACAATCTCTGTTACCTTTGTATGACCGTGTATTCCCTGTGTATTGGGAGTGGCTGCTCGGATTCTCATCCACCACTATGCCCTGTCCATTGCATCCACAATCTCTGTTACCTTTGTTTGACCGTGTAGTCCGTGCGTATTGGGAGTGGCTGCTCGGATTCTCATCCACCAAGATGCCCTGTCCATTGCATCCACAATCTCTGTTACCTTTGTTTGACTGTGTCTTCCATGTGTATTGGGAGTGGCTGCTTGGATTCTCATCCACCACCATGCCCTGTCCATTGCATCCACAATCTCTGTTACCTTTGTTTGACCGTGTATTCCCTGTGTATTGGGAGTGGCTGCTCGGATTCTCATCCACCATGATGCCCTGTCCATTGCATCCGCAATCTCTGTCACCTCCATGTCTCTACTCAGCACTATGCCCTGTCCATTGCATCCACAATCTCTGTTACCTTTGTTTGACCGTGTAGTCCGTGCGTATTGGGAGTGGCTGTTCGGATTCTCATCCACCAAGATGCCCTGTCCATTGCATCCACAATCTCTGTTACCTTTGTTTGACTGTGTCTTCCCTGTGCATTGGGAGTGGCTGCTTGGATTCTCATCCACCACCATGCCCTGTCCATTGCATCCACAATCTCTGTTACCTTTGTTTGACCGTGTATTCCCTGTGTATTGGGAGTGGCTGCTCGGATTGTCATCCACCATGATGCCCTGTCCATTGCATCCGCAATCTCTGTCACCTCCATGTCTCTACTCAGCACAATGCCCTGTCCATTGCATCCACAATCTCTGTTACCTTTGTCTGACTGTGTATTCCCTGTGTATTGGGAGTGGCTGCTCGGAATCTCATCCACCATGATGCCCTGTCCATTGCATCCACAATCTCTGTTACCTTGTTTGACCGTGTATTCCCTGTGTATTGGGAGTGGCTGCTGGGATTCTCATCCACCACCATGCCCTGTCCATTGCATCCACAATCTCTGTTACCTTTGTTTGACCGTGTATTCCCTGTGTATTGGGAGTGGCTGCTCGGATTCTCATCCACCACCATGCCCTGTCCATTGCATCCGCAATCTCTGTCACCTCCATGTCTCTCCTCAGCACAATGCCCTGACCATTGCATCCACAATCTCTGTTACCTTTGTCTGACTGTGTATTCCCTGTGTATTTGGGAGTGGCTGCTCGGAATCTCATCCACCATGATGCCCTGTCCATTGCATCCACAATCTCTGTTACCTTTGTTTGACCGTGTATTCCCTGTGTATTGGGAGTGCCTGCTGGGATTCTCATCCACCACAATGCCCTGTCCATTGCATCCACAATCTCTGTTACCTTTGTTTGACCGTGTATTCCCTGTGTATTGGGAGTGGCTGCTCGGATTCTCATCCACCACCATGCCCTGTCCATTGCATCCACAATCTCTGTTACCTTTGTTTGACCGTGTATTCCCTGTGTATTGGGAGTGGCTGCTCGGATTCTGATCCACCACCATGCCCTGTCCATTGCATCCACAATCTCTGTTACCTTTGTTTGACCGTGTATTCCCTGTGTATTGGGAGTGGCTGCTCGGATTCTCATCCACCACCATGCCCTGTCCATTGCATCCACAATCTCTGTTACCTTTGTTTGACCGTGTATTCCCTGTGTATTGGGAGTGGCTGCTGGGATTCTCATCCACCACGATGCCCTGTCCATTGCATCCACAATCTCTGTTACCTTTGTTTGACCATGTATTCCCTGTGTATTGGGAGTGGCTGCTCGGATTCTCATCCACCATGATGCCCTGTCCATTGCATCCACAATCTCTGTCACCTCCATGTCTCTCCTCAGCACAATGCCCTGTCCATTGCATCCACAATCTCTGTTACCTTTGTTTGACCGTGTATTGGGAGTGGCTGCTCGGTTTCTCATCCACCAGGATGCCCTGTCCATTGCATCCACAATCTCTGTTACCTTTGTTTGACTGTGTATTCCCTGTGTATTGGGAGTGGCTGCTCGGATTCTCATCCACCAAGATGCCCTGTCCATTGCATCCACAATCTCTGTCACCTCCATGTCTCTCCTCAGCACAATGCCCTGTCCATTGCATCCACAATCTCTGTTACCTTTGTTTGACCGTGTATTCCCTGTGTATTGGGAGTGGCTGCTCGGATTCTCATCCACCACGATGCCCTGTCCATTGCATCCACAATCTCTGTCACCTCCGTGTCTCTCCTCAGCACAATGCCCTGTCCATTGCATCCTCCTCAACAACCTCTGACCTCCATGTCTCCTCACTACGACACAGTGTCCACTACGTCCTACTCCACAACCTCTGCCACCTCCATGTCTCTCACCATGATGCCCTGTCCATTGCATCCACAATCTCTGTCACCTCCATGTCTCTCCTCAGCACAATGCCCTGTCTATTGCGTCCTCCTCCACAATCTCTGTCATCTCCATGTCTCTCCTCAGCACAATGCCCTGTCTGTTGCGTCCTCCTCAACAATCTCTGTCATCTCCATGTCTCTCCTCACCATGACGCCCTTCCATTGTGTCCTCCTCCACAACCTCTGTCACCTCCGTATCTCTCCTCACCATGACGCCCTTCCATTATGTCCTCCTCCACAACCTCTGTCACGTCCATGTCTCTCCTCACCATGACGCCCCTTCCATTGTGTCCTCCTCCACAACCTCTGCCACCTCCATATCTCTCCTCACTATCATGCCCTGTCCATTGCTTCCTCCTCCACAACCACTGCCACCTCCATGTCTCTCCTCACCATGACACCCTGCTCATTGCGTGCTCCTCCACAACCTCTGTTACCTCCATGTGTCTCCTCACCGTGATGCCCTGCCCGTTGTATCCTCCTCCAGTGATTGATATTGTTTTGTGCTTTTCTGCAGACGGCTTATGTTTCTTATACTGACAAAACCTTCGTGCGTAGTTTTGTGAAGCACGTGAAGACTAATCTACAGATCATCGAGCCTGACAATATTCCACCCCGGGTTGGAGTCATTCACAGGTACTTGTAGTTGTTTGTCAATGATTACATATTGAATACATAGATCTATATCACTGCTACAAAAGAATCAACATTCTTAGTGTTCAGTAGTTAAAACAATTATATTTTAATGTTGTGACCTAACCATGAAAATGACCACCTAGAACCTCCAAACTTCTTCACACCTCTCTATGATACATGATATACATTTTACGTATAAAAAAATTGCATTTACTATCTTATAACGATGAGAGTTTACAAAAACATAAGATATGTTTGTGTTACAGAAAGGTTTTGCGATGACTAATGATATATGACTTTAACGCAACTCATGCAAGGTGTCGTTATACTGTAAAGTCAACAAACAGTCTTTACGGCATCATAATATACATTAAATGCAAGTTAAGGTTTTCAACAATATATTTATATAGATAATACAAACCATATCAAACAAAAAATACTGAAGCATGTGATATGTATATCAGTGTATATGAAGACAAGGGGTTCTAGGTGGTCATTTCCATGGTTGGATCAGAAAGAAAAAGATCGCCTTAAAACAATTGATCACTTTTCACTGGACTTCATAATTGTCACCGAACATCATTATATGCAATCATGTTATCTTAACGTTTTTATTATTTATTAAGAATATGTGTGTTGCGCCTGTAAGTTATTTTACACACCATTTTAGAAGAAGGCATTCTAACTAGGCATGATTGTTTGAGTCTTTGTGGCAAACCATTGAAACATATTTTATGAATATCAGTTAATTGAATGGTTGAATGCATACAAATGTGTCTCAGAATTGTAACGTAAGTTGACAGGACTTAAGCGCTGCAGTGGGGCTTGTGGTTTGTTCACTAGGTGGTGCTGTAGTCTGCTATTTTCCACCTCTGTTTAGCAGCTGACTCATGGTTGTCTGGTCAGTACGTCTTGGTGTAAGTCTGTCGCATGAACCAAAACAAATGCTAATTGGCTAACCCTCCGCTTAATTTACCCTGCCTAATGCATGCATAGTGTCTATATGTTGTACTTGGATGTCAATTGTGCTGATTCCTGTGCAAATGTACAGGCAGCTGACATAATTTATATAAAAGTAATCTGCTTTAATTTGAGTAGATGCAAATTTGGATTTGAAATAAAGTCATACTCAGGTGTAGGTATTGGGGTTTGATTGTGTGCAAGAATACAACCAAACATTTGTTTCCTATTTATTTAATCAAGCGATTGATGGGCAATATCTTAGATTGTGATAATGTAACCCACTTTCTCTTGTTATAAACTAATCAACATTTACACATGGATGTGTGCATTCTCCTGTACAGGGGTGAGGTCAGGTATAGTATGTGGTGAACCACTCATCCTGTTCATTCTCTCCATAGCTTCCTATCAGCAGCCCCGTCCATCTTTCATCCTCACCTGCTCGTCTCATGTCCCTCCTCACACAGTCCTCCCATCTCAGTTGTGGCCTTCCCCTTGTCCTACGTCCCTGGTGTTGTCCTGTCTCAGCTCTCTTAGCAAGTTTGCCTGCATCCATCCTTGCAAGTGGCCTATCCATCTCCTCTGGCTTCTCACCACTCTTCCTGTTAGGCTGCATTCCAAGTTCCAACACCTCTTGCCTTAGGTCCACCTTCTTTGTTCTTGTGATTCTTTAAACCCAGTTCTTGTCACAAACTTGCAGCTCTTGCTGTTGTTCTGTCAGTGCAGTTTCTCCAGACCATACAGGCATGCCAGAGGCATACCAGAGCATACATGCTCTCAAAACTTTTCCTTTTGGCTTATTTGATATTTTTCTGTACATCATGATTCCCTCTACCTTTCTCCAAGCGTTTGCTCCTGCTTGTATTCTATATCACACTTCCACCTCTGTCCATCCGTCGTAACCATTCCTCCAAGGTACACAAAGCCTTCCACCTGCTTGATTTCCTTCCCATCCAACCTGATGTTAATCTCCTCTCTCTGTTGTCCATCCCACATCACATCACTCTTCTCCAGGCTCGTTCTCAGTCCATGCTTCCTCAACACCCTGTTTCATTCCCCCAACATTTCTTGTAGTTCTCCTATGTTCTCTGCTATAGAGGTCAGATCGTCTGCATACACCTGGATATGTTGTAGTATATAAGTGTCCAGTTTGTTTTAATTCTACTTTCTTGCGATTGCGCATTAGATGTTCATACATTATAACCACTACTTCTAAAGTTACTGCACAGTGCTTTGTAAGATTGAAAATACTGTACCAAGCTGCTATGTAAGATTAATAATATATTTAAGTCAGACATGGTAATAACTACTTGAAGCCATGCTCACAAGCCAGGGGGCACTGCTGACTATGTCATGGTATGTATTGTTTAACCTCTGCCATGTCGAAATTGTGGTTTATTGTTGTGAGCATCATCCAATCATTTTGCTGCATTTGATATTTTTTCATTTTATTACTAATTACCTTTTAACTCTCATTGCTGGTCAAAGGCACTCCCTCGTAGTTGAGCTGTTTCCTGGAATCACCGGACGAGAACATTGAATGGCACAAAATACAACTGCTCATCAAACTTGTATTGCATGGAATAAAGGCCAGGTCTAGCGTAATCAACTAACACTTGTGGTTTAAAAGGAATCTTGAAGGAAATTGAGCAAATCATGTACTTAGAATTAGCCAACAGTAGTTCAAGAAGTGGATAAGTGGAGCCACCTAGAGAGAGGTGTGGATCCAATTACACAAAATCAGATCAATTACAATTACTTTTCATTTGTCATTTCAATTACAATTATATTCAGATCAATTACACCACTAAATTTTCAAATACAATTACAGATGCCTTAATGGGATCTACTGATAAGTTTATCAATGATATGGCATGCACTGACTGGTATGTAGGCTCGAACGGGTCAACCATGAATTAGAATTAGAAAACAAATGGTCTCAATTTGAATTAAATTTATAAAAATCACAAAACAAATTAAATTGGAATTGAAGTCAATAAGTGAGGTGCAAAGATAATTTATGTAACAAAATATATAGTTTTTTGCACATTGATGACATTGAAGCCACAAAGGCTTCACTTCAAGGGGCATACTTTCCCAGTCAGAACAGAACAGAAGTGGATCTATTTATCCAAACTGTACAGGCATTCAATAATAATAATATAAATTTTTATAAAGTTACAGTATACAGAGAGGCTCATGGAGACTCCTGCTAAGACTAGTTGAAAGTCACTACCGCAGGAGCCACCAGTCGTGATATTTTAGTTCAGTTTCTGTTAAAAGAAAATAATACATATTATACAGTTAAAATGTAGTAATATCCATTGTCACTAAAAAACTGGATTGTTGTGTTTTAGTATGCAGCTGGGGTGTATGTTCATAGTGTGTGTTGAAGTGAGTGGGTGAAGATTGTATAGTGTGAAACCTCTAGTTAATAACCACAATTGCAAGTAATTAAATAAGCCATGAAATCCATAATAAAATGCCTTTGTTGCTCTCATAAGTCCTAACTGCTAAGAACTACTAGAATCCTCTTCTGAAGAAGTCTGCGACTCAGACAGCCTCTAGTCCAGTTTAGCCAGTTTGCCTTAGTACTTTGCAGCCTGGTTAAAGAACAAAGGGGATATTGACCCTTGGACAGTGACTAATGCTGTGTTCGAATCACCTCGTGAAGTCGTATTCACCACTCGTGTTCACCACCACGCCTACCAGCAGCGCGTTCCAGTAATTGCACGTAGTGCGCATGCGCAGGTATTGTTGATATTAGTTACATTTTTCTGTACGAGATAGTTGACCAAAATAAACATGGAAATTTTAAAACGTTGTTACGTAATAGTCTTTGCATACTATGTCCACATCTTTACAATGTTGAAATACGCTACGGCTATTACCGAAATCGAATGGCAGCGCAAGAGAACGAGGTATGAAACATTTATTATTTAACAAACTAATATCACCCACTTACAAGTTACATCACACATGTTCTTATGGTCATTGACGTTGCGCGTCTTCTTTTTTCTTCAGACGCTTCATTTACAATATTACAGCCATTACCCACATTAACGAAATTATAAACTGTAAATGTAATGAGTCTACGCATGGCGTGAGCCCTTACTTAAACATTATTTTATGTGAAATTTTGAAGAAAAACAAACACTGCATTGCTGCCTGCATATTAACTACTATCCATTATTTTCTTAGTCCTAATTATTTTATGCGACAACCTAAGGCCAAGGCAGAGCTACAACTGTATATTTTACTATCACATTACTACTTAAAACTCGTATTAGTATACATATATTAAAATTGTAGTAAGTTTTACATGGAAATAAGACATTTTTTCCTTTACGAATGTTTTACTTGTGTTACTACAATTTGAATTATCATTTTAAGTGTGTGTAAATCCTTTTTTCAGAAGATTGTTTGCTCTACGTCTACGAGAAGACTGGCATCCTGTGATGGTTGTGAAGACAGGAGTTCATTCTGACTTGTTACTTGTGATGGACGAACACACCTTCAGCAGACAAATGCATCTTAACAATGCCAAGTTCAAACGCTTTGTGAACTTTCTTCTCAAAACAGGCCACGACACACCCGTTAAAAGTGGAGGAATGCCACGAATACCCATTGAGAAGAAAGCTCTCGTATTCTTGTGGTACATGGCAAACACAAACACTTTTTGCAAACTTTTAGACAACTTTTACATCTAACAGAGCACAGCACATCAAATAATAGCAAAGATACTACAAGACATTCCCCACTTTTCATATCGGCACATTGTTTGGCCGAGCAGTATTCAGAAACATTCTTTGGCCGAACAGTATTCAGAAACATTGTTTGGCCGAGCAGTATTCAGAAACATTCTTTGGCCGAGCAGTATTCAGAAACATTCTTTGGCCGAGCAGTATTCAGAAACATTCTTTGGCCGAGCAGTATTCAGAAACATTCTTTGGCCGAGCAGTATTCAGAAACATTCTTTGGCCGAGCAGTATTTCAGAAACATTCTTTGGCCGAACAGTATTTCAGAAACATTCTTTGGCCGAACAGTATTCAGAAACATTCTTTGGCCGAGCAGTATTTCAGAAACATTCTTTGGCCGAGCAGTATTTCAGAAACATTCTTTGGCCGAACAGTATTCAGAAACATTCTTTGGCCGAACAGTATTCAGAAACATTCTTTGGCCGAGCAGTATTCAGAAACATTCTTTGGCCGAACAGTATTCAGAAACATTCTTTGGCCGAGCAGTATTCAGAAACATTCTTTGGCCGAGCAGTATTTCAGAAACATTCTTTGGCCGAACAGTATTCAGAAACATTCTTTGGCCGAACAGTATTTCAGAAACATTCTTTACCCGAGCAGTATTCAGAAACATTCTTTGGCCGAGCAGTATTTCAGAAACATTCTTTACCCGAGCAGTATTCAGAAACATTCTTTGGCCGAGCAGTATTTCAGAAACATTCTTTACCCGAGCAGTATTCAGAAACATTCTTTGGCCGAGCAGTATTCAGAAACATTCTTTGTCTGAGCAGTATTTCAGAAACATTCTTTGGCCGAGCAGTATTTCAGAAACATTCTTTGGCCGAACAGTATTCAGAAACATTCTTTGGCCGAGCAGTATTTCAGAAACATTCTTTACCCGAGCAGTATTCAGAAACATTCTTTGGCCGAGCAGTATTCAGAAACATTCTTTACCCGAGCAGTATTTCAGAAACATTCTTTACCCGAGCAGTATTCAGAAACATTCTTTGGCCGAGCAGTATTTCAGAAACATTCTTTACCCGAGCAGTATTCAGAAACATTCTTTGGCCGAGCAGTATTTCAGAAACATTCTTTGTCTGAGCAGTATTTCAGAAACATTCTTTGGCCAAGCAGTATTCAGAAACATTCTTTGTCTGAGCAGTATTTTTAGAAACATTCTTTGGCCGAGCAGTATTTCAGAAACATTCTTTGGCCGAACAGTATTCAGAAACATTCTTTGGCTGAGCAGTATTTCAGAAACATTCTTTACCCGAGCAGTATTCAGAAACATTCTTTGGCCGAGCAGTATTCAGAAACATTCTTTGGCCGAGCAGTATTTCAGAAACATTCTTTGGCCGAGCAGTATTTCAGAAACATTCTTTGGCCGAACAGTATTCAGAAACATTCTTTGGCCGAGCAGTATTTCAGAAACATTCTTTGGCCGAGCAGTATTTCAGAAACATTCTTTGGCCGAGCAGTATTTCAGAAACATTCTTTGGCCGAGCAGTATTTCAGAAACATTCTTTGGCCGAGCAGTATTCAGAAACATTCTTTGGCCGAACAGTATTCAGAAACATTCTTTGGCCGAACAGTATTTCAGAAACATTCTTTGGCCGAGCAGTATTTCAGAAACATTCTTTGGCCGAGCAGTATTTCAGAAACAACACAGAACAAACATATTCTCATCTGGTGGTATCTCAAACATCACAGACATTGGTGCAATAGATGGATGCCACATCATAATTTTTTGTCTGCAACGCCATGGCGATGACTATATTAACAGAAAGGGTTATTCTGTTCTTCTACAAGATATATGTGATGAATGTGCCAAATTCATTGATGTGTTTGTTGGTCCCCCAGGCAGAGTACACGATGCAAGAATGTTTCATATGTCACCTATTTATAGTGCCATACAGCATCGCCTGGGAGATAAATGGATAACTCCTTGGCGACAGTGCATATATTTATCATGACTTTCCTTGCATTGTTACACAGCTCAGAGATAACAGAACACTGACTCATGACCAAATTCTAAGAAATTCATCTGTATGTCGGTCACATGTTATTATACAAAATGCATTTGATCGACTCAAGTGTAAATTCAGATGAATCAATGATATTAAGAATGTTAACTTATTGATCATATTTCACATAATAATTGATGATGTTATGTTAACAGAGGATATGATTCAATGTAATTAACACCTAGATGGATGCCCAAGGTTTGATGACGATAATGAATAAATAGGAAGTCAATGAACTTTCTGATTATACCTCATTTGTTTGTCTCTACATTTGAAATGTACAACTTATTCCACTACATGTATCTTATTTCTTACCTAAAATGATCTTTGTAGTATTGTGTGTATTGTATACGATGGTTAACATCTCATAACCGGACAATCAAATAATATTATGGTTTTACCTTCAACGATTTCTATGTATTCAATTTGTACATTATTATTTCAGTGTTTCCTAAAGATTATCTCTGTCTTTGTTTCATTGTCAGTGAACAGTTGCCAACTTTCACATGTCTCTTTCTATGTTCATTGACTTTCATGAACCACTGGCATTTCATCAACAACATTTGAGTTGGGTTTTTTAAACAGCATTTCTTTTTAAGGACTTTATCTTCTTAGATAATACAGTGGTGATGAAATCATCATATGGCATCCAAGTAAGCAATTTGTTTGAATTTTTGAAGGGTGTTTGTAAATTATTTAAATGTGACTGTAGTTACAACTAGTGACATGTTAGCTACATTATTGTCCCATTTAATATTACAGTAATTCCTCCTCTGTGCATAGAATGTACTACAATTGTATACACGTTAAAGTATTACTGTTCATGTTATGAAGTATGTACATTTCAATGTAGTGACATGTTAACATTGTAATTTTCAAATAAATTGTACTTTTCAGACCTAATTATAATGTACTGTAGTTGGGTAAGAGTTCAGAAATTATAATTGTTTTCTTATGGACAATCGTGTCTACATAGGAATAAATTGTTTAACTTATATTGTTCATATATGAATTGTCAAATATAGCCTTGTTTAACATTACTTTCATTATTGTATTATAGACGTAACTTCAAATTTCACATGAGTACATGGTTACTATACTGATAATGTGTAATATGTATAAATGTGTGCTTCACAATCTTATATGTGTAATACTACAGAACCTGGATTATTTCATGTTAAGATAATTTACGAACAAGTCTGTATGTGATAGACATGTAAATGTTATGTTCACATTGCATGAACAGTGAACACACGGGCACGGCTGGTTTGTTGTTGTGAAGATGTTTACCAGAGAGGTGATGGCATATCAACGAATTCACAATAAAATATCTGCACTATTTTGCAGACATAAATTTACCCATGTGTACTGTATCAATGTATGTCTCCACTTCTTTATTTATGTGACATGTCACACATGACAGCTAGTTGCCAAATCATTGTGGCATTTGGCTGATACCAAAATATATAATTATGGGTCCTTATATATGTGTCAGCAGAGTCACCCACATGCAACACTGGTAACGAAGTGTAATATACAGAACAGTCACACAAGTGTTTCAGTGTTATTATAATATTTTAATCAAATATTAAATGTTAACATAATTATACATCATGCAGGTATACAAATACATGCTTCACAACAGTCATATTATTGACAGAACTCCATCATTTTGACATTACTACTTTAAATTGAAAGTGTGAGCTGGCCTTTCATTGTAGATGGGGACATGCACATTTAAATCGGTCATATACAATGTTCACAATTACGTATATATATACACACACACCCAGGTATGTATATATTATTAATGATGATGTGATATTACGTAAATCAGTTATACTTATAAAAAACCTATTTCTGGAAACATTGATGCTTGACATAACTTAAGTCAACAACATTATAAAATATATAATATATGATTTCATGACAAGTAACAATTTATTTTTAAAATTAAAACGTTTTAATTCTACCAGAATTTCCAAAAATAATAATATTTGTTAAGTTTTTTTATCTTTTATTATGCTGCTCATGTTTATGACAACTACATATTCTCAATCTTTGTCTATACAGCAAATCAGGCGACGTTAAGGTCAAATATGAAGAACATTATGATATATCACACGAACATTTTATCCATACTGTTTACATGTTGCACGTGGCAATGGCGTGGGCGATATTACAACAATATAAGTTGTCACACAAGAAATACAGCGAATCACAATAACTTAGCATGATCTGCATTCTCCTTGACATCGGTCTTGCTTGTTCTGGCTGGATCATTGTTTTATTGTTCTGGTTATTGAATCAATTTGTAAGAGCATAAATAATTTGTACCCATGATCGATTTGACGTTCAGCAAGGTGAAGGTCGCCCACTATTTACGACTCGCGAACTTGGGCACCATCGTTACTTTCGAGTTCACGACTTGTGAATACGACTTGTGTATTGTCTGGAATGCTATTTACGAGTCGTGAAGTGAAGTTGTATTCACGACTTCACGAGGTGATTGGAACGCAGCATTATCCACCCTCTGGGCAAACACTAGTCTTGGACACTGCCAGCTACAGTGCATAGCTACATGGCTTCTTCATTAATTACCTGGCAGCAATGTTAGCTGAATGACACATTGGGAACACAACTTAGGCAATAGGTATTTTGTCAGGTTTATTATTTTGTAGATTAAAAACAATCTGGGGCATTTTTTAGATATTTTCAAAATTATAATCAATTACAATTATTTCATTTGGCTGTAATCAGTTACAAATACAATTACAATTATGTAATTGGATGCAGTCCTGCCTAGAGACAGATGGCAGATATAAGACTATATGTGGGTCCACCTAAGGGATGTCAATGTCCAATATCAGACAAAATTACTTTCATCTCAACCCCCCACCCCTCCTCAGACAAAAGTTTGATATGATGATATGTATCAATATACTTGTACCTGTATTAACAGTATCAATCCAGAGCGTAAAGTGTTGATGTCCGACACCAGATGACACTGCATCTGACCCCCCTCTTCCAAACGAAAGTAATTTTGTCTAAACAAATATGGATGTTCTGAGATTATTCCTAAGTGACAGTGGTAATACTGTATAAGAATCTAGAGTATGAATGACACTGCCATATATGTGATGAATGCTTCTTCATGGGGGCAGTACATGTGGTGACTAGAAATCATGCAAAGCTTTGAGAGACTTACAATGTGTGACCAATACAAGGAGCAAGTGTGTACTGTAATGACTCTATGTGTTTTGACATCACATGTTTTCAGTCAACTTAAAAATCTACAGAAATAATTATTTTTAGCATCTTATATTTTCGGACACTTCTGTTAATATTCTGTTTATTCCTATATAATTGGACACGATGTGTAACCGAATGTAGAAACACAATCCTGTGAGTACCAGGGGTAGTAAAATGTGGATGACATGACGTTAGGACTCATTCACGTAAATACTGATTCCTGGGGATATACGCACGTTTTATAAGTATTCAGATAGCTATCTAAGAATTCCTTTTTGTGCATTGTATGTTTTCGGACAGTTGATAATTTAATTATTCTTAAGTGTTCGAATACAGACAGTCAATACGGTATATTGAATTGCAGTGACATTGCCTGTCTGTGAATTTTGTAGATCTGGGAGGAGACAAATACTGAATGATAAAGAACTCGTCGACATGATGAAAAAGGAGGTCGATGCTGAATTACTCGAATTTGCTGGGATGTCCTTTAAGGAACAGGTAGGCTATCTTATAACTGTTATCAAGCTAGTGTATGCATGCGTGTTGGTATGGTAACATTTTTTTCCTAGACAGTTTGCATATCAGGCACCAAACTTTCAGTTTCAGGTATTCATGTATGACATTATTTTATTGTAATTCCCCAGGGATTAATGGTTCTTATTGGTTCTGGGTTTGTACTGGATGTTAGATGAACATCAGATGGTTGTTAACGAAGGTATAAAAGGTAAAAAGGTAAGTTATTATATAGCGCAGTATCCAGTCCTCATGACTGTTGAAAGCGCGTTACACTTTACTCCCTGGCAGACATGTTCAATCAAACACCATCTCGACTTCTCTGAGAAGCATTCAGCCATGCTGCAATTAATGCATGACGACTATTCATACACAAAATAACCACCACTGTCTATAGCCAGGTACTCATTCATACTTCCGAGTGAACTGAAGCAATGTAGAATAAACAAACTTGCCCAAGGTTCGACACCGTCACATAGGATTTGAACCCGCGTTCTTTTAGTAGAGAGTCTGGAGCTCTTAACACTGCGCTACTGCGAGTTATGCCTGCTTTTTGTAACAATCATAGAAAAATTGCACAGCATTACAAAAAACCTGTTCATATTTACGTAATGTTTGTCACGTAGAAATACATTGGGAAAGCATCCCCTACGTCTTGTGGATGTAGCGCCATCTGGAGGATATCCATTTCTGTTAGTTGTAAAATAAAAAATGTAAATAGACTTTCTAGCATTAATTTTTTGGGTAGGATATGGCTGTCCTATATTAAAAAAGTATATACAAAAAACTTAGTGATTGGTGAAACACTTAAATGTTTTGAATATAAAGTTTGTGCATTATTGGGTGTATTGTAAATTATTGTAAATCATTACTTCACTTCATCACATCATCCTTTGACTGGGATGATTGTAGGTGTACCATGTTTACTGTCAGTCTGTCTTCTGTGGTCTGCAACAAAGTTGCTAAGCTTATTAGAGTGTGGCATTATCCAGCAAGTTTTTCTTCTAGTGGCCTCATCTTCTCCTGTCATGTACGGTACTTTGTAAGTTTCTATGATGCTTTTTGAGAATGTGTTGTAATGTGTGATTTGAGCAAACCAGGTGAACTTGTGTCGTCTTACTGTTGACAGCGAGGACTCTTGTTTTCAAATATGAATACATTTATTTTAGATAAAACCCATAGATTAGTTAGTACATGCAAGAAAGTTTAAAAATACATAAGTTTAAAAAAGTAAATAAGTAAAAAATGTATGGTGTTCTCTGTTTCCTGCTGTACAGGGGTGAGGATCAGGTACAGTATTGCTGAACCACTCGCTGTGTTTTTCCTTCCATAGTTTTCTGTCCATCGCTCCCTCTCTCCATCTTTCATCCTCCCCTGATCTTCTCATGTCCCTCCTCATGCAGTCCTCCCATCTCAGCTGTGGCCTTCCCCTTTTCCTATGTCCTTTATGTTGTTCTGCCTCTGCTCGCTTTGCTATTTTTCCAGCATCTGTCTTTGCCAAGTGGCCTGCCCATCTCATCCGGCTTCTAAATAATCCTCCTGTTACACTGCATTGCATTTCAACCTCTTTTCTCAGGTCATTCATCCTTCTTCTGTCTACCCTCTTTGTTCTTGTTATTCTTCTAACCCAGTTGTTCTCACAAACTTGCAGCTTCTGTTGTCGTTGTTCTGTCAGCGCCACTGTCTCCAGACCATATAGGCATGCTGGTGTAACACACATTCTCAGGACTTTCCCTTTCAGCTTTTCTGAGATGTTTTTTTCCATCATGTCTCCGTCTACCTTTCTCCAAGCATTTGCTCCGGCGTGTATTCGGCATCGCACCACCACATCTGAATGCCCATCCACCGTAACCGTTCCTCCAAGGTACACAAAGCCATCCACTTAATTTCCTTTCCATCCAACCTGATGTCCAGTTCCTCTCTCTGTTGTCCAACCCACATTACTTCTGTCTTCTCCAGGCTCATTCTTAGTCCGTGTTTCTTGAACACCCTGTTCCATTCCTCCAACATGTTTTGTAGCTCTTGTTTGCTTTCTATTACTACGGCCAGATTGTCTGCATACATAATATTTCTGAGAACATCCTTCGTGCTGATCTTCCTGCTGATTAGCTCCATGACCATGATAAATAGTAATGGGCTTAGGGCACTTCCTTGCCTCAATCGGATGTTAACCAGAAACTCTTCTGGCAACCCAGATCCAGCCACAACTCTTGTTGTTGTTCTTTCATACATTGCTCCCATCATCCTGGCTTCTGCTTCTGGCACTCCCATCCATCTCACTGTTGCCATCTCCACCTCTCTTGGGACTGTGTCGTAGGCCTTCTCCAGGTCCACAAATCCCACTGCCATTCTCCCTTGCATCTCCAACCTCTTCTCCACCAGCTGTCTCAATGCAAACATCGCATCCGTTGTCCCTGTGCCCTTTCTAAATCCATGTTGTTCTTCATCTAATTCCTGCTCTACTCTCTTTCGAATCCTCCCATCCAGAATCCTCTCTTGCAGCTTCATGATGTTACTTAGAAGTGTGATGCCTGGGTCTTGCACATCTCCCTTCCTCTTCCGTATTGAGACAGTTAGCCCTGTCAACCACTCTTCTGGTAATTTACTTTGTCTCATACATGTATTCAGCAGCCTCTTTGTCCAGCTGATTCCACTCTCCCCTGCTACCATTACCATATCAACATGCATCTGATCAATACCAGGTGCTCTCCCCTTCTTCATCCCTTTTAACTCAGCTTGCAACTCTATCAGTAATATAAGCTAACTCCACTTTCTCTTCTACGTACAATGGTAATTCCAAGTCATTGTTATTTCTTTCCTGGTTCTGAAGCTCCTTGAAGTAGTTTTCCTAGACCTTCAACACTGCTTCTTGTTCTGTCACTAACTTCCCATTTCTGTCCTTGATTACCGTCCCACCATTCATGTCCTTACTATTCTCATCCCTGTCTCGGGCCATTCTGTATATCATCTTCTTTCCACCATCCTCGTCTCGCTTGCTGTACACATCTGCTTCCATGCCACTCTTTGCCTTATCAACAGCTCTCTTTGCCGCTTTCTTTTTCTCCATATATAAGTGTATCAGGTAGATTTCCCCTGTCCTTGGTCTTCTCTATTTCTTTGCATGCTTCCTTCTTTTCACACACTTCTTCTGCAACTTCGTTTGTCCACCATCCTTGGTTACTACTTCTAGACACTCCGCCCTTTCCCGATGTTCTCCCACGTATCTCCTCAGCAGCCCCCCAAATGCTTCTTTGTACTTTTTCCATTCTTCCTCCAGACTGCCAGCTTCTTCACTGAGCTCTTCATGTTTAACTGTCACTTGCTGCTTGTATATAACAGCAACATTGTCTTTGCACCTCCACCACTTAATAGTCCTGCGGCCCACGGCCTTGGTTTGTTTCTTCTTCTGCACATGCACAACAAACACCACTGGCTTGTGCTGTGTCATGACATGCTCTCCAGCCACAGGTTTGCAGTCCTCAATCTTCCCTAGCTGCTGCCTCCGGACTTTCAGCAGATCCAGTTCTGTCTTGTGCTGTCCATTTCTGTATGTAATCTTATGGCTCTCTCGCTTCTGGAAGAAAGAGTTGACCACTGCTAAGCCATTTCTAGCCATCAGTTCCACCAGAGCTTGACCCTCTCTATTCCTCACTCCCCACCTGTGTCTGCCAACACTCTCCTCTTCATCTGGTTCCGCTACTCCAACATGTGCATTGAAGTCTCCCGCAATACACAACATCACCTCCAACATCACCTCTTTTCCTCCATCCTTCCCATCTGTAACCCGTATACAGACATAACTCACACCAGCTGTTTCCTAATCATCAGCCATGCCATCACTACGCGTCCCTTCCATCTCTCCACCACCATCTTGCTGATCTCTTCTGATACAATGATGCCAACTCCATTACTTCTTCCATCTCCTGCGTGCAGTAGCTTGAATCCACCCATCAGCATTCTCAATTTATCCCCCTTCCATTTAATTTTGTATCCACAGCACCTCCAATCGCCTTCACTCCATCATTTCCACCACCTCAACTGCTTTCCCGCTCATTGAACCAACATTTAAACTGCCTAAACAGACTTCACCATTATTTGTACCATCATATAATTTGGGACATCATAGCCACTCGGCAGCGCTGCCCAGGCTGACCTGCTTGTGCGGTTTTATGTCAGAGTTTTCCTTCTCCTTGATCACCTGCCTACTATGGCTAGTAGTAAGCGTGATCTGCCCAGTACTATTTGCCCATAGTTGTCAGTTGGAATGGTATAGCATTGGTATGTGTCCACATGCTGGTGGGCCCTGCACAGTGCACCTTTAAGGTTCCGACATGCTCCGAGATCCCTCCCTCCACATTCGCCTGGGGCCACAAGTTACCCAGTATCCACAGTGTACCACAAGGAGATTGTACTAGTGTCTTGTCTATGGAGAGGCAATGTACCAGCAGGGGAGACTTACGCACTCGGCTCCCTTTCACTCGAAGGAGCTATCTGGTGGCCGTAGCTGAAAGCGAGAGTATGAGGCACAAACTACATACTATACACTACACTACAGCACTAGGTGCATCACACAGACCTATGTTAAACACCACACAAACTACATACTATACACTACACTACAGCACTAGGTGCATCACACAGACCTATGTTAAACACCACACAAACTACATACTATACACTACACTACAGCACTAGGTGCATCACACAGACCTATGTTAAACGCCACACAAACTACATACTATACACTACACTACAGCACTAGGCACATCACACAGACCTATGTTAAACACCACACAAACTACATACTATACACTACACTACAGCACTAGGCATCACACAGACCTATGTTAAACACCACACAAACTACATACTATACACTACACTACAGCACTAGGTGCATCACACAGACCTATGTTAAACACCACACAAACTACATACTATACACTACACTACAGCACTAGGCGCATCACACAGACCTATGTTAAACACCACACAAACTACATACTATACACTACACTACAGCACTAGGTGCATCACACAGACCTATGTTAAACACCACACAAACTACATACTATACACTACACTACAGCACTAGGTGCATCACACAGACCTATGTTAAACACCACACCAAAATTATAAACAAATGTTAGACAACTTACGTATTAAGTATTGTATTTATTCAGATTCCAACAGGTCCAATGGACCCAGTAACAGGTAAAAGTTAAGTAAAAAAGTTGTAAAAATTGTAAGAAATAATTTAATAAATATGTAAAATTTGATATAAAGTAGCCATTTTATAATGTAGAGTGATTTGGCCAAGCTAATCCACATGGGCCCATTAACAATATTTGTACAATTGTACAAACATTTTATCATATAATTGTCAATGTTAGGCATCCATTTTCTAAAACCATAAGCTTGCTGTATGATGTATTAATTAGTTGTGTGTTCTGTGCATGAAATAAAGACAAGTCCCTGAAGCATTTTTTTACATTACAGGTGCAGACAATGCAAAGGTTTACTGTTCTTGCAGGCATCAATGGGGCAGGGCTCATGAACTGTCTCTATCTTCCTGCAAACGCTGTCTGCATTCAGGTATGCAAACAATTCACCTCAAACTGAAAGTCTTTAAAAATTCACTGTTCCTTGGTGGCACCAAACTGTACGTTTCCAGCCTCCATTGTACACATGACTGGTTCCAGCCAGGGATGGCAATATTAACGTGTTAGCTTAAACTTTTGAAAAGTTTATTTACTTTACTAGACAGTTTGGAATGGTGCTTTTACCATGAATAATAACTGATGTTTAATTTTGAAGGAGACCGAACTCCTGCCGTTAGTACGTGAACAAAGTAGGCGTCACTAGAAATGACATCTCCAAGGTGTTGGTGTCAAATTGTATAAAGTTAGGTGACATAACATGGACTACAGTAGAAACCTCGCTTTACAGTCACTTTGTAGCAGTAAAGTATACAAAAGTATTCCCACTAATAAGGTCACCTCACTATTCAGGTCACTTTTGTCCTGTCCCTAGGGTGGTCTTAATAGTGAGTTTCTTATATAAAGTTCTTCTATTGTGAGCCATTAACAGGTTCCAGGGGGCATCAGAAATGTTCTTTACACTGATTACACATTTGCAGTTTACAGTTTGTTTTCATAATAGAAATACATTTCTGCTCGAATGTTCTGATTTTCAAATGGACCTGCACCAAGTTTGTGTTCCTGAACTAATAATAATTATCACTTGACTTGCCCTTTGTTGACATACTGACCAACTTGGAGGGAAATCTCAGATACTATAAAGTATAAGTATTATTGCCAATAGCTTATACATTTGTAATTTAAATGTTGAAACTCCTTACATTTTTGTGGCTAGACACCTCATAGGTGTTCTTCAATGGTTTTTCCAGATGGGAGCCTACAAGTCTGATATGAATTACGTACAGTTTGGTGAAATTCTCAAGTCAAGAGGACCATACAGGTGGGTACAAATGAAGGCTTTTAGGGCAAAGCATGATAAACACCATTTCTGAAATTGTTTCCGAACAGGGATAAAATGTTTGTATAAACACATGTTGAGCTAATACAATATCTAATTTATACCAAACTGTGACAAATCCTGGTTTTATAACATGCATGAAAGAACGTTTGTTTTTAAAACACGATAAATGCCATCCGTCTTTTTTACCAAAATGTGATATATCCAATTCAGCCAATGAGCACTACCTTGCCACTTTTCCTGGTATGTGTAGTGATGGTGCTCTCTCTATGGATATATCATGTTTTGACAACAAAGACGTGGATACGTCGCATTTGATATACAGTGTACAGGGAGAGGGTCGGATCTGATGTCACAGGGGGTTAGGGTGTGCATAGAGGTGTGGTTGTTAATCCACTATATGTAGCATTACCACATGAAAAATATAAACTGTGTTACCTAAACATGTTTTGTTATGCATGTAAGGAGCTTCTTCTTCTGAAGTAAATGGTTTTGATTTCATGAAAATCAGACAACTACTTACAAAGTTATTAAATTGGAAAGGTTACTACCCCAGGAGTTTTCGTTGGAACGGTGAACATGAAAAATAACACAGAAAGAATAGTGTCAGTATTTCCAGGGTGTACCCCTATTTTACCAGTTTTGTCATTGTTTTCACAACAGATAAGTAATTAATTGAGGTAATTACTTCAAATTTTGCGTATATAGGTATTTTCACACGAGGAATTCATTTTTTGCATTTTCGTTGACCTAATTTGCATATTTCATGACCTAATTAGCATAATATGGCCGACATATTGAATCATAGACTGTAACAAGATGCAATTCATGTCATGTCATTAATTGTTTAGAGTATATTTACAGGGTATTAGAAAGTGTAACATATCTTGTTTCATTATAGTTAATTTCAATCCCAAATGTTTTGCAAAATTGGTGCATCATTAGCATAATTATTACAAAATGGCGGCCATATTGAATGAGGATTCCCACTGTTTTTGTGAAGAAATTGTTATTCTGAGCATGTAATTAACTTAGTAATGGCGTTTAAAATAGTACAGCATAAACTGTTTCATTGCTATCAATTAGTTACCACAATTTGAATAATTTGTTGAGTAATTTGCATAAAATAAAATGGCGGACATATTAAATGTAGAATCCCAATTTTGGAATACATATTTTTCCAAAAGCACATCATTAATATTTGAGGCATGTTGTAAAATAGTACAACACAAACATTTTCATTAGAACTCACTTAGTTGCCATTTGCATAATTAATTATCATAAAACAAAATGGCGGACATAGTAAATGTGGAATCCTCATTCGTGTTATAAAAATTTTCAAAAGCATTATCAATTTAACGTTTAGCGCTTCTTATCATAGTATTATATAAGAGTTTAATTACTATAATTAGATTTGCTATGTGAATTGCAGAAAGTGTCTTGGACCTGAGAGATACCTGCATTTAAATACACAGAGTAATGAATAATTGCACCAACAACTCAGATTTTATTGTTAGTCTTTGTTGTTACAATAGCTATTTAAACATAGGAATATATAATTATTAATTAAATAAAATATAGTTATACACACCAATAATATAATTGTGGCAATAAATGAATATTATAATGGTGGAAATACCAAGCTTAAACTGGTTAGTTATTACTACTAGTAAGCACACAATAAATGTAATAAGTTTTTATTTTATATTTAACAAAGTAAGATTGGAATACAAGTTTCTGAATTTCAAGTTTAAAATCAATTATTAAGTGTAGCCAGCGTAGTGTGAATAGGGATTGCCTGTATGACAGCTAGGCGCCAAATCCGCCTAGCGGACAACCAGCGCAACGCGGTTGTCCGCCTGGCGGATATCCAGCGGCATGCTGACGTTACCAGGCGGATGTTACTATTTTTAGCACAGCGTCACCGTCTGCGGTGGCGTTGTCGAAAACCGTGCAACTAGGTCGCACAAAATGCGATTTCCGCACTTGTAAACCTTTTAAAAATATCACATAACATATATCATCTGAACAGTCTGAAACTGACACGTAGGTGTGTATATATACGAACTTGAATTTTAGGCGATAACATTACAAAAAATTCATGTTTATACGATAATTTGACATAACTTTCGTTTGGTTAAACTTCGTGCAACGACTGCAGTGAAGACGAACACGTCTTCTAATTAGTCGAGCAGATCTCATGACGATCCGAATAGGTTTACAAGTGCGGGTTTTCAATATGCCGCGACCTGTTTTTGCGAAAACCGTACCGTCGCGGAGCGCCGTCGGCATGACACTTTTGGCGCGCATCATCGCTCAATCACGAACGATAAGTTTGTCAAATAAAGGAATACTTTTAAAAACTTTATGCCATTGTAAAGAACATTATCTTGTCGTTCCAGTGATATTAAATATGTATTATTTAACGCGGACTTAAATGTAAGGGCTGCATGACCGGTGACCTGTCGTAGTTTAGCGTTAAAACTGGCCAGATCCAACAGCCGCGGCGGCCGCTGTGGTAATTCTACTATATGTGATCAAATGTCTTGTGTTATTTCACAGTGAATGGCACAACACCCACGAAGACCTCCATCGTCCCGTCGAAGGTGACGTCCACAATATCCGGCCCAACACCATCGTGCACCTCGATGAGTTCCGTGCCCTCATCCAGGAGGTACTCAAAGTTGCCAGTGCCACCAGCAAGGACGAACTGTAGCAGTTACAACTGACCCAGCTACTGGTCATCTCAATGTAGCTTTACTGTTTAAGATGCATGTTGGTATCTTTCAGCCATGTTGAGAAGTTTGTGAACCCTTACCGAGAATATTTAAGTTAACTTCAGTGGTTTGATCCTGGTTTTGTCCTGCTGCAATAAATTTTGTGAGCGCTACGAGTATCAACAATGTTTTGATAATTTGACAAATGCAGACTTGAGCATGTCTTGCTGCATAAAACACACGCACGCACACACGCACACACACACACACTTTGATTTTAGCAGTGTAACCAGGCTTATTAACAGATGTATGATGCATATGAACGCAGTTGTTTCAGATCTAGCTTCATGGTATCCTTCCACATACAAATGGTTGGACTGATGTGCAAAATGGTTTAGGGTTAGGTTGTAGGTACTTTTGACAAGACTTACATCAGGTGTTTACATGTATTTGCACGTGGAGGGGTAGCATGAAACACACTCCAATTGTTTTAGTGCAAATGCCATTTCCTAGGATCACATTAAAATTCAAATGCAATTTTTTGAGGTCACATGCAAATATTTTGGGCGTGCATTCATAAATGCATTGAGTTCGTTTGGTGCAAATGTAACAAACCCGAGCTTACCTGCTCGTGATATAGTCCCTTATATCCTTGGATGGCTTCCATGCCAATGTCCTCATTGTTTATCCCTATTTTAATGCCTTGTCTCTCTCGACTTATTTTATGTCCTCCATTTTGTAGACCTGAAACTCAATTAAGATTGCATTTTTCTTTTTAATGTGTTCAACTTTGCAAACAATTGAAAGAATGTAACCTTTTTGGTTGTGTGGGTGTGTGTTTTGCACGCACAATATAAGAAATTAGTGCAGGACTAGACTAGTCACAAGAGGTTAATATAATGCGTGTGGTTTTGTTTTTACACCTTAATACATGAAATGGATGGAAAAGTGTAGAATGACTAATGGTCATATGTTTGTTATTCTGTATGTACAACTAATGAAGGGTTGATATACTATGCTGCCATGTTTGTGTAAGTTGATATGTGATATTTTGTTTCTCATCCACATAGCTTATTCTTATTTTTGTATACTCTTCCTCTGAATCTCACCAGTGACATTTATGACATACAAATTGCCTGCATTTACAAGTCTAAATTGAGATTATTTTTATTTTTTATGCGCATATTTGTTAATTACCGGACACATAAGGCAAGAATGACACGTCTCCAATTCCGTCGGTCTACAGATTGCTTTGTCGCCTGGCTGCAGCTCAGGTGCATTTTTTGTAGTTCCCCATCCACCGGTCTTCTCCAAGTTGCTTGGGTCGTTCTTGTTTCTTTTTCCTTCAGACTTCCATCTTAGAACTGCTTTTTGACTTTTATGAACTACAAATTGCTTGGATTTACATCTCAATAACACAATTATGATTCTTATTTATTCTTGTTTTTGACATGGGTTTTTATTGATAGTAGATATGGGTACCATATTTCAGACCAGCCACATATTGTACATGGACAATTGTTACATTAGATTGGGCTTCTAAGTTATTGTTCCTGCAATGCAGACGTTATTGTTTTCTTGCAGTCGTGCAAGGCACAGATGTCATTATTTGCATGTGTTTTTCTGTTTGGTATCCGTGTGGATAGATGTGTTTGAATAAATTTACTTAAATATGAACTCTGCGTAGTGTTTGTGTTTGGTGACTGATGGATGGATGGAGGTCTATTTATACACCCGTTAAACCGTATCTCTCCTACTTCTTATTTTTAAATAATCACCTAATTCTCATTGAACCAATTCCACAGAGGCAATGTGCAAAACGGCATCGTTGCAGACTTCATAAAAAATCAAATTTTGGATGGGGATATATTTTGATTGATTTTATTCAATATAAAATATAAGCTTGTACATATATAAAATATAAATACAGAGTACCTTAAATATAAATATAAAGGATGACGCAAGAAAGTGCAAGCACTTGTTTCCATTGTGGTCCTTGGAAAGATATACTCCTCCCACATATTTCATCCTACATTAAATATAAAGGATGACGCAAGAAAGTGCAAGCACTTGTTTCCATTGTGGTCCTTGAAAATATATACTCCTACATATTTCATGCTACATTGCGTCTCCAGTAGGAGAATCTCCTTCTAACTGATTGTTTAATTGGACACCTCTGGAAGTGTAGTCACCAATGTGAAACATGAGGTTGGAGATTAAAGTGTATAAAGTAAAGGTAAGTTTTAATGTAGTGAGCCTCAAGAGGCTGTGAAGACGTTGACGAAGTTTTCATATTTTGGTTTTCTTGTAGAGGGTCTAGGGCGCCTAATCAGACAAAAAGCCACAGATAATAATTCGTGGTTTCGATCTCATATAAGAACTTTGTACAAAAAGTAAATGAGTAAGGCGGTTTTTATTTGTATTATTATAATGTAGATGTTAGTAACTATCACAACGGGTCATTTTCAATAATCAATAACATTTACATGGTAGATATCTTAACTTAATTAAGAGTTCTACCACGTGTATTTCTTACTAGCGGAATACCCATAAGCAAATTCATTTTGCCTGTTGAGAATCATAGTTTTCATTTCCTGCGTCTGAACACGTATGTAATTGTAATGCACTCGCCGATGAGAAACCGTGAATAATTATAAGTAGTAATATAGGTGGTCCAGCAGGGACGGTGGCGCGCCCCGGTGAAAATCCCATGTTAAAAGATAGGGATTTCCTCCGGGGCGCGCCCGGGTTAAAAGATAAGCCATTTTTTCCTCATGTTAAAAGATAGGGATTTCCTCTGCGGCACGCCCGAGTTAAAAGATAGGCCATTTTTTCCCCATGTTAAAAGATAGGGATTTCCTCTGGGGCACGCCCGGTTTAAAAGATAGGCCATTTTTCCCAATGTTAAAAGATAGGGAATTTTCTCCATGTTAGGCTACTTTTATAGTGAGTGGAAAATTCCCCACAAAATTTTATTCTGGAAGTTTCTTTGGTACTTGTTTGTTTGTTTGTTTGTTTGTTTGTTTCGGCGTGGATCAAGCGACGCTACTGGAGACGTGTCTGGACTTTTTTGTTTGTTGCGCGCAGGAACCACATTACGATTGCGCAATACCATCGTTCGTGGCTATAAAAAAAAACTCGTACGGGGAGACGTGTCTGAACTTGTTTGTTTTCGTGCTAGCGCGAGCGTTTCGGAACGCCCACGTGACCTTAATGTTCAACGTATTCCTATATAAGGCCGTGGGGACGATCTGCTTGTCATTCGTATCACGACGACAGTATGGCTAACTTCACTGGTCTTGGATTCTCCTATGCAGAGGCGACCAGAGGGCCGCAGCCCATTGTTTATACCATGGCGGGTTTGACCCGTATAAGCTACGGGGAAGCCTTCCCCCGCTACCGTCGACGGTAGTGGGGGAACCAACCCCGGCGCCTGCAGCGGCGACGATGCCAGAACCACCGTTTGCCCCGGCACCAGCGCAACCATCATCCCGGGTGGTAAGTGTTTATTAATGTTATTATTATTATTATATTTCCCAATTTGTTTGTGTGTATAATTATCTAGCATTAAGACAGTAATGAAAACACGACGTCTAATAACAACGTACATTTAGAACGTCGACTGTGGGCTCCCAACGGGACCACCTCCTTCCCTTGCTGCCTTCACGGTCACCTGCCCGTCGTCGTTATTATACACTTTCGCCTAAAACGGCGGCTCCTACCTTCTTTCTCCCAAAAAGGCGGCTCCTTATGTACTTTCCGTCAAAACGATGGTTTCCCACACATTCCTGCTAAAAAGCAGCTCCTTATGAACATGTATTTCCTATCAATCCAGTATCTGTGAGTGTGTATCTTGTATTATTTTATTGTACAAGTTTCACCGTTTCAGTAGCTTCTTTCAACATCCGGGTATTTTTCTATGTTGGCGTAATTAAAATGTGGTGTTATAATAAGACGTAGTATTCGGTCGCCAGTTTGCAACAACCCTAATATCGGCATAACTAATACTCTTTTTTCTACTTTACTATACTTTACTTTTATACTTCACACGCAATAACTTATAAGTATAACCTATATCTTACACGCTATGAAAAATATTAAAAAGTAAATGTTTATGACATTAATTTGACTACAATGAATAAAGACTGGTTGACTATTTTGTTAGACGCACATCTTAAACTAGCCGACTTGACATCCGAACAATTGTGTGTTTACTAGCTAAAATGATGGCTCCCACATACTTCTTCTTGTCGACATATTGCCTCCATATTCATATCGTACTTGTCGTCTTCCTATCGGGTTTTGGTCACCGTTCTTTTGGTCACGTGTTTTTCCTATCATAGAGTCTGTAATATTTAATTATTCTTGTAGAAATTCATCAACGGGCCTTTGCCCCCAAAGAGGCAACCGGTCCCAACAGCTACTGGGACAGCCCCGGCCCCGACCCCGACAGCTACTAGGACAACGCCGGCGGTCCCGACAGGCACCGAGACACCACTGTCCACGACGACTGCGCCTCCGTCATCAACCAACCGAGTGGATGTGCTGCCACACTTCGCCTGTTGTATGTGCGGCAGCACCTTCAGCAGGAAGAGGGATTCGCAGCGTCACGTAAAGCAGGGATGGTGCCAAAGAAAGCAACACAAGCAGCAGCAACGGCAGGTGCATATTAAAGAGATAATGGTAAATTGATCATGTCTTTTAAAATATTTCAGGTGCTGCTACAAATGTCGTCTCTTTATGTTTTGTATACCATTATTAAAAGGCCACTTGTATTTATTTTTAGGTGCTGCTACAAAGCCCATCATCTCTTTGTGTTTTGTATACCATTATTAAAAGTCAACTTGTGTTTATTTCAGCGCCAAGAAAAGGAGCGCATCGCCGGTTTTGATGCTGCTGACAGTGTCCCAACAACCTCTGCGCCCCCTACGTCGGTGACCAAAGGCACTACGGTGAGTAATATTTGAAGATGTCGGGTATTATCACCGACCACATCTGTATTTAGTGTACATGTCAACTGAAGAAATTGACTAACGCATCATAAAAGACAACTTTTCTCCCGTCTAGTTTTATGTACCTTTATTACAGTGTTTTTCAATATTGTGGGTTTAATTAGTTGAACATTTTAATTACATGTTTTATTACTTTTATTAACTTAATTAACTTAATCTAACAAAACATGTTCTACCCTCAATAAAAGGAAAATTATCCTATCAATTACTATTGGACAATAAACTCCTACTGTATTGTATTGTAAAAAACATATGTTATTGTAGAAATCGCGAAAACGCCGACGGTCACCATCATTGGGTGTGACGTCATCACCGACTGCTTCAGCATCACCATCACCGAAACGACCGACACCTGCAGCTTCACCATTACTGCTTCAAGATCCACTTGTACCACCTCCGGTGATAGATTTTGTACCTGATAATGTGTTTAATTTTTTATAGGAGTCAGTGGTCGGCTATTCGCACACATTATCGTAGCGGGCCCGTCCAGAGAACCATCGATTAACAGATACGGACACAACCTCGTTACATCCAACATTGTGGAACATTTTTGATGAACAGACTACCGCCTTCAAAATTAACTTAAGCTTTGGGTTTATTTTATATAACCAGAAAACAAAAGAACATCGTTATTTTCATTCTTCTAAAAATGTTTCGGGTAGGTTTCTGGACATGCCCCCTTTAATTACTAATGCAGATGAGTTTCAATCGTTTTTAAATTCCTTTGAAGAAAAAGATATTTTAAGTTGGGCGATTATGCAGAGGCCCGATTCTCAGTGGATATGTCGTTTGGTAACCAACATTACTTTCTTTATAAACATCATACCTGATCACCCTATAGGTACTGGCAGTGTAGTCCTTCCCGACTATGTTCTCACAAATAAAGGTTTAAATTCGTTGACCTGTGACTTGTCCCGACACGGCAGGCCTCTTTACCACGATCATCTTTGTTTCTTCCGTGCTCTTGCACTTAGTCGGGGCGTTGATATTTATCATATTGACCCTCATGTTCAAATATTGTATAGCATGTACCAAGAGGCCATAAACAATGCCCCACCTATGAAACATTTCCCTGGCTTTAAGTTAAGTGACCTTTATGACATTGAAAAGCTTTTCTATATCAATATAGTTGTTTATGAATTACTAGATCATCACGACGACGAGAACTTGGTAGCGTGTCATTTACTGAGACGTTCAACTTGTAAATTCCCCGATACTTTAAATTTAAATCTTTTCGAAACACATGTTTCTTATATTCACGATATTAAAACATACACACGGTCTTTCAAATGTAACAAACTTTGGCATACAGAATGGTCCTTAAAAAGACACCAACAAAGGTTGCGAAGTCGAGGTCAAGAGAATTTTCCCTGGTGGTATTTTTCATGTTCAGGAAACAGTTTTTCAGAAACTTGATGAGTTGGGTATCGACGTCGAAGAAAAATACCGGTATTATCCGTTTCGGGCCACCTTTGATTTTGAATCTTATTTTGATACTACCAACTTACCGGTAAATACTCCAAAGGTCAAGTGGTTGGCTCGACCCGAAATACTTAGCGTTAGTGTGTCACCCAATGTTCCAAGGTACAAGGAACCACGCTGTTTTATTAGCGAGGGTGATCCGAGTCAACTAGTCGACCGTTTTTTTAATTATCTTTATGAAATTAACGACACCGCTTCCGAAATTCTGAAAACACGTTATCAGTTTGTTTTGATGAATTAAACCAACAACTAAAATATATTCAATCACCAGAGGCTAGAATGCTCGAACCTGACTTAGACAAAATTCTAGATGACGGGTCACCTTTACCTATTATCCCAGAAGAACAAATTTCAAAATTAATTGATATGCTTCACGGATTTCTTGAAGAACTACCTGTCATTGGGTTTAATTCTGGAAAATACGATTTGAACGTCATTAAAAAATAGATTATATCACACTTCCTGACAACCGACGTAGGTGACGAGACGGACGATACAACACCAAAAAAAATCTAAAAACTCCATGTTCGTAGTAATGCGTCATACTAATGTTATGTGTTTATAAACCTCGACTTTGACATTTTTGGACATCATAAATTATTTGGCCCCCGGTTTTAGTTACGATAAATTTCTGAAAGCTTACGGATGTGTACAAACTAAAGGATACTTTCCCTACGAGTGGGTGACTTCGTTAAGTAAACTCGACTGTAATCCATTCCTCCAAAGGAAGCTTTTCACAGCGGTTTGAAAAACGAAGATATTTCTGACGAAAATTACGCATACTGCCAACAAATTTGGCGCGATCACGATATGAAAACTTTTCGTGATTTTCTTATTTGGTACAACAATAGATATGTCGCTCCTTTCCTAGAAGCTATAAAAACAGTTTTCTTTTTACAAATTGCGCCACATTGATATGTTTAAAGATGGTATTGGCGTTCCCGGTCTAACCATGAAATTTATATTTGACACATTACCACGTGACATTTATTTCAGTCTGTTTAATCAAAAAGATTCGGATTTACACGATATGTTAAAAAAAGCCATCGTAGGGGGCCGTCCATAATATATCACCGCCATCACGAATTCGACGTTACACGGCTCCGTGAATCGGAAAGGGGCGACTCAGCTCGCCCCTGTAATTCTATTATTGGCTACGACGCGAATGCATTATACCTTTGGGCTCATTCACAAGATATGCTTACCGGTTGTTATACGCGTCGTAGCCGAGAAAATAATTTTAGACCTAAAACATCACGTGTTTACGGAAAGATAGCTCTTGAATGGCTAGAATGGGTAGCTCACGAGAAGAATACAACGATAAGACATCAATTTAACGGAGAAGAGAAACGCATTGGGGATCGTAAACTTCCCGTTGACGGATGGTGTGCCCAGACTCGCACTATTTATCAATTTCACGGTTGCTATTTTCACGGTTGAACTTGTAACGTGGAACACACCAACTCTATCAACGGGAAGTCTATGGCCGATCTCCTATCAGAAACTAAAAAGAATACTACGTATTTGCGTAAATATGCTGAGGTCGTCGAAATGTGGGAATGTCAGTGGAAAGAAATTCGGAAAAATTCCGAAGTAAGACATTTTCTAAATTCAAAATTTCCTCACCGTAACCTGAAGTGGGAAATGACCCAAGAAAAAGTTTTTCAAAATGTAGTTTTTTGGCATGGTAGAGTGCGACATTTTTGTTCCAGATCATCTTAAAGATTATTTTGGTGAAATGCAACCCATTTTCAAAAACATTGACATTACCCGTGACGACATCGGCCCGTACATGCGAGCTTACGCTGAAGAGCACAATATATTATTTACTCCTCGGCGTACACTGGTGGCTTCGTATTTTGGTAAACCAATTCTTTTAGGTACGCCTTTGTTGAAATGGTATTTGAAACACGGACTGGTCGTATCTCACGTTTATCAAGTTTTAGAATACGAACCCAGTCCGTGTTTCAAGCATTTCGCCAATGCCGTCTCGAATGCACACATGCATTAACAGTCATCGTTTTCGCCAGCTAGACCCAATTACGGAATCCGTGTACCAATTGACAATGAACAAGAAATTCAAAATTGAGAATGCTGGAATTTTATTACGATTTCATAGATTATTACGTAGAGCGCATATTTAAGTCTAGCTTTTTCTTCTTTGGACGATTGTGTTACCACTGATAAACGACAAGAATACTTTACAAACTTGTCCCGGTGGTTTCCTGCTGTTTGTTGTGACGCGCACGCGTCCGATTGCGTCACTTGTCGTTTGGAAGGGAAAGAATGGGTGCCTTCGGAATCGTGTTGTATTGCACGAGCGCGTCACGACAAAAGGAAACCTGGCCTATTCAAGGTCGACTACGAAGGTAGAGGTTTTATCGGCTTGTGCAGTAAAACATATTATTGTTTTGGTGATACGGATAAATTCAGCACGAAAGGTCTAAATAAGAGACACAATGAAATTGACAAAGACACATTTTTGAAAGTACTGAAAACCAAGGAGAGTGGCCTTGGGAAAAATCGAGGGTTTCGGGTGAAGAATGGTTCAGTTTTTACTTATATTCAAGAACGTTCTGCACTAACTTATTTTTATTCCAAACGACCGGTACAAGCCGATGGAATCTCTACCTCTCCGTGTCTGGTATAATAGACACACCAGTAAATCTTCTCGTGAGCTACCCTCCCCATGTATCATTCGGTATTGGTGTAACATATAGTCTTCTTGTAACCGTGATCAGGTGTGATGTTTATCGACCACTGACTCCTACTTGTCGATTATTAAAGAGTGTACATTTCACATTTATTGTTCGGTACATTCGTGAGATAGCCGTGTAATATCCGGTCTTAATGTAGTCGTGATGAACTATTATGTTTATCGACTCCTATCTTGTCAATTGTTAAAACGTGTATTGATACACACACGTCATTGTTGCATCATCATCACCATCATCCCGTGCTTTCTATTTTTAAGTAGAACACTGGTGAAAATAAACAAAGTATATTGTATACTTCAATCGCTGCAGAAGTCGTGTCATAAAATAAATAAACACAGAGTGTAACATACTGTCTAACAGTGACTGTGTATCATATGGAGTCGATTTGTATATAGTTGTTAAGGTTTACAAGATTTTATATTAGTGACACTTTCTCTTGGGTGTCTGACAACAAGAATGTATGTGATATAATTCACAGGGATACTTTCTCTTGGGTGTCTAAATAAAATGTGTGTATCATATGGAATCAATTTGTATATAGTTAAGGTTTACAAGATTTTATAAGATTGACACTTTTTCTTGGGTGTCTGAATAAAAAATTTCACAAACGCACATATGGTTTCGACTTTTTTATTGCTTAATTAAGGTAATACAAGAACGTGCATTGATACGTTCACAAAATAATTGTTGTCACTGAAACGGGGAAAAGCGAGGTGTATCTTGATGACTATGAAAACTAAAAGCAAACACTCATTCATAGCGTCAACACGATTTTATTTGTTATTTAATATATTTCTGATAAATAATGGACAGAATATTCCCGACATGATGTCTCTTGCACACTGTTCCTGTAGATTCCAAATCGGTAATGCTAATAAGGTTCCCAACGTGTGATTTGCAAAGGTGTTGCCGAATGAGCTGCGCGCCTCGACGATGAAGGTCGTCTACGATTCCGATGACGATCGCTGTCGAATGGAATGCTGGTTTCCTTTGACATGTCGTCGTCCACTGACGCTGTCTGCATGTAAAGCCAACGATTTGTGTTTCCAACTAAATCCATTGGCGTGTTGACGTCCTTGAGACCACGAGCGAAGGTTTCCCATCCCACTGGTTCAAACGACTTCCGTTTTCTCAACACGTCATTCACAAGGTCCACAATATTACTTCCGGGAACCGCCTAGTGTCTAAATACCATCTCGCCATGATCGTTCCACCTTACGGCACCTTTCTTTTTATCGAGGAGTCGCCGTGCTTTCTGCTTCATAGTTTTTGGAACACTGTCGATGATTTCGTTTTCGATGCTCTCCTTTTCGACGATTTCATTTTCGTTAGCAGGTTGTGCTTTGTTTCCCCTTCACTGGGAATTTTTTCGATAAATACACGCAACGGTTCCTGTATATGTTTGTCCGAAAGATCGTTGTACCGATTCAACACCTGGTTATACCACACAACCTTTTCCCTCTCGTGTATATCGCTTCGTTCTAATGTCTTGCATTTTATTGTCGAGTCGTCGCAAGACATTTTCGATAGGAGTAGCAGTCGAAGGACGTTGCGGTTGAATGTTTTCCAAAATACATGGATCGACCAAGGCTATTTTCTTTGTGTGTTCCATGGTCACCTGAGATTGAAACAGGAATGTCGAGCTTGTCGCTGGGGTCAGAGACGCAGGTGTCATAGTGGGCACAAAGACAAGTGAATTCAGTGATGTAGCATTTGTCTACGGTCCACAGCAACTGCGGACACTGCCGTTTCCAGCAATCTGGGCACTGGAACGATGATGGTGTGGACTTGTTGACAGCTGGTAGAATAGGCGATAAGCTCATGATGTAGGTGTTTACGATTCAAATGTAAAGAACGGAATGACTTTTGTAACTCTTCGGTCTAAGCATAAATAAGTTTCGACTAGTGAATTGATTACCCGTTAGATGGTTCCCGCGTATTTATAGACATGGAGCGCTACGCTAGAAGTTCCGTCACACCTCAAGTCATGTGACTGTAATGGCTGACTCTACAGTTCTAACATTCCCGGACGTGTGTCGACGATGGAGTAATTAGCACACACACACACACACACACACACACACACACACACACACACACACACACACACACACACACACACACACACACACACACACACACACACACACACACCTGTGTATTTGGTGGACTGAAGAGAGTCGTAGAAGATTGGTTCTTGCAACTCGTTGATCTAAGTTCGATTCGTGCAACTTGTTTTCGTTTGTCCAACTAGTTGATCTAAGTACAATTCTTGCAACCTGTTGATCTAAGTTTAGTGTTTCGTTTGTTCGACAAGTTTGATTCTTGCAACTCGTTGATCTAAGTTTAGTGTTTCGTTTTTCCGACAAGTTTGGTTCTTGCAACTCGTTGATCTAAGTTTAGTGTTTCGTTTGTCCGACAAGTCTTGTCACTCATTGATCTAAGTGTTTCGTTTGTCCGACATGAGCACCGGTGACGTATGGCAGCTTCAGAACCGACCTCCACAGTTACAGAGAGAGATACAATGTGATGAGGAGTATGACATTGGACATATCTTCTTGATATTCTTCTACAGTGGTGGCAGCAACTACTACCATCTGCACTATGATATGATGATGCCATTGTACAAAGACGTATTCTTCGACCAGAACGACTCCCAAGGTCCCAGTCGGGTGTTCATACCTGCCGTTGAAACTTCAAGGCTGCAGAGGATTGATTGGAAGACGGCTGCTTTTCAGAATGCTGACGAATACTGGGTGGAGAAGACAAAGGTGGGATTTGATGGGGGTAAACAGTGTTGGTCCTTGCAGTAATTATTTTACAGTTACAGGGTTTCTCAATAATCTGCGTATTAATGCGCTAACTTTGGATAAGTGTAAATGAATCTCCTCCGAGACGCTCTGGTCGACTCGTCTCTTTCTATCTTCATTCTCGTCCTTGGTGATAATTTCAAAAACATGAACAGTTATTTACAGGTTTTTTTCAGTGGACAAATTGAATGATAAGACAATTTCATGAGGTTAAATTATGGCACAAAGGAAAAAAAATTGAGTACAACTAAGGTTTGATCGCAATATTTCCAAGACACAGTTATAAATATGTAACTAATAGAGTATTTTTGTGGAGAGTCTAGAATTGACGCATTACATATTAGGACATCAAGGTACCAGATTTGCAATTTACCCTCCTTAAAATAGCCACTGTCATTACATTTTATACACTGCAACACTTCCTTTAGACTATTTTGATATATGTAGCTCATTACTTTGATCCTGAAGATAAGCTTTCAATAATTATTTGAGTTTTATAACCAAAGACAACTTGTTACGGACTTATGATCGCAGTAACACATTATTTTTAACATTGTTCAGTTATGCGATTTAATTTTTGTCTGTTTTAATTAATGCAGTTCATTGTCGGGAAGTATCCATTTCAACCACTGGATGACACACTTCGCAGGAAGGGACACAATATATGTCTGAAGCAGGCCAAGTTTGGGGTGAGTGTCTTAGAACGGCATGTTCTTTATATATATATGGGTTGTCAAGAAACCTTTATCCATCCACCCAGTCATCTGTAGTTCCTCTCACTGTTGTTACCTTTGTTTGACCGTGTATTCCCTGTGTACTGGGAGTGGCTGCTCGGATTCTCATCCACCACGATGCCCTGTACATTGCATCCACAATCTCTGTTACCTTTGTTTGACCATGTATTCCCTGTGTATTGGGAGTGGCTGCTCGGATTCTCATCCACCATGATGCCCTGTCCACTGCATCCACAATCTCTGTTACCTTTGTTTGACCGTGTATTCCCTGTGTATCGGGAGTGGCTGCTCGGATTCTCATCCACCACAATGCCCTGTCCATTGCATCCACAATCTATGTTACCTTTGTTTGACCGTGTATTCCCTGTGTATTGGAAGTGGCTACTCGGATTCTCATCCACCATGATGCCCTGTCCATTGCATCCACAATCTCTGTCACCTCCATGTCTCTCCTCAGCACAATGCCCTGTCCATTGCGTCCTCCTCAACAACCTCTGACCTCCATGTCTCCTCACCACGATGCCCTGTCCATTGCGTCCTCCACAACCTCTGCCACCTCCATGTCTCTCCTCACCGTGACGCCCTTCCATTATGTCCTCCTCCACAACCTCTCACGCCCATGTGTCCTCACCACGACACCCTGTCCATTGTGTCCTCTTCCACAACCTCTGTCACCTCCATGTCTCTCCTCACCATGATGCCCTGTCCATTGTGTCCTCGTCCACAACCTCTGTCACCTCCATGTCTCTCCTCACCATGATGCCCTGTCCACTGTGTCCTCCTCCACAACCTCTGTCACCTCCATGTCTATCCTCACCATGATGCCCTGTCCATTGTGTCCTCTTCCACAACCTCTGTCATCTCCATGTGTCCTCACTACGACATCCTGTCCATTGTGTCCTCTTCCACAACCTCTGTCACCTCCATGTCTCTCCTCACGATGATGCCCTGTCCATTGTGTCCTCCTCCACAACCTCTGCCACCTCCATGTCTCTCCTCACTATGACACCCTGTCCATTGCATGCTCCTCTGCCACCTCCATGTCTCTCCTCACCATGACGCCCTTCCATTGTGTCCTCCTCCACAACCTCTCACGTCCATGTGTCCTCACTACGACACCCTGTCCATTGCGTTCTCCTCCACAACCTCTGCAGGGTTTTTGTTAAGTGTGCTGATAGCAGGGACCATGGCCACCAAAGCAGGGATGGCACATTATGTTCTGATCAAGTCATAGCGCATTGCGGACCACTGCGGAAACAACAGGACTATAATGATGTAACACTATTAAATCACAGACAATTTGTTTTGACTTACATGTATATAAGTTAAATTACCTGTGTTAAATTGTTAAACAAACCAATGTCCAGTCAATATTCAACGTAGGACTATGTATCTCTGAGTTTACACTGCTATCTGTAGACAATGCTGGAAATTAAATCCATGCATCAAGGAATCGCCAGGATTAATCCAGCTCCAGGTTGAAACACAGGTTGTTTCCTTGTGCGCTCATTGTTGGTATCATAATATTAATAACTATAAAAATAAATATTTAAGTGTTTCACAGTGGTATCATTAGCTTTATAATTAAAACGTCCATTGTAAAAAAGTGTAAGTAGCTCACTCTATTCATTGAGGTGATAATTATACATTGTCCGTGTATCTTTTCTTTTAATGCAAAACAAAGTTTATTATTAACATAAATAGGTTATTTCCAACATAACGAGATTGTAACATTTCTTTACCGCTAGACATAGCAAAATCTTCATAAATTACATATATATCATTAAACAAATATGACATTTTAAATGGATCCAGCAGTGCAAACATGTTTAAAAATAGAATTGATAAATACCTGATAGGGATGAGTTATATGTAGGTGAAAATCGTTGGCCTCTCGATATGCCTAAAGCTTCCTAATCCACATGCTACTTGGAGCCTGTAGCTTTGGATGGGAGTCTTGTTAAAGAAGCTGTTTGGAAACCAAGTATACCTCGATGTCACCGTTACAGTATTATTACTAGGCCTAAATACTTGTCTACATTTTAAATCTCATTGTGTTCTCTCCACCATTTAACATACTTTTAGGCATCACCACAATGCCCTGTCCATTGTATCCTCCTCCAGTGATTGATATAATGCTTGGAAAAGAGGCTTGCTATAAAGGTAGCTAAAGCACTTGTTGAGACTGGAAAAACCGAACAGGTAGGGAAATGTTTCTGACTGAACGCAGCATACGAGGCGATATACCGTTTATATGCATGTTTTGTACCCTCAGATAAGGCTGCGTTAAGCATGCGCATCATCACTGCCGCCAGGGAAGAATCGTTGCAGGAATCTCTGTTGGCCGTAGTTGAAGCCAGGATGCCATCTGTCGAGCTGCGGCCTCCTGAAATCGGGACAGTTTGTCAGCAACGACATTAGTCTTTCCTGGAATATGCTTTGATTTAAAGTAAACATTAAATTTCAAAGCAGAGACAACCAGGCGTCTAAGTAAGCGCATCAGGTGAGGGTCCTTAGCCGACTGTTTATTGATGACCACCACGGCTTGGTTATCAGTGAGGAACAAAACAGAGTGGTTGGCCATATATTGACCCCACAGCTCCAAAGCTGCTACGATAGGATAGAGTTCCAAGACAGCAATATTATAACCATGCCAAGTATCTGGGAAACGACCATTAAACCACCGGGAACCGAAAACTGCTGCAAATCCTTGCGTAGATGCGACACCAGTGTACAGCTTAATTGAATCCGAAGAAATCCAATTACTGTCTATGAGCATTGTGACCCCATTGAACGAAGAAAGAAAGCAATGCCAGGCCACCAAGTCAGCACGTGACTCCGCTGTCAACCGGATGTGATGGTTAGGTCGAGAACAGCCTACAGTGAGATTTATGAGGCGACGAATGAAACAGCGGCCAGGTGAAATGACACGGCTGGCGAATGCCAACAAGCCGATGACCGATTGGAGTTGGCGCAATGTCACGGAACGACACTTCCGCATGACCGCAATGGAAGTCCGGAGCTTCTGGACTTTATCCGGAGGGAGGCGAGCCTCCCAAGTGACCGTATTCAGTTCAATGCCATGTACAGTGATAAGCGTCGACGGAAGGCAGGTTTTTTCGTGTTTGATTGGGATAGAAAGCTCATTTGCCAGTGTCACAAATTGTTTGAGATCCTGCAGGCATCGAGCTGAATTGGGAGGGCCGATGAAGATAAAGTCGTCCAATATATGGGACACGGCAATGACCCCTCGTGCTTTCAGTACCCACTGCATTTGCCACCTCGCTGATACTGCCAGCAGTAGCCAGCTGGAAAGGACTGAGGGCGACGAAGGGATTGGTTTTTTGGATGAACTGGAGTGCGACCTGACACCCCCTGGACCTGTTTCGCGTACATGCATCGGAAAAACAGGTCCCACCTGGGTTGACCCCAGGGGAAACCTGCTAGGTCCGACTCCCGGAATGATCGGAATTGCACGTCATATTGCCGCCAGGCCAATGGTGGGCCTGTCAAAGCAACATCCCGCACAACCTCACAGTACTTGAAAAGTCCCGGAGCTGCATCCGGGAATCGCTGGGTGTAGACTTCCCCAAACACCAAGAAGGCAGAAGTCCACTGATCAATGGTGGAAATCTGCCTTCCCCTGGCCTGAGGCAGCACAGAGACAATCTGGTGAGAATCTCCAGACGAAACACACATATTTTGTGGCTGGGAATGGTGCACATGCAGGAGATCGTAAAACTCAACAAATTCGTTGGCCCAAATTTTTGCCTTAATTCGGGCAGGAAGGTCAGCCCCCAAAGCTGTGGAGTGCCATGGGGGAGTGTTTGGTGCGGGATCACCCCTCTCGGTTGGCATCAAGGTGCCAATAGCGCCAGCGACCGCAAAATCCATGAGAGAGGGGCGTGCGACGTTGGTATCAGGTAGTGGTAACGCGACCTCCGGGATGGCATCCATCGACGGCACTGGCACAGTGGGTGGGGTCACAGCGGGCGTGGCCACAGCGGCGAGCATAGCATCCCTGTCCTCCCGCAGCTGCTTTAGCACTTCCCTAGTGACGACGGCCACCAGCTCGGCAGTGCCGCTAGACGTCCCAGGGACCCCTTCAGATGTGGCCGGCAAGTCCTCTGGTCGTCCAGCAGCAGCTAAAGGGACTGGGCGACGTCGTCGGTTGGGTGGTGCTGGCATGGGTGGTACGGATTCGGCAGCCCGTTTCATCGCCGCGCGGCGTTGGGACGGCGGTCGCAGTGTGACCTCCACTGGTTTCGGTTGACGTCCGCGTGGTGGCATACTGCAAAAAGGTAAGCAAAGGGACATGAACGGCATCCGTTTGCAAAGTAATTAAGTGGCCCCACCGTATAATGATCCCAAATTAACAAGGGCACATATGGGTTTAAGTACATACTCGCAACAGCAACAATACAGACAGACCTGTCGTCGCTAAGAAGGCTAATTGATGTCATAACACATGCAACAGGCATGAGAATATAGGGAGAATATAGGGAGAATATAGGGAGAATAAATACGAATGTCATAAAATAGGAACATGAATATCGAAAACTGTAACAAGAATACCAGTAGATAGTGGGCCCATAAGAACCAGAGCAGCCCCCTGTATAACAGTATACCCACCAATATGGGGCAATAGCAACAGAGTAGCGGCGCTGTTTCACAGCACACCCACCAACGTGGGGCCATAACGCCATACAACTACTCTGTATCACAGCGCACCCATCAATGTAGGGCCATAGCACCAGAGCAATGGCGCTGTTTCACAGCACACCCACCAACGTGGGGCCATAACGCCATACAACTACTCTGTATCACAGCGCACCCATCAATGTAGGGACATAGCACCAGAGCAATGGCGCTTTTCACAGCACACCCACCAACGTGGGGCCGTAGCGCCACAGAGCGATGGCGCTGTTTCACAGCACACCCACCAATGCGGGGTCATAACGCCATACAACTACTCTGTATCACAGCGCACCCATCTATGTAGGGACATAGCAGCAGAGCAATGGCGCTTTTCACAGCACACCCACCAACGTGGGGCCATAGCGCCAGAACAACTACTCTGTATCACACAGCACACCCACCAACATGGGGCCATATCACCAGGGCAACTACTCTGTATCACGGCGCACCCACCAATGTGCACCGTATCACGGCACACCCACCAATATATGACCAACGCATCAGGGTAACTACTTTGTATGACAACACCCTCACAACACCACCACACCCCCCAAACCGAGTACCGTAGATGAAGAAACATGAATAAGGTAGGTAAGGTGGGGTCACATAACTAGGGTAACCAACCTGGATCACAGCATAATCACCAAATACGAATAGCTATACTAATCAGAGCAATTACTCCGTAGCCTAACATACACTCCAAACATGAAGCTGTGACGAAAGGCAACACCAACAGGAATATCGGAAGAATGGGAACACAAAAAAAAGGCACAATGAGCCTGAGAAACTACTATATAGCACAGACTGTCCAACGGACATGGGTGTAACAATAAATCAACACAAAATCGTGAATATAGCAGTGAAGAAATGACTGTCGAAGAGAGCCACCTGACATAGAAATTTGTACGTGTTACTATGTGGTGTGGCTGCAGTGAGAAGTTGCATGAAAGCCAGTCATACTGTAGCCTACATACAATTCATAGCATTAAACTTGGACCAGATTGAGTGACCTAAATGCATTAAATTCCCTGACATGCCAAACAGAGTAATTATAGCTACCCAGTTAAAATATAATAATAGCATCATAACAGTTAGGAAATGCAGGAGGGTGGGTAGAGACAGGAGACGTTTACCACTGTTTAGCAGCAAATATGGCAGCCCCACGAATGGAGCGCACATATTTGCGCATCCCCAGGTCATTGAGGTGAACCCCAAATGTGTCAAAATATTGCTCCCAATTGGTGTGCATGCCTCGGTGACGCCAATAGTGAATATGTGGGAGGTTCGATGTTAAGTCATCTAAGGCGCGATTAACGACAAACCGCGCGTCGTTAAAATCGGCGCGCACAGTATACCGCCGGCGCCCGGTCGTGCGTACGGCAACGCGCGGCATGACCTGGCACAGGACCACCTCCCACACGGAATCGACTGCCAACACCAGCTGGGCGAGGTTGACAATACGGGAGGCGAGTTGACGGGGATCAACTCTGACATGGGACAGGTCATTAGTGCCGATGTCTATAATAACCGCTCGGGGCCCAAGCTCACGAATCAGCGGCAACTCGGCCATCAAACCGCTCACTCGAAGGCCACCCACCCCGTGGTAAAAACACTGGCAAATTGTGCAGAAACACCTAAATCCGCCCCAACAACCTGTGTCGTACCCCCTGGATGAAATAACGACACCTGTAACCGCTTAACAAAACTATGGCATATAACTAACAGGTCCGGGGGGCTATCCATAGCGAACGTTAGAAGAAAAAAAAATGGCGGCGAACAAAGGAAAAAATTACGTGACGAAACGGCAAACATGAATTCACTCAAACCGAGGAATATCAAAGTAGCAATCAGCGAAACAGTGCGTAACACTCAGGTATAGTGTAGATAGAAGTCTAAGCACAATAGACACAACTTTGAACAATACGAACCTCGAAATCACTGATGAATTTAATCTTCCTTTGTGTTGAAAAACAAAGACGTGTTACGCAGTCGAATTCCAACACAAAGGGAACGGTCCCAGCTCGGCCTCGTTTTGAGTCCGGGTAAGTATTTACGTAATCCGAACCGTTGTTAGACTATCATTGAACAAAACGTTTATAGGCATCTTCGCCTCACATTGCATAAATACAATTTTTACGTATGTAAAAATAATCATGAACTGAAAGGTGTTCTTCATGTGGATCCCCGTCCGATAGATATCCTTGGCATATCTGAAACCTTCCTTACGTCAAGTGTCCATGATGCGAGACTTACGACTGACGGTTTTCATCAGCTTGAGAGACGATATCGCAGCGGGAAGCGCGGTGGAGGACTGCTGGCATACGTATCGACAGCGTTTAACTATGTCCGTCGTCATGACCTCGAATGTGACGGCATAGAATTGGATTGGATTGAAATTATGCCACCTAGATGCATGTCTTTCCTTGTGTGTTTCATTTATTGACCCCCTAACAGTGTAATACGAACAGACCGAGAAATTGTATAAAAAAAACGCGCTATGTCTGACAACGGACGTCTATGTGTTGGGAGATGTCAATATAGACTTGATGAAAGGCACACACTACACATTATACAACGACTTGATCATGTTGGGACTCGACCAACTTATATGCGAGGTCACACGCCCGGAATCAAAATCGTGTATCGACCGTGTGTATGTAAACAACCGTAAAAACGTACTGACATCTTCCGCCGCATCCATTGGTCTCTCAGATCACTGCCCCGTGACAGTCGTTCGAAAACATAATGGGTCTTTTGCCAAGACGAACGTGCACAAAACCATCTGTTACCGTGATTTTAAAAACTTTGATGAACATAGTTTTTTAAAGCAACTTGCTGATGCGCCATGGTCTTTGATCGACATGACGGACGATGTTGACATAAAACTGGACCTGTTGGAACAAATATACAATTCTGTGTTGAATGAACATGCGCCGATTATAGTAAAGCGTGCCAAATCTATTAAGCAATCTCCCTGGTTTAACGCCCATCTGGCTAAATTGATAGCGGCCAGAGATCGACTGTTCGACGCCTCAAAACACTCAAGGGATCCTCGCATTCTGGCGATGTATAAACGTGCTAAGAACCGTGTGAATCATGACATCCGAAAAGCTAAGCGAGACTTCTACATAAAATCACTGGAACAATAAACACCAAATCCACGCATGATATGGAGTCACATCAAATCATCTTTGGCTACAACGAGTGCGGTTCAACCAAAACAAACCAACCAGAACAGTCAGCCACACCCACACGCGAAACTGATGGCTGATCAATTCAACGAACATTTTGCCAACATTGCATCGCAATATGGTACAACGACAACCACTGTGTCGAACTACTCAAAACTAAAGTCATTTATCGGGCGAAGCAAACCAGAAAATGTGTCTTTTATATTACCGAATATGACGATTGAATTTGTTCTTAAACAGCTACGAAAGATGTCAGCGATAAAAGCAACAGGACTGGATGGCATCAGTTGTAAACTAATAAAACTGAGTGCTGAAATCATTGCACCGTACATAGTCAACATTTGCAATGCTAGTATCAATAAGGCGCACTTTCCACGATCATGGAAAAAGGCCAGAGTGGTCCCGCTGTACAAAAGCGGAGACTCAAACGACGTCATGAATTATATACCTATATCGGTCTTGCCAATTATGTCTAAACTTCTGGAACGACACTTGCACAACCATTTCTACGCCTATATTACAGAGTTTAAATTACTGCTAGACGAGCAATCCGGCTTTAGGGAGAATCGGTCATGTGAAACCGTATTGCTTAAGCTGACCGACTATTTTCTGAGCAACATTGACAAAGGCAACTTGTGTGGCATGGTATTAGTCGATCTGAGAAAGGCTTTTGGCTTGGTTGACCATGATCTGATTTTACTCAAACTGGAGTTGTATGGTTGCCATGAAAACGAGCTAGCCTGGTTCCGATCTTATCTTAGCGAGCGCTACCAACGCGTGAAATATGACAGTGTGTTGTCAGACCCTCTTCCGGTAACGTTAGGTGTGCCGCAAGGCTCAATACTTGGACCCTTGCTTTTTATTATTTTCATGAACGATGCCATTCTCGAAGTAGCAAACACGCGGGTTGACATGTATGCCGATGACTCGACACTATATATGGCCGGCAAATGTGTTGCAGACATAAACTGTCACTAACAACTCACTCAAAACCACTGTACAACTGGATAAACGAAAATCTAATGATTCTAAACGCCGATAAGACAGAGTGCATGCTACTTGGCACCAGGCAGAAATTACAACGTGCAAGTCCGAACTTCTGCGTACATGGCAACAACTGTATCGTAACACCCGTTCAGACCCACAAATGACTTGACTTATACGTCGACGTAACCTAACTTGGAATGCACATGTGATCAAGCTATGCTCCTAGCTGCGGAGCCGGTTGTATTTGTTCAACCAAGTGAAACGCTTAATGCCGCTATGTGCAAGGAAACTGTATTTCTCAGGGGTGGTGCAACCGTTGATTGACTACGGCTGCGTCATATGGGGTAGTTGCGGACACGTTTTGCTGTCGAACGTTCATAAGAAGATGAAGCAGTATGCACTTGTAATTTTGAATGTGAAAGACCGGCGACAAGTTTCAACAGTGACACTATTTCGCTCTCTAGGATGGTTGCCAATTGATGTTCACATACGTTACTTCACTGCCATAGCAATGTATAATATCATGCATGGGCAAGCCCCGGCCTACCTTATAGACCTATTTACATTAAACAGTAGTGTACATGATCATCACACCCGCGGCTGCACAAACATTCATGTTCACAAATACAACCTGGCCATAGGCCAGCGCACATTTGCTTATAGGGGTGCGAAACTATGGGACGCTATCCCGGAATCTATACAGAATGCCAATAGTGTAGATACCTTTAAAACAGTCTTAAACAATTATCAAGAAGGATATATACAATTGTATGCGCCCCTGTCACATACACCTTTCTGTGCAAAGCAACGATACAAGACCAATGTTGATTGAAACAGGCCAACTTAATGACATTTATTCACTAACACATATTAAACAACACCATATATACATAAAACCACACCATATATACATACATCAATACACAGTAAGCATGCCGGCCCCAACAGCATTGTTAAGCAATACCTACAATTTCTAAGCATATAACTTCCGAGACATCTACTTACTAACATGACTAACTACATGACTGCACTATATTTACCACTACCACCGTAATGGTGGGGGTCACTCCGCATCCGCCCTTATAATGAAAGCGCCAATTAAAAAGCTTCTGAACCAACAAGTAAAGTGATATAGGGAGGAGGGTGGGCAAAACAAAGATACTAAATGTAACTAAATCGACATAAAAACAGAACACAGAATTTTGGTGATTGGCGAACCAGTAGTATACACTGAATCAAACCAAGCCAGAGAGTGAGGCTGAATTTCCTTTGTGGCTGGCCTATATAGCCCCTATCCTCCTATTGTGGCTGGCCTATATAGCCCCTATCCTCCTATCACTCCTAATGGGAGGAAGGGGGGCAAGATACAGAAACTGTAAGAGGATGGCGATCAACGCACTAGTTGAGCAGATGTGTGAGGAAGAGGGCGTGGGATTCATAGATTTATGGGGGTACTTTGTTGGGAGAGAAGATATGTACATGAGAGATGGCCTCCATCTAAGTGGAAAGGGGGCAGCAGTATTCTCAGAGAATCTGCTGCGATCTGTTGACAGTGGGACAGGTTGCATCTATTTAAACTAAATTCGCAGGGGGGACTCGCAGAGAAGCCTGAAACTGGAGGCATAGATAAAGGCAGCAAAAATAATTCAGAAAAGAACAGTCTGGAAAACTGTTCTGAAGCTGGGTATAAATGTGTTTGTTTAAATGCAAGGAGTATAGTAAACAAAAGAAATGAACTAAACATTATGGTAGAAGATATTGACCCTCACATAATAGGTATAACCGAATCATGGGCAACCACCGATATATCAGATGCCGAATTGGGACTGACAGGATATGTAATGTTTAGGAAAGATAGAATAGGAAGAAGGGGAGGTGGAGTTATTTTATATATTAAAGAATCTATCCAGGCTTATGAAATAAAATTAGACAGAGAAGCAGATTGCGAAGAAGCTGTTTGGTGTAACATAGTTACAGGAAACTCAACGTTAACGGTTGGATTAGTTTATCGAAGTCCAAACATAAGCATAGAAGAGAATGAAAAAATACAAAACGCTATAAGGGAAGTGAGCAAACGGGACTGTGTTATTATGGGGGATTTTAACCATGGGCATATAAAATGGAAATCTCTACAGAGTATGGGTAGTGAGGACCACAAGTTTTTAGTTTTAGTACAAGATAGTTTCCTTTCTCAACATGTGCTTGAACCAACCAGGGGAGAGAATGTGTTAGACTTAGTTTTGTCCTCACAGAATGAATTAGTTGACAATGTTAAATTATGTGAGCCTCTGGGAAGTAGTGATCACAACCATATACATTTTACCATTAAAGTAAAATCAGAAAGAAATAATAAAAAGCAGTTCAGGAGAAATTTCCACAAAGGAAGATATAAGGAAATGAGGAAATATTTAGCAAAGATAGACTGGAATAATACATTGAAGAATAAGACAGCAACAGAATGCTGGAATATCTTAAAGAATGAAATAGAGTGCATCGTAGATAAATTTGTTCCCTTCAAAAACAAGGGAAACGGACCAGAAAGAAATACTTATCGAAAGAAGCCATTAGAAAAATTAAGTATAAACAAATGATGTGGAAGTCATATAGACGTACTGGAAATGACGAAGACTACAACATTTATAAAGAAGCACTAAACCAAGCTACAGCTGAAATTAGAAATTCAAAGAGAAGCTATGAACATAAATTAGCTTGTAATATAAAACATGACAGCAAGAGTTTTTATGCGTATGTTCGAAGCAAACAGAAAGTTCAGGATAAGGTCGGTCCTCTAGAAGATAGTGCTGGAAATATAATATCAGAAGGATTCTTAATGGCAGAAGACCTAAATGAGTATTTTAGTTCAGTGTTTACCAGAGAAGACACTAGTTCACTGCCAGTACCAGAGGCTAAGTTCAAGGGGCAGAATCAGACTATTTAAGACAGTTAATTGTAACCCCAGAAATGGTAGCTAAGAAAATTAGGGCTATGAAGGAAAATAAATCACCTGGAGTGGATGGTATTCCACCCAAACTACTAGTGGAAATTGTAGAACAAATTAGCATACCGCTTGCAACAGTTTTCAACTTGTCATTAGAAGAGGGAGTGGTTCCTTTAGAATGGAAAGAAGCAAACATTATACCGTTATTTAAAAAAGGTTCGAGAAACAAATCAAATAATTATAGACCAGTTAGTTTAACATCGGTGATTTGTAAATTATTAGAAAGACTAATTAAAGATCACATGGTGGATTTTCTTGTTAAACATAACTTGATAAACCCATCTCAACATGGGTTTCTAAAAGCGAGGTCATGCTTAACAAATATTTTATGTTTTTTGGAAGATATCACTAAGTGGGTAGCTGATGGATCACCAGTAGATATCATCTACTTAGATTTTCAAAAAGCTTTCGACAAAGTGCCACATCAGAGATTACTGCTTAAACTAAAAGCCCATGGCATAGGAAATGTTATAATTAACTGGATAGAAAAATGGCTGATTGACAGAAGACAACGGGTAGTTGTTGATGGGGAGGCTTCAAACTGGAAATCAGTTTTGAGTGGGGTTCCACAGGGATTAGTACTGGGACCTATATTATTCTTAATATATATAAACGATTTGGACGATGATATAGCTAGCAAGGTGTTGAAATTTGCAGATGATACAAAAGTGTTTAGAAGGATTAAAAGTGATGGGGATAGACAGCATTTACAAGATGATCTTGACAGGTTGATCAAATGGTCTGAAAAGTGGCAAATGTTGTTCAATTTTGGGAAATGTAAATGCCTTCACACAGGACATGGGAACGAATATGTAGAATATACAATGGGGGGAACTATACTAAGTACTACTGTAAAAGAAAAAGACTTAGGGCTGACAATTAGTGCTGACATGAAGGTTTCAGAGCAGTGTGGAATTGCAGCTTCAAAGGGAAATCAAATCCTTGGATTGATTAGGCGAAATATAGCATATAAAGAAAAAGAACTAATAATACCGCTGTACAAAACAATAGTTAGGCCTCATTTAGAATATTGTATACAAGCGTGGAGGCCATACCGCAAGAAGGACATAGATATGCTAGAAAGAGTACAGAGGAGAGCGACTAAAATGATACCAAAACTGAGGGATCTTAGTTATGAAAAACGCCTAAAAGAATGTGGTTTAACAACACTAGAGACCAGGAGATTGAGAGAGAGATCAGATAGAAGTGTTTAAAATATTGAATGGTTATGAAAATATTGATAGAAATATGTTTTTTTCAGTTAAGAAAGATAGAAAGACTAGAGGACATGAAGTTACATTAGTAAAGGAGCAGTGTAGATTAGACGTGAGAAAGTTCTCATTTTCACAAAGGACTGTGAATGAATGGATCAGATTATCTGATGATTGTGTGGGTGCTAGTAGTGTGAATATGTTAAAAAATAAAATCGACACATACCTCAGAAGGGCTGGATATATGTAGATAAAAGGGTTGGACTCTCGATAAGCCAAAAGGCTTCCTTGTCCACCTGCCATCTAGAGTTAATTCTCTGGATGGCAATCTTGTTAAATCTTGTTAAATCTTGTTACATATTCCTCCGCGTTGGTCTCGGCTTGATCACTAGGGAAACTCCAGGCCTATCTACTAGAGGGCGCTACCATTTGCACCTTTACTATCAATATTGCATCGCTGCCTCGCACAAAATCAATGTATGCGCCCCTGTCACATACACCTTTCTGTGCAAAGCAACGATACAAGACCAATGTTGATTGAAACAGGCCAACTTAATGACATTTATTCACTAACACATATTAAACAACACCATATATACATAAAACTACACCATATATACATACATCAATACACAGCAAGCATGCCGGCCCCAACAGCATTGTTAAGCAATACCTACAATTTCTAAGCATATAACTTCCCAGACATCTACTTACTAACATGACTAACTACATGACTGCACTATAGTTACCACTACCACCGTAACGGTGGGGGTCACTCCGCCACCAGGTTACCCAACATCCAATGTAACCGACCCCCGCCTACCTCTATACCAAAACCTAGCTAACCTCCTAACTAATAACTCTGCCCCTGTCAGAGTTACCCTTATACCTAACTTCCTGCAAACCAAGATACAACCAAGAACTCCGCCTCTGACAGAGCCCCCAATCAATATCCTGTATCTGCAAGAATCTGGATCCTGACCCAGCACCCAAAATATCACCAAGGGCTCCGCCCCTGACAGAGCCCCCAATATCCATTCTGGAACACTTGAATCAGAATCCCGCTCACCTAGCCTTCATTATCCCTTCCCTTAATTAACTACCTTGCTACATGAGACCTGCTTTTAGTCACACGTACCGAATACCAATATATATCGCAATATAACACTGAGTGCTCCGCCCCTGACAGAACCCCCAATGTATAACACGAACCCTGACCATAGACTAGACTTTGCCCAAAACCTTTACCAACCTAACGACACTGCTACCTGTGACCTGTGTTATGCTATACATACACATACCTAACTTAAGACAAAGCTTGGCAGAACCCTCCATAGACTTGGAACTACGTTATCCCTTCTTCATGTTATACGGATATATTTCTTGAATGCATCTGATGCCCATTAACCGGCTGCCCTAATTTGCGCATCAGACTCCCCCCGCAGCGCTGCTGACGTCGCAGCCCCGATTCTAAAACTGTGACCCTTAAAAACTGAGCTACTGAGGCCACAGAATACCAGCAGACGTCTGAACAATCCATCAAACTCTCTTCGCAACATAGACCTCCCATCTGTATGTGCGAAGAACGTACCCTGCGTTACCCCTCTAACTTGTTGAAACTCCCTGACTATCTTAGCTGTGTTAATGGAAGTGCCGAGAAAACACTCCCCGTCAATCTGCACATACTGGGGACCTTGTCTGCCACTATTCTTAAAATGCCTGAAAGAAACTGTTATTATTTCACCACTGACTGTAACGTCCTGGACCTGTATACAACCTTGCACTACCTTGCTAGAACGAGGGACCATCTCCCCTACCCTCAAGTATGCTTTGAAAGCTAGAACCATCATGGCCCGCATCATCAGACCTTGATAATGCGAAGTAATTACTGAAGGCACCGCGTTAACTAGCTGGATGAGTATTGGCAAAGTTACAGGCAATCTCACATCTGGCACTGCTCTTAAGTTCTGAGCCCCTGTCAAGAGTTTAGATATAATGAAATTCTTTCCAGGGTCCTGGAAACCATTGATCTTATGAAAATATTAAATGGCTGACAGAGTGGACACGATAGATGCTGGAGCGAAACCGGTGTTATGCAAATGCGCTATGAAGACCATCATACTTGGGACCGAAATTGGCAAAATGGGAACTACGTTTACTGACTGCAAAAACCCTACCAGCTTTGTCCAAGCCCTCCCATATTGTACCATGGATGAAGGAGCTAATGATGCTTGCAATAATACCTCTATAGTGTCCTGAAGGCCGCTGGGGAGATGTGGAATGGCAACGTGGTCGGCTCGTGATTGGCCCATGGTGCCAGCTTGTGAAATTCGTCGATCTGAGAACGGGACAATTTGTCAGCAAGTGTATTGTCCCGACCTGGCACATGTCGGGCTGTAAAATTAATATTCAAACGCAAGCATGTTAAAATTAACTTACGAAGTAACACCATTACTGATGTTTCTTTGGGTGATTGTTTGTTGAGCACCGAGACCAAAGATTCATTGTCCTTAAAAAAACAGACACTACTGTTTGCCCAGGCCTCCCCCCACATCTCCACAGCAGCCATAATGGGGTATAACTCCAATACTGTAATGTTGTGAGCTTGCCAAGAGACGGGCCATTCACCATAAAACCATTCAGGCCCACATACTGCCCCATACCCTATGCCCCCCCCCCCGATGCATCCGTGAACAACTGCAGATAATCTCCTGTGAGAAACTCATCGTTTATAAAGAAAGACCTGCCATTAAAATTATCAAGAAATTCCAGCCAGACCAACATAGCCAACTTGACCTGCCTTGTTAGCCTAACGTGGTGATTACGCTTGCTTAATCCAAGAGTTAGATCGATCATTCTTCTTAAAAAGGCCCTTGCAAAACGCAATATACAGCACATGAAACTGATTAACCCTATCAGAGACTCTAACTCCCTGAGTGTGACCTTGTGCTCACCAAGAAATGACTGTAACAATTACCTGCCCTTTTCCAACTTGTCTTCTGGCAAGCGGCCTCCATTGACACTGTATCGAGAGTAATACCTAGGAATTGTATTTCCGTACATGAGCCAACTGTCTTATCTGGTGCTAATGGAACCCCTAGCTCTCTACACATTTGCATGAACGCTTTCAAATCCTTTTGACATTTCCCCGTGGACTCCGCTAACAACAGAAAGTCATCCAGCACATGAATTACCTTTGTCAAACCCAGCTTCTCCTCAGCCACCCACTCTAATGCTGTGCTGAAAGCTTCAAAGATAGCACACGAACTAGCACAACCCATTGGCAGGACCGCGTCCATGTAAAATTTATCCTTCCAACAGAAACCTAGCAGTGGTCGGTCTTTCGAAGCTACCGGAATTATTCTGAATGCAGATTCGATATCTACTTTAGCCATAAACACGATATTGGCGGCCTGCTTGATAAAGGAAATAGCGTCCTGGATTGTTGCGTATTGAACTGTGCTAAATTCACTGGGTATGTAGTCATTACCAGACGAGCCTTCTGGGTAAGATAAGTTATGAATCATACGAAATTCCCCTGGTAATTGTTTTAGGCACTACACCAAGGGGGGACACTCTAAACTCATATCTATTACCTGTGGTAATTCAAAAGCAGATCGCATGTTAGCAACTTTCTTATCCTTCTGTATTGGTTTCCCTAAACACCCAATATCAAAGCCTTTTTCAAAACCGTTCACCAGATATTCAATCTGAGCTACATCATATCCCTGTAACCACTTGCTGAGTATGGCTGGGGATACTGGCGAGAGCATGACCAGTTCACCTTTACTATTTGAATCCTCCCCGCTGAGCTGGGATTCCTCTATGCTTTGGACATCTAACCCCGGGATGCCCTGCCCCGCACCACCTGCATGCATGTATGTACCTGCACGGATTGTAGGGACATGGGGTATCTGCGTTGTATGTATTGCATTGTCCGAGTCGGAGAGCTGCCCTCTTGCCAAGAAAGGGAGGCCGCCCTTGCCCCTTTGGCATTGGCTGAGCCGCCTGCAGCCACAACTCAGAATGCATCTCATCCCACTGCCAACCCTCTACTGTTTTGAAAGTGCGAAAGGACTCTCATAACCTCGCCAGTTCCCCCCTCGTTCACGCAGATTTCGGATGATGTGCTATACTTAAGCAGCTTGGGGCCCTCAACTATATTGCCTGGCTTCAGCATGTACACTGAACTGAATATATCAATCGCTTTGGACCATAAGTAGAATGACCTGATTTCTGTTTTGGGCTTCGGCACGACGCAAACAGCAGGGCTACCATTATCTCCTCCAGGACGTATTGAGAGGGATAAATCTAGTTGTGTGAAGGTGGCTTCTGGAAGGAGAGAGTGCATATCAACAAATTCACCCTCCCATATCTTACTTCTAATTTTACTAGGGACATGACCATGAAGAGACAAGGAGTTACTAATTATTTTGGCCACCCTTGTCTGCGTCGGCCCCGGCATATTCTGCATACACTGCACCATACCTGTATCTATTGACTGGCACGATCCCACCATGCCTTCTACATTTGGCCATGGAGGTTTCACCATGGCAGTTCCCTGCGCCATATCCGATGACGGACCCGCCACCTGCTGTCCTATTGCCGACGAAGCAGACTCAGGTATCGGTTGACTTGCCGTCGCCGGCATAACGTTAGGTACGACCGACTGCAGCAAGTCCTTCACCTCCCGCAGTTCCCGACGAAGCTGCCCTGTCGCATCGAGACGACTCTCGACGTTCGTTTCCCAGCGTCGACGAGCAGCACTCGCAGCAGATGCTGTTGCCAGTCTAGCCGCAGGGTCTACTTGGACTGCTGCTGGCACGTCTTGAATCTGTGGGGGATGAGCACTTGCTGCCGCCCTGGCACGCTGCCGGACAAACTGCCTCACCGGCGCCATTCTACAATATGATGGGTGGTGTTATATTTCAGTAGAAAACAAATACAACATTTCTATCCATACGGACCACCCGGTCCTTTACATGGAGTCCACATATCCGAACAATGTCACTTATCGATTGATATCACCGAGTTTTCCATCTCACTACACCCTTAAGACACCTATGATAGGTAAAAAAACATTTTATTCACTCACTCCCGCTATCGCACGTACTGTGTCCAATAAATGCAGCTTATTGAAACCCCTTACCCTAACTTATCAACTTACTAAGACATAAACATCCAATGTTGCTCCTGACAACCAATTACCAATCATTATCCGTAACGGATTACCAACCATTAACCGTAACGGTCCCATTAAGGACAACTGGGCGCAACACCTTACTAACTTAGCCATTATCATCCCGAACGATTGCACACTTACTGTACCCAGTAAGGACGACCAGCCGTAGCGAACCCCCAACGCATACATCTCACACTTACTGTTACAAGTCAGGACGACTGGTCGTAAACTTCTAACTTTACTATCGTAGACTGCATCACCAACTATTACACACTTACTGTTCCCAGTAAGGACGACCAGTCGTAATTCCCACTCACTCACGTTCTGATCACACTTACTGCTGGCAGTAAGGACGACTGATCGTAGATATTGAACATTACTGTTTTGCCAGCATCACTACCAACAAACATCCCATTACTATATTACATAAGTACGCCTATTCGTTATGTTATCCAAGTAACCATTACGAATCCATAACATTAGCATCAACCTTTGAAGTTTCACATTCACTCACTTACCACTGTGTCGATACTGTTAGTCGGCGACCCCACACACTTACATCTTAATGCTCTTCACTGCCATAAAAAACTGCTCCCCTAACACTGCGCCATAGCTTGTAATTACCGAGATCGTTGAAGTGAACTCCATCTGGCCGAAAAATTTCGTGCCGCGAGTTCCACAACCCTTTGTGCTTCCAAAAGCTAATCTTACCGGTGTCACACACTGCCTTAAGAAATTCATTAATTTCGACTACGCGCCTAGCTCCTTCCTCGCTTGAAATGTGGCGATATGTTTTACGTTTCACCACCTGGCATATCACCACGCGCTCAACCCCTCTTCTAACCAAATCCTGGGCAACCTCGTACAGACGCATCCCTACCTGGTGTCCTGGCGCACTGTCTATGTCGTTACCCCCTACACTCATGACCACAACCCGAGGTAAATCCCTTGCCACACTCCTCGCCAAACCTCTATGGCTACCCACCGAACTTACCGAACCGCCCCGATAACCCGCAAAACTGATGCGGCAATCATTACCCGCGAGCGGCGACCCCGGAAAAAAACGAACCGTCTCGGACTCGACAAACTTCTGTAACCAGAATACGTGGCTATCGCCAATCACTAATGCTAACGCCTTACTTTCCTTGCCACTATCCATCATACGCTTACCGTAACAAAATAAATTATACTTAGCTTCGCACAGCTTCCTCGCTCGACCCACGACGACGGTTACCTTGTAATGCCAATAGCCCACGCTGGCGCAAATGGCGTCACCACGCTGTCCCCGTGTTCGAACTCCGGTACCCGAACTCCTTCGTACCTTCCTCCAACTCCGCTAATACCCCGCATACAACACACTAACTCACACGATTAACACAAAACAAAGATACTAAATATAACTAAATCGACATAAAAACAGAACACAGAATTTTGGTGATTGGCGAGCCAATAGTATACACTGAATCAAACCAAACCAGAGAGTGAGGCTGAATTTCCTTTGTGGCTGGCCTATATTTTTGCACTTTTCAATTGATATGCCTGAACGAGTATTTATTTTAAATGATGAATTGTTTTTATTCATTCATCTTGATCTTATTGACTATTATTATTGACTTTAATCTTTCTAGAACTGGTAAATGTATTCATGATGTTGTTTTATTTGTAGTGTCATATTAATAATTTATTATTTAATTTATTATTATTTATTATTATTTATATTTTTATTGTTGTGAATTGTATATTTTATAAAAGCTGTGTATATGTTGATGTAAGAATGTAGTGTGAGATGGCCCATTGAAAATCATGATATAACGTGACATGGTCACCATCATTAAATAAAGCTTTTACTACTACTGCTACTACTTCCCCATGTCCACAAATCCCACTGCCATCCTCACTTGCATCTCAAACCTCTTCTCCACCAGCTGTCTCAATGCAAACATCGCATCCGTTGTCCCTCTGCCCTTTCTAAATCCATGTTGTTCTTCACCTAATTCCTGCTCTACTCTCTTTCGAATCCTCCCATCCAGGATCCTTTCTAGCAGCTTCATGATGTGACTTAGAAGTGTGATGCCTGGATCTTGCATGTCTCCATGTAGTCAGCAGCCTCTTTGTCCAGCTGATTCCACTCTCCCCTGCTACCATTACCATCTCAACACGCATCTGATCAATACCAGGTGCTCTCCCCTTCATCCATTTTAACCCAGTTTGCATCTCTGTATCAGTAATATAAGCTAACTCCACTTTCTCTTCTACATACAATGGTAATTCCAAGTCATTGTTATTTCCTTCCTGGTTCAGAAGCTCCTTGAAGTAGTTTTCCCAGACTTTCAACACAGCTTCTTGTACTGTCACTAACTTCCCATTTCTATCCTTGATTACCATCCCACCCTTCATGTCCTTACTATTCTCATCCCTGTCTCGGGCCATTCTGTGTATCATCTTCTTTCCACCATCCTCGTCTCGCTTGCTGTACACATCAGCTTCCATGCCACTCCTCGCCTTATCAACAGCTCTCTTTGCCGCTTTCTTTTTCTCCATATATAAGTGTATCAGGTAGATTTCCCCAGTTCTTGGTCTTCTCTATTTCTTTGCATGCTTCCTTCTTTTCACACACTTCTTCTGCAACTTCGTTTGTCCACCATCCTTGGTTACTACTTCTAGACACTCCGCCCTTTCCCGATGTTCTTCCACATATCTCCTCAGCAGCCCCCCAAATGCTTCTTTGTACTTTTTCCATTCTTCCTCCAGACTGCCAACTTCTTCACTGAGCTCTTCATGTTTAACTGTCACTTGCTGCTTGTATCCAACAGCGACATCGTCTTTGCACCTCCACCACTTAATAGTCCTGCGGCCCACGGCCTTGGTTTGTTTCTTCTTCTGCATATGCACAACAAACACCACTGGCTTGTCATGACGTGCTCTCCAGCTCTCAATCTTCCCTAGCTGCTGCCTCCGGACTATCAGCAGATCCAGTTCCATCTTGTGCTGTCCACTTCTGTATAATCTTATGGCTCTCTCGCTTCTGGAAGAAAGAGTTGACCACTGCTAAGCCAATTCTAGCCGTTACTTGTACCATCATATGATTTGGGACATCATATCCACTTGGCAGCGCTGCCCTGGCTGACCTGCTCGTGCGGTTTTATGTAAGAATTTTCCTTCTCCTTGATCACCTGCCTACTATGGCTAGTAGTAAGCGTGATCTGCCCAGTACTATTTGCCCATAGTTGTCAGTTGGAATGGTGTAGCATTGGTATGTGTCCACATGCTGGTGGGCACTGCACAGTGCACCTTTAAGGTTCCAACATGCTCCGAGTTCCCTCCCTCCACATTCGCCTGGGGCCACGAGTTACCCAGTATCCACAGTGTACCACAAGGAGATTGTACTAGTGTCTTGTCTATGGAGAGGCAATGAACCAGCAGGGGAGACTTACGCACTCGGCTCACTTTTCACTCCAAGGAGCTATCTGGTGGCCGTAGCTGAAAGCGAGAGTATGAGGCACAAACTACATACTATACACTACACTACAGCACTAGGTGCATCACACAGACCTATGTTAAACACCACACAAACTACATACTATACACTACACTACAGCACTAGGTGCATCACACAGACCTATGTTAAACATCACACCAAAATTATAAACAAATGTTAAACATCTTACTTATTAAGTATTGTATTTATTCATATTCCAACAGGTCCAATGGACCCAGTAACAGGTAAAAGTTAAGTAAAAAAGTTGTAAAAATTGTAAGAAATAATTTAATAAATATGTAAAATTTGATATAAAGTAACCATTTTACAATGTAGAGTTATTTGGCCAAGCTAATCCACATGGGCCCATTAACAATATTTGTACAATTGTACAAACATTTTATCATATAATTGTCAATGTTAGGCATCCATTTTCTAAAACCATAAACGGTGAGAGGGTCAGCTTGCTGTATGATGTATTAATTAGTTGTGTGTTCTGTGCATGAAATAAAGACAAGTCCCTGAAGCATTTTTTTACATTACAGGTGCAGACAATGCAAAGGTTTACTGTTCTTGCAGGCATCAATGGGGCATGGCTCATGAACTGTCTCTATCTTCCTGCAAACGCTGTCTGCATTCAGGTATGCAAACAATTCACCTCAAACTGAGTCTTTAAAATTCACTGTTCCTTGGTGGCACCAAACTGTACGTTTCCAGCCTCCATTGTACACATGACTGGTTCCAGCCAGGGATGGCAATATTAACGTGTTAGCTTAAACTTTTGAAAAGTTTATTTACTTTACTAGACAGTTTGGAATGGTGCTTTTACCATGGATAATAACTGATGTTTAATTTTGAAGGAGACCGAACTCCTGCCGTTACTACGTGAACAAAGTAGGCGTCACTAGAAATGACATCTCCAAGGTGTTGGTGTCAAATTGTATAAAGTTAGGTGACATAACATGGACTACAGTAGAAACCTCGCTTTACAGTCACTTTGTAGCAGTAAAGTATACAAAAGTATTCCCACTAATAAGGTCACCTCACTATTCAGGTCACCTCACTATTCAGGTCACTTTTGTCCTGTCCCTAGGGTGGTCTTAATAGTGAGTTTCTTATATAAAGTTCTTCTATTGTGAGCCATTAACAGGTTCCAGGGGGCATCAGAAATTTTCTTTACATTGATTACACATTTGCAGTTTACAGTTTGTTTTCATAATAGAAATACATTTCTGCTCGAATGTTCTGATTTTCAAATGGACCTGCACCAAGTTTGTGTTCCTGAACTAATAATAATTATCACTTGACTTGCCCTTTGTTGACATACTGACCAACTTGGAGGGAAATCTCAGATACTATAAAGTATAAGTATTATTGCCAATAGCTTATACATTTGTAATGTAAATGTTGAAACTCCTTACATTTTTGTGGCTAGACACCTCATAGGTGTTCTTCAATGGTTTTTCCAGATGGGAGCCTACAAGTCTGATATGAATTACGTACAGTTTGGTAAAGTTCTCAAGTCAAGAGGACCATACAGGTGGGTACAAATGAAGGCTTTCAGGGCAAAGCATGATAAACACCATTTCTGAAATTGTTTTCGAACAGGGATAAAATGTTTGTTTAAACACATGTTGAGCTAATACAATATCTAATTTATACCAAACTGTGACAAATCCTGGTTTATAACATGCATGAAAGAACGTTTGTTTTTAAAACACAATAAATGCCATCCGTCTTTTTTACCAAAATGTGATATATCCAATTCAGCCAATGAGCACTACCTTGCCACTTTTCCTGGTATGTGTAGTGATGTTGCTCTCTCTATGGATATATCGTGTTTTGACAACAAAGACGTGGATACGTTGCATTTGATATACAGTGTACAGGGAGAGGGTCGGATCTGATGTCACACTATACAGGGGGAGGGGGTTAGGGTGTGCAAAGAGGTGTGGTTGTTAGTCCACTATATGTGATCAAATGTCTTGTGTTATTTCACAGTGAATGGCACAACACCCACGAAGACCTCCATCGTCCCGTCGAAGGTGACGTCCACAATATCCGGCCCAACACCATCGTGCACCTCGATGAGTTCCGTGCCCTCATCCAGGAGGTACTCAAAGTTGCCAGTGCCACCAGCAAGGACGAACTGTAGCAGTTACAACTGACCCAGCTACTGGTCATCTCAATGTAGCTTTACTGCTTAAGATGCATGTTGGTATCTTTCAGCCATGTTGAGAAGTTTGTGAACCCTTACCGAGAATATTTAAGTTAACTTCAGTGGTTTGATCCTGGTTTTGTCCTGCTGCAATACATTTTGTGAGCGCTACGAGTATCAACAATGTTTTGATAATTTGACAAATGCAGACTTGAGCATGTCTTGCTGCATAAAACACACGCACGCACGCACGCACGCACGCACGCACACACACACACACTTTGATTTTAGCAGTGTAACCAGGCTTATTAACAGATGTATGATGGATATGAACGCAGTTGTTTCAGATCTAGCTTCATGGTATCCTTCCACATACAAATGGTTGGACTGATGTGCAAAATGGTTTAGGGTCAGGTTGTAGGTACTTTTGACAAGACTTACATCAGGTGTTTACATGTATTTGCACGTGGAGGGGTAGCATGAAACACTCCAATTGTTTTAGTGCAAATGCCATTTCCTAGGATCACATTCAAATTCAAATGCAAATATTTTGGGTGTGCAATCGTAAATGCATTGAGTTCGTTTGGTGCAAAATGTAACAAACCCGAGCGTACCTGCTCGTGATATGGTCCCTTATATCCTTGGATGGCTTCCATGCCAATGTCCTCATTGTTTGTCCCTATTTTACATGCCTTGCCTGTCTCGACTTATTTTATGTCCTCCATTTTGTAGACCTGAAACTCAATTAAGATTGCATTTTTCTTTTTAATATGTTCAACTTTGCAAACAATTGAAAGAATGTAACCTTTTTGGTTGTGTTGGGTGTGTACTTTGCAAGCACAATATAGGAAATTAGTGCGGGACTAGACTAGTCACAAGAGGTTAATATAATGCGTGTGGTTTTGTTTTTACACCTTAATACATGAAAGGGATGGAAAAGTGTAGAATGACTAATGTTCATATGTTTGTTATTCTGTATGTACAACTAATGAAGGGTTGATATACTATGCTGCCATGTTTGTGTAAGTTGATATGTGATATTTTGTTTCTCATCCACATAGCTTATTCTTATTTTTGTATTCTCTCCCTCTTAATCTCATCAGTGGCGTACAAATTGCCTGCATTTACAAGTCTAGATTGAGATTATTTTTATGTGCATATTTGTGAATTACCGGACACATAAGGCAAGAACTACAAATCTCCAATTCCGTCGGTCTGCAGATTGCTTTGTCGCCTGGCTGCAGCTCAGGTGCATTTTTTGTAGTTCCCCATCCACAGGTCTTCTCCAATTTGCTTGGGTCGTTCTTGTTTCTTTTTCCTTCAGACTTCCGTCTTAGAACTGCTTGTTGACTACAAATTGCTTGCATTTACATCTCAATATGATTCTTATTGATTCTTGTTTTTGACGTGGGTTTTTATTAATAGTAGATACGGGTACCATATTTCAGACCAGCCACATATTGTACATGGACAATTGTTACATTAGATTGGGCTTCTAAGTTATTGTTCCTGCAATGCAGACGTTATTGTTTTCTTGCAGTCGTGCAAGGCACAGATGTCATTATTTGCATGTGTTTCTCTGTTTGGTATCCGTGTGGATAGATGTGTTTGAATAAATTTACTTAAATATGAACTCTGCGTGTTTGTGTTTTGTGACTGATGGATGGATGGAGGTCTATACACCTGTTACACCGTCTATTTATACACCCGTTAAACCGTATCTCTCCTTCTTATTTTTAAATAATCATCTAATTCTCATTGAACCAATTCCACAAAGGCAATGTGCAAAACAGCATCGTTGCAGACTTCATTAAAAAAATTTTTTTTTTGGATGGGGCTATATTTTGATTGATTTTATTCAATATAAAATGTAGTAGTAGTAGTAGTATTTTATTAGAGTCTCACTCCACGTATACATGCTTTAAAATACAAGACAAATAAATATATTACATTCAAAGTTAGCACTGTATACAAAGACCACTCAAAAAGAGTTATGAGAGACTTGTAAAAACAAAAATGTACAAATAAAAACAGTAATAATGTAATAAACATGTGCTATTATTTTGTTGTATTGCGTAATCTTGTGTGCAGTATTTTTTGGAGGATGCTGGCAGTTTTACTTATTATATTGTCATTACTCAATAAATATACAAATTTATCTTGATCATTCATACTGGAAAAAGCAGGATCATTAATTGTTGCATAGCCTATTAGTTCTTTTCGTTCGTTAACATATAAAGGGCATTTCATTAAAACGTGAAACTCATTTTCTATTTCATTCGTGCAATTATAACACGTCCTAGCTTCAGGTGGGGGGTAATTTCGTTCAAAACGTCCAGTTTCAATTCTGATTGGTGCCACGCCACATCGAAATTTTGCAAGTGCTGATCGATTACTTCTAGTCATGATTTTCTTAACATAATGCTCAGTTACAAATTTTGTTTTGAACTGTTTATAAGTTCTTAGTTTATTTCTACTACCATTTCTGCCCTCTTCTCTATTTATAATATGAAGCCATTGCTGTTCCTGTAATACAGACAGGCAAACATCTGTGTGTTCTATTATAGCCTTTACATTAACATGGTCTCTTATATTAGTAAGATTATGCATATTTAAGTCATTATAACGATGGTATACTTCGTAGCCCCAATTTCGTTTCCCACTTACGGCCATTTCCATCATCCATAGAAACACACGTTTTGTCACTCTAGATACATCCATATTGATCAAACGACACCAGAGCCTAGTAACAGATAGCCATTGTTGGTTAGTCGGGGTTTTCCACCCCATTTCACCCTGTACTGCTGCTGATGGGGTATATTTACCCACACCTAGGAAAAATCGACAGGCTCTATTATGTATGCTATTTATGACCGAATATTCCTTTGTACCCCACACAGCAGAACCATAGTTAATAATGGAGAGCACCATACCATCGTATAGTTTTGTAAAACAGTTAAAAGGCATTCCTCCATTACATTTTGTCTTAGCCATTAACAAACCCAGAGCTCTGTTCGCCGTAGTAGCTACTGTCTTTACCATCACCTTATAATCAAGATATTCAGTTAAAATCAAACCTAAATATTTATACTTATTTACGATGCATATGCTTTGGTCACCTAGTAGAAAATCGCAAGTAGTCTCAGATATCGATGGATTACGAAAATGTACAATTTGAGTTTTGTCTTTGTTAATAGACATGCCCCAGTCATTGCACCATTTCCAGATAACATTTAGCAATGTCTGCAGTTCTTCTGCTGATTCGGCCAGCACCACAATGTCATCTGCGTATGCTAACATTGTAACAATTTCGTCTCCGATCTTAACACCTTTACCCGTGCCTTTCAATTCAGTTAATAAATCGTTTATAAACATATTAAACATGATAGGTGATATAACACATCCCTGCTTAAGCCCGCATTCAACATTGAACCAGTCAGACTTTAAGTTGTTGACCCTAACACAACATTTGTAATCAACATATAATGATTTCAAAGCCTCAAGCATTTTCCCTTGTATGTTGAAGTTCCTAATTTTGTTCCAGAGGAAATTTCTATTGATACGGTCATAAGCTTTACTAAAATCTATGAAACATGCAAACGTTTGCTGGCGGCATTTCTTTCTAGTATTGATTATGTTTGTAATGGTAGATAGGTGGTCGAGACAACTGCGACCTGGTCTAAACCCATTTTGTTCATCACACAAAAGGTTGTTGCCCTCTACCCACGATATAAGACGATCATTTAAAATAGAGCAGTATATTTTATACACATGGGAACTAAGCGTAATTCCCCTATAGTTCAGTGGCACTCGTGGATCAGACGTACAACACTTGGGTATCGGGGTTTCAATGCCCCGACGCCATGCTTCAGGAACCATGCTGTTGTTAAAACAGTGATTAAATAGTTCGTAAAGGAAGTCTATGGCATTTTCATTGACCAGCGTTTCGACTGGGATGTTATCATCACCCAACGCTTTGTGTTTCTTGGCCTTGTTTAAGGCCAGGCGAATGTCCTCCTTAGAGATAGGCCCATCAAGGTGTTCATTGTGACCCAGTGAGTGGGTCTCCACCGGCGGTTGATAGTCAATTGTTTGTTCGTAATTGACCGGGTTCAGCAAAGTGTGAAAGTCAGTTCTCCATTTATGTAATATCACGCTTTAATCAGTGGATATGGAGCCGTCCTCTAGCATCACTTCCATTGGTATATCATGGATACGTTCTTGTTTTATCCCTAATTTTTCAATATGCTTCCAGAAAGCATTTGGATCATATGACGGCAGATCAAGTAGTTTGTCTCGTTGTTGACGCCAGAATTTGCGTTTGGCAGCTTGCACATGCCTATCAAACAGTTTCTGGGCTACCTTCATTTCCGCTTTCAGGTGCGGTTTATTTTGTTCGTCGCCCTTAATCCACAATTGTTCACTTGTTGTGAGGTTATTCCATAGGTGAGTAAGTTCATTTGTCCACCATTGTTTCTTGATCCGTCTACGCTTATTACTGAGCACTGAGTGGTTTACATGGACCACTTTTTGAAGTTTATCTTCCATCACCGTTTTACCATGTTCGCAGAAACTATCATATACATTGTTCAGATTTTGTTGTGTTAAATTAGATCTTTGAATGAACTGCATGAGCGTAGCACAATGTTTTTGTGTTGTGTCGTCATCGAGAAATGACTGGTCAATGCCTTCTAATTTATATCTCGTTGTACATGGAATTTTGGGGTTCGGATCTGTATTATCGTAGCATTTCATGTAATCCAGGAGTAAAACCCATGTCAATATTGAGTGGTCTGGGATGGTCTTGTGTGGGTCAATAATCGATACACACCCAGAGTCATTAAATATCTTTCGTGCTGAAGTTATTTTAAAGTCGGTAAACGACGCCAAACGTTCATGCGGTACAAGGCAATAATCAACGACAGCCAAACCTTTGGTTGAAACATATGTGAAGTCGTTTATCGACGAACCGCGACCGTTCAGCATGCAACAGTTTGATGGTATTAAAAGGTCGATGAGGTATTGTCCATGTGAATTCACTTTAAAATCAATAACTTTTCTCTCAGGAATGTCATCCACACCTTCAATGTAATCAGGCTCACTGCCACAACGGCCATTGAAATCGCCACATATGAGGAATATTCCAAGTTTCTGGTATCGGTATATATGTGATAATAGTTCGTTGTAATAGGTTTCGGGGTCAATGTAACGTGATGATCCGTCAGGAGGAAGGTAACACACACACATCCTAAAACTAGTATCCGAGCTCTTGCTTGTGAAAGTTATCCTCATTATTCCTTCCACAGATGTTAAAATCATGCAGCAGAGCATCTTTTACAAAAATGCCTACTCCGCCTGACCCTGACTTGGCCCGACAGTTCAGGTTTGTGCGATTATGCCCCCACCACTTATATCCATTCATTTCCAGCGTGTTTACATCTGTAAGATGTGTTTCCACCACGGCGATAACATCCGTGTTGAGGTGTTTAACACATTCTGCCCTCACTTGGTAGTTGTCGGTGTTTTTGTTTAGCTTCCACCCGTTAACATTCCAACATCCCACGGACAGCTAGCGACGACCGCGCACATCTGATCTATTGTCGCGCTCCCGACGTGTCCCTCGATTTATTGGGTTTCGACCACGACTGTTTCCTTGTTCATTGTTCCTGGTGGTTGATGGGGAATTGTAAGCGCGGTTGTTGGCGTTACGAGATCCGGCGTCACATCTCGTGATTCTGGAGCCGCGTAGTTCCAGGTTGTTGTTGTCAAGAGCTTTCACGAGGATTCTGAAGTTCGATTCGATTACACGTTGCTCTTAAGCTTGTACATACATAAAATATAAATACAGGGTACATTAAATATAAAGGATGACGCAAGAAAGTGCAAGCACTTGTTTCCATTGTGGTCCTTGGAAATATGTACTCCTCCCACATATTTCTTACATATTGCATCTCCAGTAGGAGAATCTCCTTCTAACTGATTGTTTAATTGGACACCTCTGGAAGTGTAGTCACCAATGTGAAACATGAGGTTGGAGATTAAAGTGTATAAAGTAAAGATAAGTTTTAATGTAGCGAGCCTCAAGAGGCTGTGAAGACGTTGACGAAGTTTTCATCTTTTGGTTTTCTTATAGAGGGTCTAGGGTGCCTAATCAGACGAAAAACCACAGATAATAATTCGTGGATTCTCATAAGAACTCTGTACGACAAGTAAATGAGCAAGGCGGTTTTTATTTGTATTATTTTGATGTTGATGTTAGTATCTATCACAACGGGTCATTTTCAATAATCAACAACATTTGCATGGTAGAAATCTTAACTTAATTACGATTTCTACCACGTCTATTTCTTATTAGCGGCCCGGAATACCCATAAGCAAATTCTTTTTGCCTGTTGAGAATCATAGTTTTCACTTACTGCGTCTGAACACGATGTAATTCTAATGCACTCACTGATGAGAAACCGTGAATAATTTTACATGGCTTGAAGTAAAATCTTGTATAGTGCTGTATGCAAGACCTTGGGATTGATCTAACTCCTTGGCATACCTATTCAATCGAACACCATCTCGACTTCTCTGGTAAGTATTCAACGACGCAGTAATTATTGTGCGAACACTATTCGTATACAAATATACAACACAGTCTGTGGTCAGGTACTTATTCATACATAGATAGATCGAACATACGAACCTTTTTATGTAAAACACGCTCGCACACACGCGCTCGCGCAAACACGCGCACACGCACACACACACACACACACACACACACACACACACACACACACCACACACACCCACACACACACACACACACACACACACACACACACACACACACACACACACACACACACACACACACACACACACACACACACACACACATGATGACGTGTGCTCTCCGTTTGGTGAATCGGCTGGTGCAAGAAGTTAGAGGTCACGAGTACTCTTTAGGTTTCTCCAAACAGGTTAGTCGTGGTATCATTACGCGGATATTGTATCGGTTCCCGGCTGTTGACAAACTAATCGTAGTTATCTTTCCTTTATTTCTTCAACTGGTAGGCGTATCAAATCAATGTTTGTGTGTGTTATCAACATATATTGGGCGTCGGCAACGTCTATGTGTGCCGTCCTGTGCAACAAATATATGGGGATCGAGGGGGCGTTACGAATGATACGAAGATATGCCTAGGGACCTTTCCTGTTGTACCATCTGCTGCCTGTAGGCCTAGATAGAATAACAATTAGTACTGGCATGACCGTTACAGAGCAACTTGGGATTGCTTTTCAAAAGGTAATCACATATTCGAGCTGTTTAGGAGAACGATAATATTTCAGGAAATGCAGCAATAATTACGCACGTGTATACGGAGTAATAATTTAACTTACACATGTAATTTGGAATATTGCAAACGCCATATCATAAGATATGTATAGAACAAGCGAAATTAATATTTCAATAGTGATTATGAGTATATCGATAAACAGATGTTCTTCAAAGTTAGAGAAGATAGCACGTAGAACTAGACTATGTGGGCTCACAGTAGCATCAGCAAAAGAACAGCGTCGGGCATAAAAGTAATCATCGTGACATAGGACAATAACTAAATTGAATAATATATCCCTAAGTGATCTACTCATTGTGTAATGCCAGCAATGTTAATATACTAAAAAAGTCCTTTGAACAATCTGGACCACATAAAGATGACAACTTGTGTAAGATTTCATAAGTCAACCTTCCTTGTCTTATCGCCATCTGGAGATTGTTTCATTATATGGCAAGTTTTTTTTTAAACGTGAATCAGATCCCTCATTCGTGCCGATATTTGATGCTATTCTTTGTCTATGTCAATTAACGTTCCACAAACCCTGACGCAAGGGCCAGATTTGGCCCACGGACAGTTTTCAGTTGGCAAAAAGTAGAAATATTGAGAAAAAAGCAGATTGGGAATCTAAATTTTGATTAGTTGATTTCGATTCCATTGTTGAATCTAGGCAACATAAGATTAATTTAGAGTTGCGTCGTCAACCCATTTTTATGATGGGACAGTTAGACCTACTGTCGTACGAAACTGGTCTTGATCAATTACATTTATGTTGTGTGCGTTTAATTAAATCTGCGCAATTGTCCGATGGCGCTGCATATAGAGTTGGTCGTTATGCATTTTTACATTAGTTATTCTTGATTTTAATTTTGTGTCGAAGGCATTCCATTAATAAATTACCGATGGCATTGCTAAATTACCCTACCCTTCTTCCTGAATCCAACAAACCCTTGTCACATCAACGTTGACTTTATTATTGTTGTATTACAATTATTACTTTGTGGGTCTATTGCTGCGCTCCCGAAAACTATGGCATCTTCAGAAAAGAAACGTCGAACTGATTCTTCTGGCAAACGATTGTTCGATAACAATTGAGAGTATCAGTTCTGTTTTTGTTATCGCGAATACGATCAAAAAGCCATGTGTCTTATTTGCCGCGATAGCGTCGCTGAGATGAAGAGGTACAATGTGAAACGACATTACAACTCGAAACATGGTGCTGTTTGCTCACGATGAAAGTGTTCAAGACTGCTTTCCTGGCTGGTGCCGAAGATATGGTTGCGGGTTTTCCAAACAAAGAGAAAATTATCGAACAGTTTAGAAAACTGCCGCTTTCAGCCGACAAGTGTGTTCGTCGCTGTGATGACCTGGGTGACGACGTCTTCAAGTAATTGTTGAGTAAGCTGCAAGACTGCCCTGCTTGGTCGATTGCACTTGACGAGAGCACAGACAGAAATGATATTGCTCAGCTGCTGGTATCTGTCCGATACTTCGACAATGACGTTTCGGAAGACTTCTTGTGCTTTATCCCATTGAAAGGCACAACGACAGCTGCGGACATTTGCAATGCATTACTGCAGTTCGGTGAAGAGAACGAGTTCGAGGCTACATTTGGCGGAGATAGATCGTAGAAATTGGTGGTGCAGAACAGTTGATAAACAAGTGGAATTACTGATTGATAAGTATTATTCTTGCCTTAATATCATTCATAAAGTTGCAGTAAACATATATTGTGTAGCAGTTGTGCTTAAAGTTAGTTAGTTAAAGTATTTTAGAACATCTTAGTATAGTGAGTGATAACAGGGTAACTTAGCCTTCGATAAGTTGTAAACAAGATTTAACAAACCTGATTATGTGGTAGAATATATAGGAGATAAAGTAACAACCATCAAACTACTTACATCAGATAATATATGTGTAAGCCAGTACTTGCTAGATATTTTGATTATGTAGCATTGTTGTTAAAATTAAGCAAGGGCGATAGTCGGGCGGCGTAACCTAAATAAATAAATAAAGCAGCCTAACGTAACGTAATTGATTGTATTTAAATTAGGTCACTACCGGTAATGTTAGCGTTCGTGATAGAATAAATAGTCGGCTGTGTAATTGAAATCTGTAACATAAAGTGTGCTGTAGTATACAGGAAACAGTCTTTATAAAGACTAAGTTAGTTAAGTTATTAAATAAATTCTGATAGGGATATGGCGCCTTGCAAGCGGCAAGTCAAGGCAAAGCGACACTTGGTGTGCGATCACTGGGAGGAAAGATGAAGGGACGAAAGGAAGTAAGAGCAGATGTGATAGAAGAGAAGTCAATAAAAGGGACGCTGACAGGAGGAAAGGTTACAAGAGAAAAAGCGAAAGGAAAGAATTGATCGGAAGAGAATGTGACAGGAAAGAAGAAGACAGGGGGAAAAGACAACAACCAGACATATGCAAACCGAAGAATGAGCTACTCTAAGGCAGTGGTTGAGGGGGCAATGAGGAAAGAGAGGGTGTTTATGGGCGACTCTATTATGAGAAAGACGGACAAGACACTGAGCGAGGGGAAGGACGTTGTTGGTTGTCTACCGGGGGCTAGGATTGACCATGTGGCTGACAGGGTAGAGAAGGTATTGGGACATGGCAAGGAAGGGTCTATACTGGTACATGTAGGAACACATAATGCTGACAGGGAGGGAACAACTGGGGTAGTACAGAAGTATAGATAGTTAGTGAGAAAGCTAAAGAAGACAAGAGAGGAACAAATAATTCTGTCAGGAATTTTGCCAGTAATGGGAGGAAGGGGGCAACGTATAGAAACTGCAAGAGGATGGCGATCAACACACTAGTTGAGCAGATGTGTGAAGAGGAGGGGGTGGGATTCACAGATTTATAGGGATACTTTGTTGGGAGGGAAGATATGTACATGAGAGATGGCCTCCATCTTAGTGAAAAGGGGGCAGCAGTTTTCTCAGAGAACCTGCTGCGATCTGTTGACAGTGGGACAGGTTGCATCTATTTAAACTAAATTCGCAGGGGGGACTCGTAGAAAAGCCTGAAACTGGAGGAATAGATAAAGACAGCACAAATAAATCAGCAAAGAACAGTCTGGAAAACTCTTCTGAAGCTGGATATAAATGTGTTTGTTTAAACGCAAGGAGTATAGTAAACAAAAGAAATGAACTAGACATTATGGTAGAAGATATTGACCCTCACATAATAGATATAACTGAATCCTGGACCACCACCGATATATCAGATGCCGAATTGGGACTGACAGGATATGTAATGTTTAGGAAAGATAGAATAGGAAGAAAGGGAGGTGGAGTTATTTTATATATTAAATAATCTATCCAGGCTTATGAAATAAAATTAGAAAGAGAAACAGATTGCGAAGAAGGTGTTTGGTGTAACATAGTTACAGGAAACTCAACGTTAACAGTTGGGTTAGTTTATCGAAGTCCAAACATAAGCATAGAAGAGAATGAAAAAATACAAAACGCTATAAGGGAAGTAAGCAAACGGGACTGCATTATTATGGGTTTTTTAACCACTGGCATATACAATGGAAATCTCTGCAGAGTATGGGGAGTGAGGACCACAAGTTTTTAGTTTTTAGTTCAAGATACTTTCCTTTCTCAACATGTGCTAGAACCAACCAGGGGTGAGAATGTGCTAGACATAGTTTTGTCCTCACAGAATGAATTAGTTGACAATGTCAATATATGTGAGCCACTGGGGAGTAGTGATCACAACCAGATACATTTTACCATCAAAGTAAAATCAGAAAGGAATAATAAAAAGCAGAATAGGAGAAATTTCCTCAAAGGAAGGTATAAGGACATGAGAAAATATTTAGCAAAGATAGACTGGAATAACACACTGAAAAATAAGACAGCAACATAATGCTGGAATATATTAAAGAGTGAAATTAAGTGCATAGAGAGAAATTTGTACCCTTTAAAAAACAAGGGAAACGGTCCAAAAAGAAACACTTATCGAAAGAAGCCATTAGAAAAATTAAGTATAAACAAATGTTGTGGAAATCATGTAGATGTACTGGGAATGATGAAGACTACAACCGTTACAAAGAAGCACTTAACTAAGCTACAGCAAAAATTGAAATTCAAAGAGAAGCTATGAACAACAATTAGCTAGTAATATAAAACATGACAGCAAGAGTTTTTATGCGTATGTTCGAAGCAAACAGAAAATTCAAGATAAGGTCGGTCCTCTAGAAGATAGTGCTGGAAATATAATAGCAGAGGGATTCTTAATGGCAGAAGACCTGAATGAGTATTTTAGTTCAGTGTTTACCAGGGAAGACATTAGTTCAGTACCAGAGGCTAAGTTCAAGGGGGCAGATTCGGACTATTTAGGACAATTAATCGTAATCCCGGAAATGGTAGCTAAGAAAATAAGGGCTATGAAGGATAATAAATCACCTGGAGTGGATGGGATTCCACCCAAACTACTATTGGAAATTGTAGAACAAATTAGCGTACCGCTTGCAACAGTTTTCAATTTGTCATTAGAAGAGGGAGTGGTTCCTTTAGAATGGAAAGAGGCAAACATTATACCGTTATTTAAAAAAGGTTCGAGAAACAAGTCAGAGAACTATAGACCAGTGAGTTTAATATCAGTGATTTGCAGAATTTTGGAAAGACTAATTAAAGGTCACTTGGTGGGTTTTCTTGTTAAACATAACTTGACAAACCCATGTCAACATGGCTTTTTTAAAGCGAGGTCATAGTTAACAAATATGTTGTGTTTTTTGGAAGACATCACTAAGTGGGTAGATGAGGGATCACCAGTAGATATCGTCTACTTAGATTTTCAAAAAGCTTTCGACAAAGTACCACATCAAAGATTACTGCTTAAACTAAATGCCCATGGCATAGGAAATGGTATAATGAACTGGATAGAAAAATGGCTGATTGACAGAAGGCAACGTGTAGTAGTTGATGGGGAGGCTTCAAACTGGAAATCAGTATTGAGTGGGATCAGTACTGGGACCTATATTATTCTTAATATATATCAACGATTTGGATGATGAAATAACAAGGAAGGTTTTGAAATTTGCGAATGATATAAAAGTGTTTAGATGGATTAAAAGTGATGGAGATAGACAGCATTTACAAGATGATCTTGACAAGTTGATCAAATGGTCTGAAAAGTGGCAAATGCTGTTCAGTTTTGTGAAATGTAAATTCCTCCACGCAGGACATGGGAACGAAGAGGTAGAATATACAATGGGGGGTACTGTACTAAGTACTGCTGTAAATGAAAAGGATTTAGGGTTAACCATTAGTGCTGATATGAAGGTTTTAGAGCAGTGCGGAATTGCAGCTTCAAAGGGAAATCAAATCCTTGGATTAATTAGGCGAAACATAACGTATAAGGAAAAAGAACTAATAATACCGCTGTACAAAACAATAGTTAGGCCTCATTTAGAATATTGTATTCAAGCGTTGAGGCCATATCGCAGGGAGGACATAGATATGCTAGAAAGAGTACAGAGGAGAGCAACTAAAATGATACCAAAACTGATGGATCTTAGTTTCGAAATACGCCTAAAAATAATGCGGCTTAACAACACTAGAGACCAGGAGAATGAGAGGAGATCAGATAGAAGTGTTTAAAATAATGAATGGTTATGAAAATATTGATAGAAATATTTTTTTATCAGTTAAGAAAGATAGAAGGACTAGAGGACATGATGTTACATTAGCAAAGGAGCAGTGTAGATTATATATAAGAAAGTTCAAATTTTCACAAAGGACTGTAAATGAATGGAACAGATTATCTGCTGATTGTGTGGGTGCTAGTAACGTGAATATGTTTAAAAATAAAATCGACACCTACCTCAGAAGGGCGGGATACACATAGATAAAAGGGTCGGACTCTCGATAAGCCAAAGGGCTTCCTTGTCCACCTGCCACCTAGAGTTAATTCTCTGGGTGGCAATCTTGTTAAATCTTGTTAAACCTTGTTTCAATTTGCACGGATGGTGCCCCAAGTGTGCCTGGACGTCGAGCTGGACTCGTTACGATATTCCGACAGCGAATCGGAATGCCGAACCTGCTTTCTTTTTGCATTATTCACCAGCAAGCTTTGTGTGCAAAAGGAGGTTGCGGCCTTCAGGAGATGATACAAACTGCTGTTGAGATCGTGAACGTCATTCGCGCCCGTGCTCTGAACCTCCGAAGAGTCCAGAATCACTTGGCCGCATTTGACCCAGAATACGGCGATGTTCTGTTTTATAACAGTTTATCATGGCTCAGCCGTGGTGCAGTTCTGGGGAGATTTGTTGCACTGTTTCCTCACATCATCAGCTTTCTTGAAGAATTCGGTCGTCCTGTCGCTAAGCTAGACACTCAGTTTCAAATTCGGCTCTGCGTCCTGGACAGTTGAACAAGTGGACACTTGAACAAGTTGAACATGTTGCTCCAGGAAAGGTAACAACTGCTGTGTAAACTGTACGAAGCAGTAAAGGGGTTTAGCGGCAAGCTTTCTCTTTTCAATGTTCAAGCAGAGAGTAAAAACTTTCTGCATTTCTGGTTCACGACAGAAGTTTGCGACGAAAACGATGAGCGCACGAAAGACGCCAAGCAGATACTTGTCGGTGTGTTGGAGAGTCTGCAGACAGCCTTCAATGAACGATTCGTTGACTTCGGTTCTATCGATGACGTGTGTATCTTTTTTTGCCAGTCCATTTATTGTCCAATCTGAAGTGTGTCACAAGTTGTCCCAGAGGTTCGGTGTCAATGAAGCTGTATTGCAAGAGGACGTCATCAACTTCCAAGTTGTGCCGGGCTTCAAAGAAGAGTTTCTCGCTGAAAAGGAAGGACGACCTGGTGCTGTTCTGGTCTACGAAAGTGCCGCTCCAGTTTCTAGCGTTACGAGAGTCTGGGCAAAGGTTCCTAGTAGTCTTCGGTAGCACGTCGTGGTCGTATGAGTCCGGATTCTCGGCCATGAATCATATCAAGAATTCACTTCGGGGCCGATTGACGGACAAGCGATTAGGTGCGCTTCTCCGCTCCAGGATTCAGTCGATCATCAAAGAATATGCAACACCACCTTTCTCAATAACTTGTTCGTGTCGGTGTGCTGGGCAGTCGTCATTGACAGTGGACTTTCTGAATGTGACTTTTAGAGAGTGTGATTTGTTAATTGTCTAGGTGTATTTCATACAAACATAAATCGCTGTATATTAGTACATATACACACATGCATGTATGTGTTCGTTTCTTTAAAACGTTAGCCCGCACAAACCTTGCTGGAAAAAAATGGCCCCTAGCTCAAAAGGTTTGCGGAGCGCTGGTCTACCCCATCGACCTATTTTCAAACTTTCAAAGAAGTAGTTTTTATGTTATCCTAGTTATTCGTCGCTACAATATTACTGCAGTCCTGTTTCAAGAAGACGCCAGTTTGGATGACTGGATTGATTAAATAGATTACCCAGACCCGTGGCCATAATGTGAATACCATTAATGGTGTAGACACGCTTACATGCTGTTTACTATCTTCTGCGTGTCCAGAAATAATAAAATCTGCTGTTTTTGCGGGCACACGTTGGTTGTACGTCGTCAACATGTGACGTTTCTGCTGTTGCCACAGCTGTCTTGTAAGTACACTCGACCAGTTGGCTTGCAATCAACTTCATCATTGATATGCTTGCATCTAAAGCTGGTCTCATTATAAGTTCAAAGTTCAAACAAGTTACGGATTGGTCCACCGCACACCCCACCAATCCGTGGTGCGATTCCTTGCGATTTTGAGCGATCCAAAATTACTTCCAGAAGTACAGCCAATATATTATGCACCGGATTCAACTGTCGTGACACGGTTGCCAAAACATCATCCACCATACTGCCCGCGTCTGACACGCACGATGACATCAATGTACATTAATATAATAAGTTCAACTCGATTTTCGGCGCCACCGTCTCGAATTATTTCCCCCACAATACATGGTGACGACCAAGCCACCACGCACCCATACGTAATACTATGAGCGTTTTGAGGATTTTTCGTACTTAGACGAAGGATTCGTCTAAAAGCAACCAATGTTTGATACTAAATTAAACTAATGTAATTTAATGTAACACCACGTGAAACTTTTAATATATTGACTTGTGGATACCCGTGTACTCGTTCTTCGCGCTGTTGCTATTACACACGATTGATATTCAGGAACTGGGACCGGAAATATTTTTTTTTTGGGGAGATACATTTAAGTGCGGGGCAATAATTACACCGGCGGTTACAATTTACCTCTCCAACAAACTCCATTTGTGCCAGAAATCTTACAATACTAAAGTTTGACTTGTTAATTTTTGCAATCGAACAGAGACTTTTGGTCGTGTTTTAAGGGAATATCTCTATAGTGGTTGCTACATGGTTGCAGAAGTTAGATAAGCAGAAGTTGTGTTTGAATAGACAGTTTTCTTGTGGTGTGAAGTGTACCCCCCTCCTCCGTGTGTTATGTATGCAACAATTTGTTTTATATAATATGCACTAGGAGTCTGTATTCATTAATAACAAAATACGTAGACCCCTCTATGATATGTAATTTTTTATTATATATTGCCAAACTTAGCGTCTTCACCAAAAACTCTTATTCGAGTAAAGACTTAACACATTATTGCTTTACTCCTTCTGTTACGTTGTTCTAAATTAATTAATATTGGTCAAGAAGAACATTTAGTAGGTTATTGTGTTTGACCAATTCCTGTAGACAACCTCGTGGTCAGTACTATATAGACAACCTCGTGGTCAGTACTATGTAGACAACCTCGTGGTCACTACTATGTAGACAACCTCGTGGTCAGTACTATGTAGACGAGAGAGAGGACAACAAATAACAATAGTACACACTTTGTTTATATTTAGATGTTACGATCCACAGTTCCGATGTTGAAACACGGCATTGGCACGTTGGTGTTGGTGTTGGTGTTGTTGTTGGTGTTGGTGTTGTTGTTTTGTTTTCACAAATCTGGGACACACAGCCTACGAGGTAGAGAGAATGCTCAAGGTCCCTTCGTTGACACTGATTCCAGGAGATATCCATTGACCAATCCTTCGCGTGACCTGTTGCCTAGCAAAAGATCCGTCAAGCTATCACAAGATTGATGCCGAACACGTGGGGCTTTGTACATTCCGTCGTATAATTGGTTGAAATGCTGGACCAAACATGTTTCTTTATGACAACAAACTTAAGGCTAAGTTTTTAAACTGACAGTAGTAAGGTGGACTCTTTGATTTACGAGATGTCATGCGACAATAGTAATGCACTGCACACACATGCACGTACGCACGCACGCACGCACGCACGCACGCACACACACACACACACACACACACTCATAACTGTTGTGAACATTGTTCACAAAGGCATAACTTGATGGAGCACACGCGCATAATTACGATTTTGACGTAGGCAAACGGCGACGAAGCGGATCCATAAATTAGCATATAACATGTTTCATGTTTATACATAGACATATATGCATCATTCATTAGTTCCTTAACTATTCCTTTTCGTAATTAATTTTTATACAATATGGTGGCTTAAAACAACTGCTCAATTGCAATTCAACGTGTCGTGGTAACGTTGATCAATGCTGGTTAAAGTTGTATATATTACAAAGTAGCCTCTCGAGTAAATGGGTGAGTGATTGATTTAGTGAGTGAGTGAGTGAATGGCTGACTCAGTGAGTGGGTGAGCGAGTGAGTGAGTTGGAAACCAACACGCGTGCTTAGACGTGTGGTTGCTGACCGACGACGGCGACGATGATGATGATGATGACGATAACGAAAGAGCAGATGATGATGAGATCTATAATGTTTTCTTTTCTTATATAATCTTAAATATGTCCATAATGGCATCATACATTTAGGTGTCTACTGCACACGCCCGATATGACAAGACATGTGTCATTGCTATAATTCTGAATTACGCTGTATATATACGAATGTACACAAAGACTATACCGTGGTGGCTTAGCTGCGATTATAACCAATATGGACATGCATTATTTAACACGGTGAACAAATTGATAATAACAAACATATTTTGATATTACATTCCTCGCATGTGACGCGTTCTAGAAAGCAATCTTTGTACTTGAATAATGAGGCGTTATGTTGCTACCATCACAATGTATCCTTAGAGAATGCGTAACAGCTTGTAGGCGGTACGCATTGGTCATGTGTGTTTTGAGACATGACGCCTTTGATTCCGATTATATACACAGACTGACATACATGTTAATGAAAACATTGATAGGCCTATATTATAAACATGCTTGCCTATTTCAACACATGTGAGCGGATTATTATGTCACCATCATTCAATCAATGCCACCGGGTATGCACGTGTTTGATAAAGTGAGTGATAGGTTTACTATATATCACAGTACGGAATAGTAACGCTATTGTCCACGATGGCGACACCGTCCGCTAGTACAGACTCACAGAGAAAGAAATTGTTATCCGCCGAGGCGGACTAATTCTTATCGTTGCATGTTTTCCTCCATAAATGTGAACATAATAGCGTACATTAACATATAAGACGAGAAAATCATTGCATGCTAAGCCGGTAAGACCATCGTAGGTTGGCATGCTCCGTGACTCGAGTCGCTAAGTCAGATAGCGCAGAGACAGCTGGAGTCACTGGGTGGTGAGTCACGTGTCTGCCTAATTGTTATTCTGTTTATGCAGTTGTTTTCTGTCCGTGACACGAATTCCAACATGGCGCACGAGAGCCGATTGATCAAAGGTCAAAGCAGCTCGTTTTGTCGTGAATATAGCCATATTCGCGTATTTGTTGACAGCAGCGTATGCACCATACAAAAAGAACGTAATGTTAATAAAAAATGTACATAACAAATTTATCATTTGTTTTGATTCAGCTGGTAAACATCGAGATCGCGTAGGGTTTCACAATTTCAGATAGGTTGCGCAACGGTAAGGACTGAATCAACCAAAGTAATAGATTCGTTTGGTCGAGGAACCAAGTCTACATGCATTGTCCGGAAACGCAAATGCACACAAATATTACGCTATACATTCAATATAAAGTGGTTGTTCTTGTTGGATCGAGCGCATTATTGAGACTATGTGCTTCATTGTGAGACGGTCCGCCGGCTGCCGTTTCCAGCAGCCGAGCATTATTTTGTAGATTTCCTCCTGGCAGTAGCGAGGACATTCGAGAAACCGGCCCGTCTGTACTTGCTGTATCACCTGTAACATGATACATACATGACATTTTATTGACACAGGCATCGCACAGCTGATAGGCGCTGTATGTTCGATAGGAACGCACCTTACGTACATTTAAATTGAGGCAGGTTATTTGTTCCCGGAATTAGCCAGCGTAGTAATTTGTGACAAGACATCTGCTGTATTGAACGTGGGAAAGTGGGAAATTGTTAAACATCAAAGAGTATACCTTCAACATTGTTATTATAGTTTTAAGAATATTAATTAATTAATTAATGAAAAACTAGGTAGGAACTGCTTCTTTTTAATACGACCGGTCGTTCGTTCATCCAGACATTTCAAGACAATTATCATAAGATGGACGGACACTGTAGCACGAGATCTTGAAAGTGCAAATACCAGCAAATGAAGACCAACGTGTATGGTCGAGGAAAATGGAGAACATTTATAAGGAATACCGAACGGGCCGAGCGAAGTGGATCCCACCTGACAAGGAGCAAGGGAAAGACAAGGAAGAATATTCAACATAACTTGTGTACCAAAAATACTTCTCTTCTTCTTTAATTTGTCCAATTTCCTCTGACTTAATAATTTCCCGTTGTACGTTTCAATACTTTCTACGCTACTGCTCAATGTGCTAGTTCGATTACTACTAAACCAGGAGTAGGATTATGTAGACTCACTAAGTCGTTGAGGACGGTATCAACCCCAGAAAGTTCAAAGAACATGGTCTTCATTTGCATGTAAACCTGACTTATACGTATGTTGTTTTCGTCTGAAGTAGGCATGCATTATGCTCGTGATGTTTATGGTTGTCGTTGAACGAAGATGAAGAACGAGATTGTTTTGTTGAGTGCGCCAACGGTCGGCCTAACCCTGAGAATCAACCATGGCCATGCATGATGAGAAACGCAGGTGAACCGGAGGTTGTCACATTAAAACACCTAGTGCCTGCAATAGGTCAACTGTAATTTGTGGCATACATACACGCATATGGCGACTGTCAATGCTAGTCGGATATCGATCATTACTTTTGTTTTTCAGAGTTCGGCATAATGATTATTTAATAAGGTACAGTTTGTTAATTACATATTTACAATTTAACGCGCATCTCGATAACACTGCAGCCATTTGTTATCATTTGTTAGAGTAAATTTATGCTGGGTAGAGGTGTAGCAACTATGATAAGCCGCATAAAGCTAGGAATTCATATATACGGCATGCAGAACGGAAAATATTTCTGTAGAGAACGTCACTTCTACGGTTTTTCTATTCGATTCATGTGTTGATACGATTCGAATCGCTACATGGACCAATTCGATTTATTCCATCCACATCCGCTTGAAAAAAGTGTGTACGCATCTACACTTAGGAATCCGTCGTATTATTTTCCACTAGGCTCTATATTCATTGTTTAGTCGCATACCGCATCCGCATACCGTTTCCGTTCAGATATGTTTTGCTAGCCTTAGGTGTGAAGATGTAATACTGTACTGTATGTTATGCTAGCCTTAGATGTGAAGATGTAATACTGTATTGTTTGTTATGCTAGCCTTAGATGTGAAGATGTAATACTGTACTGTGTCTTACGCTAGCCTTAGATGTGAAGATGTAATACTGTACTGTATGTTACGCTAGCCTTAGATGTGAAGATGTAATACTGTATTGTTTGTTATGCTAGCCTTAGATGTGAAGATGTAATACTGTACTGTGTCTTATGCTAGCCTTAGATGTGAAGATGTAATACTGTACTGTATGTTACGCTAGCCTTAGATGTGAAGATGTAATACTGTATTGTTTGTTATGCTAGCCTTAGATGTGAAGATGTAATACTGTACTGTGTCTTATGCTAGCCTTAGATGTGAAGATGTAATACTGTACTGTATGTTACGCTAGCCTTAGATGTGAAGATGTAATACTGTATTGTTTGTTATGCTAGCCTTAGATGTGAAGATGTAATACTGTACTGTGTTATGCTAGCCTTAGATGTAGCCTTAGATGTGAAGATGTAATACTGTACTGTGTCTTATGCTAGCCTTAGATGTGAAGATGTAATACTGTACTGTATGTTACGCTAGCCTTAGATGTGAAGATGTAATACTGTATTGTTTGTTATGCTAGCCTTAGATGTGAAGATGTAATACTGTACAGTGTGTTATGCTAGCCTTAGATGTGAAGATGTAATACTGTACTGTATGTTATGCTAGCCTTATACGTGAAGATGTAATACTGTATTGTGTCTTATGCTAGCCTTATATATGAAGATGTAATACTGTACAGTGTGTTATGCTAGCCTTAGATGTGAAGATGTAATACTGTACTGTGTCTTATGCTAGCCTTATATATGAAGATGTAATACTGTACTGTATGTTATGCTAGCCTTAGATGTGAAGATGTAATACTGTACTGTTTGTTATGCTAGCCTTATATGTGAAGATGTAATACTGTACTGTGTCTTATGCTAGCCTTAGATGTGAAGATGTAATACTGTACTGTATGTTACGCTAGCCTTAGAAGTGAAGATGTAACACTATCAAATTGACGGCGTTTTGAAACAACTGTCACGAGAATGCGTCACCCATCATTTATGATTCGGGACAATTGTGCAGTATTCAGCGGCCAGCGGCATTATTCCTTTTTGAAAGTAACAATAAATTCTAACGTTGGAGATGTCAAATTATTGCTATACCTCGTGATTCGAGAGCTCGTACCACGGCTGTTTGCCGTAGCTGAAGATCTCCCAGAGAACGACTCCGTAGCTCCAGACGTCCGACTCGACGGTGAAGGTACGGTACAGGATGCTCTCTGGCGGCATCCAACGGACTGGTAGCATGGTCGTGTGACCTCCCACCTACGGAACGACAGGCGATTGATTTATTTAGTTTATTCAGTAAAATGATACACGTGCAAACATATAAGTAGAACAGTGTATATATATACTGTGTGCTTCATCCATATATCATCATCATCATTGTGCAGCCGTAGTATCCCGTGGTTGGGTGAAGGCCTCAGCATGTCGTTTCCAAATCTGCCTGTGTTGCGCTATTCTCTGCCAGATGGTGCCCTTCCAGTACTCGTCTAGTTCGTCTCTCTCCACCGTTTTGACGACGGTCTTCCTCTAGATCGTTTCCCTTCGTAAGGTCTCCAGGCTGTGATATGTGATGTCCATCGGTATCACAACCATGTATATGTAAAAATTATATATATATATATATAGGGCGCAGTGGCCGACTGCCTAGAGTGCCGGACTGTCGACCGGAGGACCGGGGTTCGAGAATATCTTCACCGATACGAGAACTGATGAAGAAACGACGAGAAATGGCGACCATAAGAAACAAACATAGTAAGCAGAAATATGCAAGACCATCAAAAAGAAAGCGAAGGAGGACATCATGAAGTACAAACAAGAGATCACACGAGAAACGATTATAGCATCAAAGAGCCTGAAGAAAGCCAGAAGAACGCAGGCACTAGGCCGAGACAGACTGATTACACTTCTAGACAAGCAGGGTAGAGAAACACAAGACCAATATATGATCATGGAACGAATAAAGGAATTCTACACCGAGCTATACGACAGTGAACAGAGTACCATAATTCGCACCGACCTAAAAGAGGTACCAGAGATAACACCATGGGAGATGGAAGCAGCGCTAAGAGATATGAAGCAATACTGTCCTCCCTTCAAGAACAGGGGATATAATACGTTTACATCGAACTCCTGAAAGATATATATACCAACAGCTCGGTGACAGTCCACCTACACAGAAAGTGCAATAAGATCAAGAGAGGTGTACGATAGGGTGACACCATATCGCCCGAGCCGTTTACGGCAACACTCGAAAGCATATCCTGAAGACTGACCTGGGAAACCAGAGGTTTAAGGATAGATGGAGAATATTTAAGTCATCTTCGCTTCGCCGACGACATACTCATACGCGCTACTACATCGCAAGAACTACAGAAAAATGCTGCTGGAGCTAGTTGATGAAAGTGAAAACAAGGTCTGAAGATGAACATTTCGAAGATAAAAGTGATGCTAGAAAATGCCGCACCAATATATATCAAGACCACGCAGATAAAGAACGTTGAAAGCTACGTCTATCTGGGACAGCGATACAGTATCAGAAACAAAAACCAAGACAAGGAGATGCAAAGAAGAAACACCACCGGCTGAGCAGCATTCCCCAAACACCGCGACGTCTTCAAAGGTAACTCTGGACCCTGCTTGAAGAGAAAAATCTTCAACTCCTGCGTACTTCCAGCGATGACATACGGCGTGGAAACATGAGCACTCACCCCCAGGCAAAGAACGAGCAAGCAATCGCACAAACAAAGATGGAAAGAAGTATGTTAAGCATCACATGTCAGGAGAGAAAAACAAACATCTGGGTAAGAGAGAAAACAAAGGTCGTAGACGTGATAGAACAAATCCGAAGACAGAAGTGGACCTGGGCAGGGCACAACAGCAGACTACGAGATAACCGATGGACATCGCGTATCACAACCTGGAGACCTTACGAAGGGAAACTCGTGGAAGACCGGCGAGACGGTGGAGAAACGAACTAGATGAATACTGGAAGGGCACAATCTGGCAAAGGATAGCGCAAGACAGGCAGATTTGGAAACGACATGCTGAGGCCTTCGCCCAACCACGGGACACTACGGCTGCACAGTGATGACGATGAACACACTCACACACGCACGCACACACACACACACACACACACACACACACACACACACACACACACACACACACACACACACACACACACACACACACACACGCACACAACGTTCTCTTTATATGTAATACCAAGGATAATGGAAGCTCGCCAAAGTACAATTATTACCAATGTGGTCCTCAAAAATAATATATAATAATTAATTTAAAAAAATAATGATAATAACAATACAATGACAACATATTAAACAAGAAGATTGTAATTTTATGACAACCTTAGTAACATGAGAACGCTAATATAATATGTAAACTATTTCGACAAAGTTGTTATCCAACATATGATGGAAACTGGTAATATTAATGTGTCGAACGTTTAAGGTATCATAAAGATTTTCTTCCTGAGCATCCAAACGGACTTCGCCAGTTTTTTTAAACTAATGTTAGAGCGACTTTGTTTTGTTGCGATTGGCAAGTTATTCCTGTGACATATGCTGGCATATGCCTGTATATAGGAAAGAAGTTTGTCCAGAACCTTTTACTCTAGGAATCACACATGCCAATTCCCTTGCTCTGGCACATTGTGCATGCGTGCTTCTTTGCCTTATCATCCCGGCCACCACTTAGGTTTATGTGCAGAGTTTGCACATTTGATTTAATTTGTAATGAGGCGGCGATACAGGGAGTAGCACTACCGTTCGTTGGGAAGTGTGAGTAAATACGAGTAGATGTACAACAGCTTTACCTACCCGGTAGTAGTCCGTGCTGTAGACGTCCCGCGACATTCCGAAGTCACCTATCTTAACGATGAGTTGGGTGCCTACGAGACAGTTGCGCGTGGCAAGGTCCCGATGTACGAAGTGTTGCGACGCTAAATACGCCATGCCCATGGCGATGTGACTTGCCACGTGAAGAAGTTCCGGAACAGTCAGGATCTTCACTTCGCCGGATGTTTTCCCTGTGAACTCAGCGTCCGGACCATGGGACCTACACGAAGATGTCATCATTATACTTCCGGTTAGATATGTTACCAAATTGGTTGATACTTGTCTAACAAGTGGTATATCGCAAATTACATTTTACATGTTTTATACGGGGTTTGCACATCGTGTTTCGCGCGTGCGTGTGTGCATGTTCTTGTGCGTATGTGTGCGTGCGTGCATATTTATATAGGGAATGCACATCGGGTGTGTTTGTTTATTTGTTTGTTTGTGTGCGTGCGTGCGTGCGTGAGTGCGTGCGTATGTGTGTGGGTGGTTGGGGGTGGTGCGCGCGCTCGTTTGTAAACGCATGTATGTGCGCGTATGTGTGGACTTGTTCGTGGACATGTCTGTTTTACATTTGCCACAAACCGGAGAAACTTGTTAAGGTCGCCGTTCTCCAGATACTCGAAGATCATCATCATGGGCTGCGAGTCTCGCGAGATCCCGTAGAAGGCGACGATGTGGTCGTGCTGCAGCGACGCCAGTAACTCCGCCTCGTGGTCGAAGTCACGCAACTGGTCTTCGAAGCAACTCTCCTGCAGCAGAACCGAGGTGTCAGGTCAGTGTGACCAGACTCGTAGTCCAAGAGTGTGGACCATATCATTGCAGAGTGGGTTAGACAACAATCCTCACTCTTAAACGCAAGTGAATTACATAAATGTGTTATTCATACATGTCGCGTGTGCATGTGAAGTTAACCGGATACGTTAGTAGAAATACTGCATTTCCGGTAGCACATGCAAGATAGAGAGAGAGAGGGGGGGAGGTGGTTTGAGGCAGGGAGGGAGGGAGGGATGGAGGGAGGGAGGGAGAGAGAAAGAGAGAGAGCGAGAGAGAGGAATAGCGAGCGAAAGGAACGGGCAGGGGAAGAGGAAGGAAGGGAGACAAATAGATGAGAACGCTTTAGTGAAAGATGGACATACATGGGTTATCCATTTAATCATATATGTATAAAACGCTTGTGTTTTCATGACGTTGAAGTTTTGGTGAGGTAACTTTCGTTCAACTGCGTAATAGAACAGCTCGTACCTTGAGCGTCTTTATGGCGACCATGGAGAGATCATCCCCTGGCGTGAGGCCTTCGCACAGCCCCAGGTAGACGCGGGCAAAGGCCCCCTCTCCCAGCAGTCGGATGAAGTGGATCTTCTCGCTAGGTATGTGACGTATCGCTACTGGAAGGAATGGCATACACGTTGAGTATATCTGTATCGCGCTCCAGGCGCTTCTCCTTGTTGGCGGTGGTGTTTTCAGGATCGTTTTAGAGTACGTTTTATTGGTTTGGTCTCTTACACAGTCATATGAAGACATTTTCATCCAGAGAACATATTATTTAATTATCTCATGACCTGGGAAATACGCAGATTTATCCAGTGGACATTTTGTCACAAAAGCGTCACGCGGTCTACACAACATAACGATAAATGGACGATGTCCCTTATGCCATAGATTATGTTACAGCCGATAGAATAGAACTTTATTTCGGTCACAATACACATTTCTGAATATATTTATGATGGATTACAAAAAACAATACTGCAACCGAGGAGATCCTCTCGAAACCCCAAAAGGCTTATGTGGAAGACCACCTGGACAATGACTATTATATCAATCAGGTTCCTTATACCATGACATTACAACGTAACATTAAAACAGGACATTCAACTGGAACAAGGTGAATAGTATATACATGAATATAAATGAAATTGGTTGTCTGCTAAATAAATAAATAAATAAAGTTACATATTGGGATAGATCAACTCCTCGCAGAATAAGATAATCTTCATACGTATGTGGTAGTGCTGTTATTGATAAGTTCAGGTCGTAGTAAGCAGCCATTTTAAATTTGAGTATATACCCTAAGGCGATCAATACCAGGTTAACTTAAAACCATGCTTTTTCCGGTGGAGTTATATCCAGAAATGGGTCACAATATCACGCTCCGCCCATCGACAGGAGAATGGGAGTGGCGGCAACAACCCGTCCATCACCTCTCACCTGACGAGCCGATATGTTGTACTCTTCGGAAGTAGTTTTGGTTTTCGACGACGTGTGTCGCGTTGAGCGGGATAGCCTCTCTGTCGAGGGCGCATGGCGCACGGCCCAGCGCGCGCGGCCGACAACACCGGAAGCAGATCGGCATCCATGGTTGGTCATCGCGTCGCTTGTTCTTGCATTGTCGCCGTTTGGTGCGACACCTGTACGTCGCGAGCACGAGTGTGACGACAATGCCGACGGTGGCGACACCAGCGATAGCGATCACAAGCGCTGTGAACACCTGCAAGCAATTCGGAGACTTCGGTTAGTTGTAAAAAAAGGGGAAAAAACATGCGCTTATATAGCGAAGTATTCAGTCCTTAGGACTGCTCAATGCGCTTTATACTTTCGTTCCTGGCTGACCTGTTCAATCGAACACCAGCTCTACTTCTGTGGGAAGCTATCAGCCACGCTGCAATTAATGCGCGAAAACTATTCTTACACAAATATTCACCGCTGTCTATAGCCAGGTACTCGCTCATATAGCTGAGTGATGGTGGAGCAAAGCGTCGTGAGCACATCGTATTAGCGGATATCATGGTATAGAAGACGATATTAAACCCGTCATTCGTGTCAATAATTAATTAAAAAGTGCTGTAAAATGTACACGGAAACACGCACCACATATTAATTAACAACGGTTTATAATTCGTAGTACATCTTTAGCAGCGCTCGTATATATATATCCATCCTGCCGTTTATGTACTGGTTCGCCCTTGTCCGTTGAAACTTTGTTTTATCTAAAACGCCCGTGGGTAAGCCCCTATTGCCGAACGTGCTTTTTAGGCAATAATGGAGCTTTTATAGGCATTTGGAAACATGACTTCAACGTCTGGTGGATAGTTGTTTTTGTTTCACTCAATGTTACATCTTAGTATCAATTATATTTATATTGATGCGAAACAGCAATGCGTTATTAAAGATTAATGTGTGTGACGTCGGGCAGATTGGAAAATACGTATAATGCTTAACAAATGCTACCTGGGGAAATGCATCTACGAAATGACATTCAATTAACTAAGATTGACCCTTAAGGGTTGTATATAATGTTAACTATTATACTTAGAGGAATGTCATTAAAATAAATGTCGTAGATAGTATTAGTGTGTATAAATTCATATTCTTGAAGGGCTATATCTCGTTGCAGGGATAATACTCCCAACATGCTCATTGCCACGGTAAACGGGAGCTGTGAGAGAGCGATGTAAAAGGTGGAACATTCAGTATGGTTAATATATTCATCTTGACGACGAAAAACTGGGTATTCATTGAAGCAACATAATGGGGTCTATTTGGCGCAGATCATAGTAGTTGTTCTCACGTTCTTGACATCCAAGTTCGCGATGAGCCGAACAAGTTTAATGAAAAGTCATATCGTTCGGTCTGTTTTAACCACGTCACATCGGTTGCCATTAAAACGGTAATTTTCGCCCAGTATTATTAGCACGCATAACAGCGTTTTGGGAACGACAATACTCTCGCCATATACGTGTGGCTGATACAGAGTTCTGAGCTGTACATAAGAAGAAGAACGACTACACCAAGCTGCTTACCATTCTTTAAATCCGTTCCATCCAGCACCATCACTCTACCAAAGGACATATATTTCAAACGTTTCTACTTTGATGGCTGAATATAGTTACTTCATGGCAGATATGATCCCCGGTGTCTTCAAGTGTGTTGTATCTTATATACAAAAATGTAATTTTAGCAGGAGTCTTGTAAAGATAAGACAAATTAAAGAAAGTTCTCATATAGCGCCGTATCCAGTCATTAGAGCTGCTCAACGCGCTTTACACTTTATTCCCTGGCAGACATTTCAATCAAACACCATTCCGACTTCTCTGGGAAGCATCCAATCACGCTGCAATTAATACGCGAAGACTATTTGTAATAACAATTAATTACTGTCTATAGCCAGATATTCAGTCATACAGCTGAGTGAACTGGAGCAACGTGATGTGAAGAACATGCCCAAGGTTCGACTCGGTAGCACATGATACTGAGAGTCCGACGCTCTATCCACTGCGCCACTGTGTTATGGGTTTTGAGACACGTGACAAAACGCCCTTACTTGGGCGATTGGAATACCATAATTACCTAATTCTGCCTTGCCGCGTGTTTTGCTTCTGTTGAACTCATACTGTAACCATGTAGACACGATAATAAGCAGCTCCAAAGCTATCTCGAAATTCTTATTATCAAGACGTATAGATAGATAGGGTTTGCGGGCGTTTCGCGCCGGGGGGGGGAGCGTTTTACCCCATCCTACTGTATGTATAACACGACTTAAAACGACAGCGCGTATAAAATGTAGCTAAGATCAGTTTATAATGGTTATGCCCCGGCCGCCGTGTATCGCATTCATTGGTTTGTACGTGACCTATTCATAGAGAACACAACGCCGTGATTTGCCGTCGAAAAGTAGCATACAATATGGCGCCCTACTCGAGTGTGATATAGGACATTTAGGGCTACCTAGGGCACTATAATATGTACAAAAAAGTGACACACTGTAAACAGAGAGACTCGTACGTACCCCGTATCGTTTAATTGACGATTGCTTGCGTTATCTTTTGAAATTATGAGGCTAGTGCAAACTGACAACGGTGTGTTTATTTCCATACATTTAATACAACAGGACCGGGTCATGTTGTGTTGGAAGCGATACGAGACTATTCTCGTTACGTAAAGGCACTCGCCGGCCACGAGAGGTGACGCGAGTTGCAGATCACATAGACAGCTCGACGCATGATCGGTGTATACCTACAACTGACCACACGTCTCGCTCGCACTCCGATCGCGAGCTGAAACTCCTGGACTCGGTATCATCGCCTTCAGCGGTCGTCTGCTTGTCTCCCGCGAGGGCATCTGACGCCGAACGAGATATCCCACGCTGACTGAAGTGTCCAGCTTAGAATGTCAAGAATTCGCGCGCCGATGCCGGCAAATTAATCTAAGCGAAACGTCGAACTGCTGAGGCTTACGTACAACCAGATGACGTCACTAGAGGCAATGTGTGTTGCGACGCCAAGCACGTATTGTCGTTCTCGTGCAAGGGATGACGGAAAAGAGCTTTAATTAGCCGAGGTTGGCACTTGATCCGGATTCGTGTTGCATATTAAAACAGCTTGTATATATTAATGTATAGGGGAGGTCATCCCGAGCCGATTACTAGGCGCAGTGACTGCTTAACGCCATGACGAAGGAGGGAACGCTAAAAAGTGACAATCAATCTCGCATCTTTGGAGTGGAAACGGGGGAATGTCTAAAGCTAGGATTCCATACGTACGGATACACGTACGGATGCGGAATGGGGATACATTTGTAGTGACGACACGTCCAGGAATTTCCTATATGATTCCTGTGCAGATACGATTCAAATCGCTACATGGAGTGATTCAATTTGCCGATTTGTGCATCCACATCTGCATGACCAAACTCATCCGCTTGTGCGCTTATGGAACTACTTCCATTAATTTCCACTGGGCGCTACATTCATTGTCTTGCCGCGTTCCGCATCCGAATGCTGTTTCCGTACATACGAAATCCTAGCTTTACACCACGCTGATGGATGCGGGCAAGGTTACAAGTTAACGCCCGTCTGCGTTCTATATTAGACGCACGCACGACAATTACTAACACACAAAATAACAATTCTTGCAGTACACTTTCGTAATCTTGTACAAGCCTGAATATGAAAATAACGAGTAATATTTCTTACCATTAATGGGTGGTATATCTAGACTAGAGGACAGAGAGTAGCATTTATAAAACAACGGCGTAAACTGGCCTTACACAGGTGAGTGAACTGGGGCAACGCGGATTAAACGAAACTGTCCAAGCTTCGTAACGGCAGCAAGACGATTCTCACCACTTTGTTAAAGCCAAGAACGAGAGAGCAATGGGGCGATGGACACACTGACTGTTTTTGTGTAGTCTTCAAAATCGTTCTTTTTCCTGAAGGCTTCATCGATCATGTATTTATAAGTGAATGTTTGGTCCTTCCGGCAGATATGTGGATGCAGTTAGGATTGTATACCAGTCACGTTTGAACACTACGACCCATGATGATTAGTATTCTGGTCATGTGTAATCAGTGATGGTTGTCATACAGATATTGATCATTGATCACACACGCACGCACGCATGCACGCACGCACACACGCACGCACGCACACACACACATACACACACATACATTTCCACACACGCACGCACACACATACACACACATATACACACATTTCCACACACGCACGAACACACACCCGCATTTCCGCACAAGCACACAAACGCGCATCCATGCACACGCACACCAACCACATGCACACGCACGCACACGAATTTGCTAACTGATTTTTTACACTATACGCTAACCACAATGTAAGTCCTTTCATGATTAGTGGCTCTTGTGTCTTAACTAACGCCGATACAAGTAAGGTCATGAATAAGAATACTCCGGATGATTGGACGAGAGACTAGTTTATATGAGATCAAACACCTGATCGGATACAACTTTCGGATCTGTTGCAGCGCTATCTCGAAAATTAGTCATTAGCCAAAACTCGCGATGCTTTCCAATTACTTACGCCTTACCGCTAGCTAGACTGTGTATTCGGCGTGCCTAGAATGTACTAGCACAGGATTCAAGACTACCGATTTAACGATATTCGAAATGACCTAACTACGTCACGTTCACAGAATTTACAACAGTAATGTGTGTGGGTGTCCTCGATTATCCACTGCGACTGGTACTTTTACGACAAAATAGGAGTAGCTGTTTATTTATTGTGGGTATCTGAGTAGCCAATAACCGTAGACTCTCCATGTTTTACGACTGACACACATGCCGATATATCCACTACTGTTTGTATATAATAACAGACGAGACTTTATTTAAGTGGGAACATGTTCAACATCGATACTGTTTACGTATAAACGCAATTTGATTATTTATTTACTCATGGTGGCTCCGTAGACAACAGAACATGATACAAGCTTATATTTTATGACATCAGCGGTGAATTCATGTAAACAAACAACTGCAGTTCTTGACCTGTACACACAAACACGCATGCACGCGCACACACACACGCACGCATGCAATCACTCATTCACTCACTCGCACGCACGCACGCACGCACGCACAAACGCACGCAGGCACACACTCACACACACACACACACACACGCACACACTCACACACACACGCACACACACACGCACACGCACACTTACACACACAGACGCACACATACCCTAGTTGTCGACGAAAGGTCCTATCACGTCAGGTATGTTTCTACACCATACCTTGCGTGTACTGAATATACTTCCATTTCATCCTGAGGCTGAGTACAGTGGAACCTCTCTTATAAGGTCACCCTTGAGACTGGGTAAATATGACGTGAATGGTGAGCAGACTATATTAGCGAGGTTGTTTTCCTATTCTTTTCTGTTAGAGAAATAATTTGGGACTATTCTGGGGTGAACTTAATTGCGAGGTAGCTGTATTACAGAGGTGACGGTAAAGTGAGGTTCCACCGTAGTACTGATAAGGGCAAGTCAAAGCGTTTACCCGCTCTGGGTCGTAGTTGGAGAGAGGACTCTTCGTTGATGGCACAAAGGTGTGACGAGGCCTAGTCGATCGTCGGAAGGCATCCGGGTCTAGCTTCGGCGGACGAAGATCACGGGCTGCCGGGTGAAACCCACCGCCTGCCCAGGGTCACCAGGGAATGGCGCAGTTAGTGGTATTCCAACAACGTTATGTGATGTGGATTAGTTCCAGTAATTAAGAAAACATAGTACCATCAAAGTATCAATACTGTAGAACATGGCAAATTGAAACTTTAGTAATTCGATTATTCATTGCAACTCGAACTGTGGGGTTGATCCCTGTCATGTCTTTGTTTTGTTACAACGCAGGTTTAACTCAACTGTAGGTTGTATATTAATAATTCTAAGGAGCGCCCGGTCCCCATTACCTCAAGTTTACTAATGTCAACTCTAGTTTGTCGCTATTGAAACGTATATTTAAGAAAATATTTAGCAAGACTGTCACCCAAAGCTCCATGTGACGTACACATAACCCACCATTCTCAGATATATATATATATATATATATAATATATATATTTTTAATGGTAGCTGATAGTTACTTCTGTCAATATAATTGTCATTATTGTCGTCATATTGGATGTCGTGTCGTTGTCGGTTTGTTGTTTTGGTTGCAATACCTAGCGTCATCGTCGTTGTTCTTATTGGGGCAATACATGCATAAGCATAACACTGAGGCTATGGGGCTGAATGAAATAATCGTAAGTAAAATAAAGTAAAACAAAAGAAAAACAAAACAAGAACAGGAGGAAGACGAGGTTGAAGTAAAAGAAAACGAAAACGAGAAAGAAGAATAAACACGATGAGGTGGAAAAAGAAGAAGTCGAGGAAAAACAAGAAGATCAAGAAGAATAGCCAGAAGAGGATAGCAACATAGTCACTGATCCACTCTTTGTTTGATTTTAGGACTGGTGTGTTGCAGCCTAATCCCCTTTATTGTTGCCGCTATCGTTTCAGTGCCACCGTCCTTGTCGTCTCAATATTATCGTCACCGTTCACCGCTGCAACTATGGCCTTCTCTCCTCCCCTTCATCACCTTAACTCTTCATCACATTTCCATTGCTCCCTCACACCCACCTGGCGGCTTGAGGATGGTGACATTCTTGCTCCTGGAGGCGGAACCGTAAGCGTTCGTAGCCACCACCGTATACACGTCATTGTACAGGTGCGTCGGGATTTGGAAAAAGAGGCAGCCAATCAGCTTGTGCGCATCGCGACCATCGCGCCACCTGAGGTCGGGTACGTCGATCACGTTGTTGTAACTACGCAGAGGGACGCCGTCGCGCAACCACGTGACGTTGGGCGACGGAAAGCCCCGGATGTTGTATCGTAGGCACGGAAGGTATTGCCGCTTGACAGGACCCAGTTGGACAATCACGGGCGCCGCTGAAAACACATGTGACATGATAACGACGATGGAGCACGGCACTGCCATTTTCATGATAATCGTCATAATTATAATAATTGTAATTAATATTATTATTACGTTCATTATCATTCTTACCAGCCTCATTATTCTATTCACGATCAACATCAACATCAACGTAATCGTCATTCTCATATAGTTATTTCAATTAACCATTTCTGTGAACAGCTAGTTTATAATTAATAGCTTTTTAACTGCTACTAGAAGTTGAAGCGGCGAATTCCCAGGCGCAAACTGTACCACACTTTTACAATACACAAAATTACAGACCGGCAAATAAGATACATTCTAATGGGGATATTGTTTTGTTAGACATGCTGTTGGTTGTGGTTACGCTACATTGATATCTGAAGTAGCTACGTAATGCAATCAAATTATCAAACTGTAATAGGGCTACGTATGTTGGTATTCCCTGGTTATATCTTCGTTCATCGTACATCCCCATTCCATCATGCGTATTAAGGGATAACGAAATAGTCTAATGATAAATACATATTTTTGAACTGGTTAAGGAATCATTTATTGCAACATAGAGTTGCCATAAAGGACGAAGTTCAGCCATATCTAAGTTATCCTAGGGGTTCTACCATGGGGTAAAATCCCTTATAACTGCAGCTCCAATATTGTGTTCGTGCAACTGTCGTCAAACTAAGCATCGCCTTTACTTTTTCTCTTTAAATCCGCGGTCCCAAGGTTAACGTAATGAGTTTTACCTTGCAACTCTGGATATATGGGATGTATTCGTATTTAGCACACTGGTTTGTTACAGGTAGTAATATACATGCCACACCTCTTACTGTAATCACATTTGATCTATTATATAATTAAAAAAATAAAGGTATTGGAGACTAATTAAACCGAAATAAAAGGCAACTCTTTGGTGTCATGCACCTAAAAGAGTTGATACAAACTAACTGTTTGCATCTAACATTACTATTTGACGTCAGTGTCAGTGGTTGATTCGGAATGCGGTCTCAAAGTGGAATATTCTAATAAAAATGTCCGATATCATGGAGGCTAATTTATGTTATTTGTATCCCTTTCGATCCAGCAGCTGCATTGCACTTTATATATTCATGAACAGCCATTATGATGCCATACCATGCACCATGCGGACATAAATTTTTTGCAAGGTACAGCGATAAAGCAAATTAGGCGATTATCTACGCTGTAGGCTGCTTCACTGGCTATGCAAGTATGGATATAAACTTCTCACAAAATATATTAAAACATCTTACATAATGGGAAATGGCATAATCAGCTTTGAACATATCATTACAAATGCTAACAAACGGTTGGCCGAAATGCATGGGCTTACTGCGCGTCGTACACTAAACTAGTATTCCCAGTTCGAGAGTAGGAACTCGTGACGTCAGCCTTTCTATTGAAATGGCGCTGTCCTTACAACTTGGAAGTTGTGTCTTCATCAAAGTTATTCTAATAAACTACTGGTATTAGAATCTTAACAGTAGTTTTATTAAGACATTTTCCCACATAGATACAAACAATTGCCTTTGTCCCCTTTGTTTGAAACGTGTTGCTTTCATGGCACACACAGAGAGCGCTTTACTGCAATTAAAACATATCAGTGAATATTCATCTTTGTCGATGAAATATAACGATTTTTCTCGCCAGATGTATTTACAATGACCCATGAAACGAGTTGATGGATGCACGCCTATGAAGCGTCTTGTGGCTCAGTAATTTTCCAGATGTCAACGGCCGAAAACGAGGTCCAAGGGAACGGAGTGAAAGACGTTAGATGTTAAGATTAAATGGAGACCGCAGGTGCCACACGTTGTTCACTGCGCTTCATTTATCATTTTAATTGTTTGTACGCACGATGAAAATGATTTAGTAAACTCAGTCTGGACTATTAACCTACAAACGTCAATTAAGTGTTTGTTTTCTTTAACGCTGATGAAGGCATAGTAAGATAAAATGTACATCTAAGGAGAATTTAGAAATTGGCCGCGAATTATAAATCACTATTTGTTATAATTATTGGGGATGTTTTTCTCTGATATGTTTCATATTAATTAATATTTATTCGTGCAGAGAGGTGTCGTATATCTTGGTTGAAATCCGTATTTTGCACCTGAACGTTTGCATAAATCACAATAATTCTGTATCAGGGCGTTTTTACGTAGATAGTTGCCCTGCCCCCAGCCCTCTCATGTGCCCCCAATCAGGCCAACTGGCTCCCAAATCCTGCCTCCCATCCTGCCTTATCACACGTTATCAGCCCATTGTCCTTATCGTACAGGTTTTGTGAGGGTATTTAAAGAGAAATAAAAGGCTTTTGGGTGGGTTATACCTAAATGAGTTAATACAAACTAACATTTTGCAACTATAGTAATCTTCGATGCATATATAACACCAACAAGTTGCCGTTTCTTAAAGAAGATTGAACAAGATTGCCATTGAGAGCAGACACATAAAATGGCCAGTGGACAGGGAAGTGGAAGCAGTGTGGAACAGCATAGTGTCATCCGGGTCAGGTTACATGTTTCATATATATATATATATATATATATATATATATATATATGTATATATATATATATATATATATACATATATATATATATATGTATATATATATATACATATATCCATGAGCAGCCTGTAGCATTTAAATAAAAGGAACAATTTAACATCTAAGAAATTCCCGCGAATAATTAGCCCTACTCCAAATCAGTCGCATAATATATATATATATGCCAAAAAAGCGTGTTGGATCACACGCCGTAAAATCGACCGATTTTATATCGGGCCTACTGGTGCTAAAGTTGTAATGAAAAACATAATATGTCATTGTTAGTGCAATGTATGACATGGTTTAAGTATCGGCGGGTTTGTGTTATACCTCTTGTGCGTCAGTATTAAACCCGATGGTGACATCTGCAGCAATATCTTTGTGCACCGCTGATCTATCCCACAGCTGTTACAGTGAAATTTTCAATTACTACGGCTTGTTCGGTGTTGTGTTGTACTTGAAGCGAGAATAATTTCTAGGCACCACCTGCTATCATGCATGCTATTATTGAGATTGCCGCTTACAGTA